>JAKGUB010000106.1:260000-592500 GCA_026261675.1 Hippocampus mohnikei | reverse complement strand
GCCTCCAGTCGCTGACATCAGCGCGTGCGTCTTTCAGCCAAAGGCCTCCTTGTCCTCTCCATCCAAGACGAGCCGTCGACAAAGAAACGGGACCGACCCCGCCCAATGGCGCGCGGGCGGGACTCCGCGTCGGCCATTTCGCAGATGGCGCCCGAGACAGCTCGCCGGACAGACCGTCGGAAAATGAGCGCCAGAGCGACTCGTCGAGATGCGAAGACAAAACGGCTTCAAATGTTGTCACGTTGCTCAAACGAAGGCGACTCCAGCTTCTCTCCTCCCGCCTTTTCCGTCCCGCGGGTGCACTTTGGTCTCCGAGGCTCCGCGCGTCCGTCAGAGAGCGGCGGCGAACATCTCCGGCCCCCCGCGGGTCCGACAGACGCGTGTTTACCGGGTGGCTGTTGTCGTTGCGGGAGTCTTGTCGCGCTCACGCTGCGCGACATGTCGATGCTTAGCCTGGGCCCGCGACGCATGCAAATGCTCGGCTTTGCCGCCGCCGCCGCCGTGAATCAGGAGAGCGAGTCCGTCCGGACCACGTCACCGAGCCTGGTGCCGACATGCGCCCAAAATGAAGTACGCCGAATGATGGGTGAAGCGAGCGCGCTAGCTGTTTTTGTGATGCCCAACGAGTGCTCGGCGGGTTTCCTGAAATTCAGAGATGTTGTTTCAGAATCCATTTTTTCTCAACACAAACATTGGATTGGATTGGATTGGATAAACTTTATTGTCAAATGTACAGTATGTGTAACATACAGCACAGATGAAATTTCTTCCCTCTCAACATGAAACAAGAGGAGCCGCTGCGGGTGTCCGCGCCGCCATCAAAAGAAAAGTTAACAAAAAAAGACAAAATACAAAACAACACATGAGACACAGACAATCGTGCACTCTTAACCACTTTCCTGCATACACTTTGTTGTCTGAAGCAGTTATAGATGAAAGAGGAGCGAATCAAAGTGTCCTTTTCACCAGTGGATCAAAGACGTCATGCTGCAATGTGCACACGTCTGCTACAAGCTAAACTTGAAAGCAACAAGAAGCAGTAGCATCCATTAACGGCGCATTGTGTGCGTCTGTGTGCGTTTCCACACAACGCTGACCTCGGTGCGTCAGCGTGTGCGTGACACACTAACAGCTAGCACGTTAGCATCCGGAAGTGTCTCGATGCGGCCCCGCGATGACGGCATGCCGAGGCCTGCGGTGTCCCGCTTTGACATTTGTGCGCGAGGCAGCAGCACTTTGGCGCCGCTTGAGGCACGCGCCGTCCGAACAATTAGCTGTCGCCAGGCCTGCCGGGAGTGGGCGTGGCCTGGCATCGGGGACCACCATCACTAATTTCCCTCCGGAGGACACACACACACACGCGCGCACACACGCTGCTGTGTTGTCACTGTGTCCTTTAATGAGGCGGCGACGCTCCCGGCGGTTCATTTAGCAACTGGCCGGGCGCTGACATTTGCACACAATTAGCAGCTGCGGAGTGCGCCCGCGCCTGCGCCGGCACCCGCACCTGCGCCTGGCTGCGTGTGTCCGAGCGAGACAAGAGCAGGTCAACAGTTGCGCGAGTCCAAGCGCTGTTCCGATGGCCACCTCTCGACGGGCAACGTGGCGCTCCTCGTGGCCCGTCGAGCAGCGACACCCCCTCGAGCGGGAAGGAAACGCTCGGTCATGTGAGGTCTCTTCGCAGAGGATGAAGAAGATATGCCCGGGAGTGGCGTTAAGAGGCTGAACTATCTGTTGCTCAACGTCGGCGGGAGGCTCGCCGGCCGTCTGTGGCGTGTCGCAAAAATTTGGTGGGCCCTTGAGCTAAACGGCCGCCGGCGTACGGCGCTCACGTCTCCGATGTTTGCTCGCAACTCAAAGCGAAGGAATCTCCTAGGTCGGGTGACTCAAGGCGCAGCTTTTTTTCTTCATCCCTTTTCTGACCAAATTGGAGGTCGCGGCGGAATGATGACACCCATTTGTGGCACATTTGCATTTGCCCAAGGTCGCGCCCGCCGCCCGCCGCCCGCCGCCCGCCCGCCGCCGGCCGCTCGCCGAGTCACCCGACCGCCCCCCTTTGCTGCGTGATGTCAGCCGGGATGGCGTCACGCAGAGAGCGAACCCGAAAGCGGTGCCAGCCGGCACCTCCGGCCGCGGCACACTGAACCCACAAAGCGACACTTGTGCGGCCGGCATGCCGTCACCGCGCGTGCGAGCGAGCGAGCGAGCGTCTTTGTTTGTTGGTCAGCTGCGGTTCTTCTTTGGAATGAATGGCTGTTCGGCAAAACATGAGGAACAGCCGCCGGCCCCGCCGAGCACGCCAAACGCTTTTCAGCTTGATGCTGGCATATGTGTTGTTGTCACATGCTCCCTCCCCCCTCGGAAGACCCCCCACCCCCCTCCCACCGCCACCCCGTATACACCTGATCAGGTCTCAGGAGTTTGTGCATCCTCATTAGCAAATATTTTTCTTGGGTTTGTTAATTGTGCCCTTCTACAGCAGCTGTCCCCCTCCCCATACCACCCTGCACCCCCCCACCCCCGCCCCCCTTTGCTGTTGCAAACACACACACACACGTGCGCGCTGCTCCCTAACAGCCACTAATTGTCTTCATAAGGAAGCGATGCCTGTCACAAGTGCACAACAGCCTGCAGAAATACACTCGGGCGTGTCGAGGACGATCAATGCGCATGAGGACACGCCTCCGTGTCCACAGAACGCGGAGGCCCCAAAAACAGCGCTGAGGGGCCCCAAGAGGAGGAAGGCAATGCGTAAGTGTCGCTAATGACGAGACCAGGTGAGAACCTCCACCGAGGAGAAGTGCGAGCGCCGCCCGCAGACTCAAAGTTGAGCCGCAGAAACCGAAGTCCAGGTGGAAGAGGAAGAAGGCGTGGAACAGCACGCTCCTTTCCAGCCTTCTCCTTCCTGTCACCTCCTTAACATGGAAGTTGAGAACCTGTCATGTTTCTGTTTGTGAGCAACAGGTGGCGCTGTCGGGCTGTTCCTACAGCTGCACACCTGTCGCTCAAGATTTGACGATGGGCGGATGGAAACACAAAAATGATTTTTTCTCACCGCGCCGCACGCAACTCGGAGCGGTGCTTTCGAGAAAGAAGCTGCGTGTGTGCGTTGTGTACCTGCGTTGGTCCCAAAGGCGGGAACCTCGTGTGGGGCTTCATTTCGGACACCAGCTGCCTCTTTTTGGACTCCTTGGCACATTCAACACAACGCTTGACAGCTCAGCCCCACCAGGACTCTCTCTCTCTCTCTCTGACACACACACACACACACACACACACACACACACACTGGGGAGACATGAAAACAAAAAAATCAAAGACAAGTTGAGAGCAGGAAGGTGGAGACGACCAGACGTCAGTCCTTGGTCTTGTCCTGGTCTCAGGCAGAGTTACGGTCTTGTTCCTGCTCACGGTTTCGTGTTCCGGTCCTTTCCCCCCCAGACCTTGTTGGTGCCCTTGCCCCAGTCCCAGTTCCGGTGCTTGCTCCTTCTTTGTTGTTCGTCCGGTCCTTATCCGACAACTGGTTCTTGACCTCGGTGTACTCCTTGTCCCGGTTCTTGATCCGGTCCAAGTCCTAGTCCTCGTCCTTGACCTTGACCCTGACCTGCCCCCTGTCTTGGTCCATGGCACAATTCAGTCGGTGTTCCAGCACACCGCTCCAGGTTGCGGTTGCCCTTCGACAGTTCTTGGTCCCGTCTTGAGGTCCTTGCCGCAGTCACAACTCCGTTTCTGGCACTTCAGTTGCCGCTCATGTTCCAAGGCCTGGTTCTTGGCCCACTCTCGGTTTTGTTCCTGATCCACACCCTCGCACCTTCTCTTGGTTTCGGTTCCGGCACCGCTCATACTCGTCGTGCTACTTGCTTTTGCCCTTGGCCTTGTCCTCGTCTTCCGTCTCGTTCTGCTCCCCGTCCTGGTCCGTGACGCAGCTCTGGACTTGTTCCCGCTCATTATTTCAGCTTCCGGTCGTACTGCCTTCTCACAGGCATGGCTCGTCATTGTCTTGCTTCTTGGTTCTTGTCACTGGTTCTGCTGGTGTTCCAATCCCTACTTCTTGGGCACATCTTTGCTCCTTTTCCCGTTCTACCTCCGAGTCTAGGTGCTGGTTGAACTCTCTGCGACGGTCTCGGCTTCCTTTTGGTTGGAGCTTGTTTATTTTGATGAGTGGATCAACTTGTACTACCCTTAACTGTTGCTTCACCATTCTGGAATTTGGGGGAAGGGAACGTGTGCAGATGCTCCTTGGATGCATAACAGTGTGTGTGTGTGTGTGTGTGTGTGTGTGTGTGTGTGTGTGTGTGTGTGTGTGTGTGTGTGTGTGTGTGTGTGTGTGTGTGTGTGTGTGTGTGTGTGTGTGTGTGTGTGTGTGTGTGTGTGTGTGTGTTTGGACGAACGAATGTTGAGCTCAAGTCCAATTGCACAAGAAGGTCAAAGATTGCCTCTATTACAGATGCTCTCGCGGCTCACAGAAGACTGTCCTCCATTGTTTGCCTGCGCGAGTGCGAGGCTGCTGTCAGTTTGATGGGGTGGGGGGGCTGAGGTCACATGTGCGGGAGTGTTTTTGGCGGTCACCGGTCCAGAGGGGCGCTGGGCCAAGACCATCTGCTCACCGGTGCCGACATTTACCTGCCGCGCTCTTGGCCACTGGCCATAGCCACACACACACACACACACACACACACACACACACACACACACACACACACACACACACACACACACACACACACACACACACACGTGGGTCACGCCACACCAAATGACAGGCTGAGAGCAGATGTCCGTCAAGCCTCCTTGTCCACTTAATTAAGCAGAAGCAAAATCAGCGTTCTTTCTCACAGGCGCACACACACACGCACACATGCACACGAACAAACAGTGAGCACGGGGGTCTTCAGATGTGGAGCCAAGAAGTGGACATGGGAAAGTGGCGTCAAATGTGGCCCACCTCGCGCACTGGACATAAGTTGTCAGAACATCCCTGGGGCAAAAGGGGCCCAAAGGCCGCGCCCCTCAAATGAAACGCTTTGCGGACGGGCGGACGTCGGCCGTTCTCATCAAAGGGCTTTGGGTCGCTGAACGAAGCCCGTCGACGAGACCGCGTCTTTGCTTTTGTTTTTGCTCAGTCACAAGCGAGAAAGCGCACAGGGTCACTCAGTCGAATGCTGACAAAGTAGCAAAGTCAAATAGTCTGCGTGCCCCCCCGGAATGTTTCTGCCTTCCCTTCAAGCGTGCGCGCCAGAACCAGAAGTGCCGTACTTCCGGCCCGGGCTTCAGAAGTGGGCAAAGTGCTCAAAAGGGGACTTTGGGAGGGGCTCTCACAAGTGGACTTGAGATCTCGCGGCCGTATTTCTTGCCTCAAAGTTTGTGGGGTCGCCGGAGGGAATGTCGGGGTGTACGTTCTCTTTCCTGGATAAAGAGTCATTACAGATCCATGACAGTAGGTGGCAGTAGCACTCTCATTTTTTGACTGCATTTTGACATTTCAAGCAACTTCGAGTCTGCTCTGTCACACTTACCCCCCCGCCCACCACCCACCAGCCAAAATGAAGGATCCGATCTTGATGATGATGAAAGAGGCACCGGAGTCAAGACAAGAGGCGACGTGATTCTGCTCAGATTTATTGGCGACAGCAGTGGACAAAATCCCACATTAGTCTTGTGCTTGTTGGGGGGGCGGGAAGGGGGTGGGGGGCTGACTCCCTCCGAGTTCATCAGACGTGATCGGCAGTCCAAACAAAGCCGGACCCCGGCAGCGCGGCCCCTCAGTGGTCGCAGCCAAACAGGTCCATGGACACTCGGTGCTGCTCTGGGATGGAGTGGCCGGCCACAAAAAGCTCGACGGTATTGAAGTGGTAGAAGTGGTTTCCTACGATCACCCGCACCCCGTGAGGGTCGCACATGGCGGCGTCCACCTTTTTGATCAACGACAGAGGGCGCTCGTTGGTGGCCTCGTGAGGGGACTTCTTCAGGTCCACGTCGTAGATGTGGTCGCCTGCAAAGACCAAGCCGCAAGCTTGAGGGTGCACAGGGCTGGACGGCGAGCCACTTTGTCAGAAAGAATCGGGTCCGTGCAAGACTATCGACTCGGATCAGACTGAGTAAGACCCCAATCGCCGAATCGTACTTCCGCCAACCCCTTTTCGGGCATTGGCTTAAGAGTTCCGCCGGCCGCCGTCTTCCCTTGCACTCTGCCGTCGACAAGAGTCACGACGATTTGAAACGGCGGCCTGTGCCCTTACAAAATTGCACTTTGTCAAATCGCGACGAGTCACGGAGCGACCCGGAACTCGACGGATGTCCGTGGTAGCGCCCCGACTGGACACTTGCTTTTATAGGATCTCGAGTTTTTGCCTCAGATGACGCGGACGATACGGATACCGCAACAGAAGTCGAACCGCACGACAGTACGAGACCACATGGGGGCCTGTCCAAGAATAGACGACCCGTTCGAGGCGCGCGTCGGGGACGTAGACGGACCAGAAAGCCCGCCTTCAAAAAGCCCTTAAATTCAATCTTTGCGGGCCTTCCCGAGAGCGGCGGCGCCGCGGCAGTGTAGAAAAGGAAGAGGAGGGTCTTTTCCCAAATAGGCAGTCCGAAAGCTCACCTTTGATGACGTGAGCAACGTGTTCATCCTGGCAGACAAAAGCGGCGTCGATGGGACCCTCCAGACCCAGAACATCCTTCACCGCTTTGGGGTAGCCTTCCACCAAGGTGTGCGGCTCGCTGACCTTGTACAAGTACAGTACGTTGTCCTGCACCCAAAGAAGAGCGCCGCAACGTTGCCACCGGAGTCCAAAGGAGCAAAGACCCCCGAGAGCGGACGGGCCGGAAGTCGGGCAAACCTTCATCATGTAGAGGTGGTCCTCGTAGGAGAAGACGGCGTCCACCTCGCTGTGAAGTTCTTTGAAGGACATCTCGATGGCGTCGGCCTTCACCGTGTCGTTGTTGCCGTCCCTCTGCAGGAAATGATGACCTGAGCAAAGAAGGGGCGGCCGGCTTTAGGGGCAGCACCGCTGGAGGGCATCTCACCTCTCGCATTTTGGATCGTTAACGGCCACGAGTTACTTTGGAAAGGCCACAGACTTTTTGCTGATAGTTTGCTGGGCGGCATTCACGCCTTCTCTGTCCCTTGGCCTCGGTGGACCCTCGCCCTCGCTGCTCATGTTCATCGGTTTTTGCCACACCAGAATGAGCGGGCTGGCTTATCTTTCCCCCCACACCCCATCTCTACCTGGCGGAATGCTTGGCACAAGTCCAGGTATTGCGGGACCCCATCCAGTTGCTAGGCAGCCCCAAGCGCCACCCCCACCCGCGTTGAATCGTAGCTGCCGGACCCCGTTTTGCCCCTTTGTGCGCTACTTGTCGGCGGGCCCGATTCGGCGCTCACCTCTGAAGGCGTACAAGTTGCCGACGTCGTCGGAGGTGATGGCGTCCAGGTGAACGTGGCTGCACCTCTCGCGCTCCACGATGTCGGTTTCCTCGCCTGCAACAAACGGCACGTAGCCTGAGGACGCCGTCGCGACTGCACCGACGTCGACGGCCGCTCACCGGAAAGCTCGTGCGGGGACGAGACCGACTTACTGTAGTTGGAGCACCTCATGAAGAAGTCGCGGGCCTCCTTGGGGTATCGGCCGTGCACCTCTCCGGTCTTGGGATCGAATTTGGAGAACTGGTGTCCGTGGAAGCAGTAGTAGTGCTCCATGTAGCGGAAGGCCGACGTGCAGTTGGCCATGGTCTTGAACTCCCTGTGTTCCACGGCCTTGTTGCCCACGTGGAAGTGGTAGATCTCGTGTTCTGTCGGCCGGCGGGAGTCGATGAACATTTGGAGAGGCGGATTCGGGCGCCGGGCGCGAACCCACCCTTGAAGAAGATGACTTCGTTCTCCTCGCAGTCCGGCTCGGGGCACACGACGGCGGCGTCCAGGTGGTCCGGGATGCCCGGGAAGACCTGCGAGATGAGCTTGGGGAAGCCCTCCTCCAACTTGTGCTTGTAGTAGGCGTACACCTTGTTGTCCTGGAGGCAAAGAAACCGGACCTTTATCACGCCGGACGCCATTCTTAGAAGCCGTCGTTTCCATCCCGCCGGAGCCTCGCTCGCAACGCAGACGCGCTCGTTGCCGAGCTGGCTTTCGCCCCTTCGGAACTTCCAGTATCGCCGTTGCTTTTTTGCGGAATCTCTGGAAAAATTAGCCCGCGCGTACCACGAAGAAGTAGAGGTGGTCGTGGTCGGAGGCGTTCTCGTAGTGCATCCGGAAAGCGGCATCGAGGTGCTCCAGACGATGGTCGGCAGGGTCCAGCTCAGGGAAAGAATCCTTGAGCAGCTCCGCCTTGCCGTGGAAACCCTTGAACAGGTAGCGGCCCTTAAAGAAGAACGGCATACCCTCCTCGCTGACCGTCACCGCATCCATCTCCAGACCCAGGCAGCGGTCGGGGACATCTGCGCATATTGCGAGAAGACGACAAGTGACTCGAGGCGCCCCACCGCCGCCACTCGGGAACATTTGTGGCCAGCCAAAAGACGGCGGCAAAGCACGACGTCGCCCGTCTCAACCAAGCGAGCTTCTTTCGGTCGAGGGAACCTGCGGCACGGGCAGCGGCGCCTTCTGACCGACAACTGAAATGTCAAGAGCACTTCCGGTGACCAAAAACGGTTGCTTCGCGAATGACCACTCGCCACGTGACACTCTCTGAAAGGCGGAGACGGAGGCGGAGGCGGAGGCAGTGACGGAGGCTCACTCACCGGCATGGTGGTCGTCGCTGCGGGAGAAAAGGAAGACGTGTCACCTTTTTGGGAACAGGTCAAAACTCGAGGCCGTCCGTCGGTCGACCCCGCCCCGCACGTCATTGTGAAAGTCTGCCTTTGGCGGCCGATCCGTCACATTTTGATCACAAATTGTTTGGAGAAACTCGCGGATTGCTTTGCACTTCTCCGCCACCATTCGACAAATACGGCAAAGAAAAAAGTGCGCACACGTACCATATAAATATACAAAATCAAAAGCGAAACATGCTCCCCCAAACGCTTGAAATGTCTCGCCGACGATTTTTGGCTTTGGAAAAGTGTGTTGTTGTTATTTTTAAGTTTGTTCCCAGCCAACGCGAACTGCAACGCGAACTGCAACAAGTGTCAGCGGCCCGACGTCATTCGCTGACACTCGTGAATACTTTTAGGCCTTTGGTGCCATCTTGCGGCACTCTGGAGGAGCTACACGGAACAAGCGGGGCCTGGGCGGGTGGGGGATGAGCGAGTTGGCGAGGGCTCGGCGCAGTCTTTCGCGAAGAAGAGAAGGAGAGGTGGTTCGAGGAGCATTTTCTCGTTCTGCCCCCTCACGAGACGTCGAAGAGCAAAGGCGCATTGGTTGTCCTGTGGAAAACCGAGGTTGAGCCTCAAACAGCAGCGGAAAGCCGATCGTTTCAGTGTGCCGGCGGCCGGAGCTGCGCCGAATGCCAACCGGAGCGCCATCTTTAGACCGAGGTACAAATGGGAGCGGGCTTTTGGGAATTCCGCTCGACGACAGAAGAGACGCGCCCTTTCGCACTTTTGCCATATTGTAACCGGTCAGCCGATCGAAAGCCTCGGACCGTAACGTTGGGAAAAGACTTACTGGTCGGCCCACGCCGAGGCCAAGCACAGGCACAGGACAGCGGAGAGCAGGATCTTCATGACGGCAAGAGCGAGAATGACCTGAGGTGGCGACTGGACGGGCCCTGCCGCCATTTATAGGATCAGGCCGGGAGCGGGGGCGAGCCGGACCCGTTCGATCGAGAACGCCGTGTTCCCAAGATGCGCCCACGTGGACCCACGTGGACCCGCTCGACCCCAACAAATCGATACGGCGCAAGCACACACGCTCCCTGATATCCTTTGCGGTGCGCGGCCAGTGGCCTTTGCGCGCCGCACGTGTCTTGGCTTTGCCGTGGCGAGTGTCCCCAAGTCACTCGGGCGCAGTCGAGGGACCGACGTGGACACGGGTCAAACCGGGTCCGCAGGCTTCGCGAAGGCCCGCGCGGAGAGGTGACTAACCCGGCGAGCGAGCGGGTCACGCATACACCGGCCCTTGTATAACACCGGACAGTGAACATTAACAGAATTTGTTTGTTCCCGAGGCCGGCCACGTTGGTCAACAAGCAGAAAATCAACCTGATCAAAACGGTGGAACACGGCGGGCGCAACGGCTTGAATTGTCCTTCATCGGGCTTGCTCAGATTCCTTCGCTATGTCGCAGATTCGGCAAGGCCGACTACTTGTTGCCCCCAAGGGTCACTTCAGGATCCCTCTTGTAGACTGTGACCCACTTTGTTGCTTGGCGGTGCGTTTGGGACTCGCCCCGTTACAAACAAGATTGCGGTTTTGCGGGATACCTGGGTTTCGCTTCCCAAGGCCCCTTGTTGCTGGGCAAAATTCGGCGGGCCGACTCCCTTTGCCCCGTCGGCTACCTGTGTCGGTTTCGGCCAACAGGACACTCGTTAGACGTTGGCATTTGGAGAGGACGCTGACTTTGCCCCATGTGACACTCGGTTCTTGGGGCGTTTTCACAACGTGCTCATTTTCTATCCAAAGGGCCCTCAGCTGGCTTGGCTTTTGCACAAAGGCATTGACATGAGGACGTGGCCCTGAGGCGCCCCGTTCACGGCTGATTACGAGGCGTCGCCTTTTCTGTCCTTTTCTGCTCAGCGCGATTTCAAAAAGGGGCTCATCCTTGACCTTGGCCACTGACTGCCGCCGCATAATTCATCGGGGCGACTTATTGTCGCCCGATTAGCCTCCTAAAAAAGGTTTGGACAGATGGGTTGTCGTGTGCATGTCGCTACTCTGTGTTGAAATGTAAATAGTACCCCCCCACCCCCCCAAAAAAATGCTGTGCCTGTACGAGACCTGGTCCTTGAACTCCCTCCCCACGGCGACGACCGCTGCAATGTTGTCCAAGTTCAGCCCGGCGTTGGCGTCCACCTCAAACGACCTAACCAAAGGTCACGTTGGTGTTTGCTGGAGGCTCGCGTGTTTGCCGAGCCGCCTCCGGACAGCAGTAGAAAATGTCCGCCAGGGCCTGCCCTAATTGCGCGCGGCATTGAAAGGTCGTTTGTCCGATTCTGCCGTCTGATTCCGTCAATCCTCTACGGCGGCCTTTTCACGCGGGTCGAGCGGACGCGCTGACGTCGAACCCGCAAGCTAGCAAAATGAGTCAACAACAAGCCAGCGGCTGCCGAGTTTTCTGCCGAGTATTCTTTTCTTCTTTTGAGGGGAAACTCATTTTGCCCAGTGAGGCACTTGTCGGCGGAGACAATTTGTCAGTCTTGCTCAATTTCGGCCCACGATCGTTGCCCCGTTTGGAGGGGAAGTCCAATCGAAACGAAACGTGAAGAAGAATCAAGAGTCACTTCTAATGAAAATAAATACATCTTTCTTTATTATTTCGAGCCAGTGAGGCGTCCCCGCATTGACCAAAGGCACACACAAAGAGGCGCGTGTGCATGCTTTGTTTCAAAGCAAAACCCACCAAATTGTTAAGAGAAAGATTTACATAGTCATGCCCCCCCCTGCCCCTCCTCCCAAAAATATTGCTCATGAATTACGACCGTGGACGGACACGGAGTGAAGTTTAAACGTTGGTTATTTCACACATTCCTTAACCTTGAACAATGCTCACAAGTCTTAGTGCTCGCCTCATTTGACCACATACGCACGCCGGCCGCGCAACAACCCTTTTAGCCTGATCTGGACTTCAACATTTCCACCAATAACAAACGTGTCTGTTGATATTTTAGCCGCAGCTGCCACTCGCACGCTAACTGACCACGTAGCTAGAAACATAGTGTCGATAAAATAGCCGGGTAACGGTGAGATAGCTCAGAAATGTGGCACAAACCACATGATGCTAATAGATTAGCGAACTGGCGAACATCCCTTTTTTTTCCCCTCATAACTTTATCTTCTGACTGATGATAAAAGAACATCCGAGCCATCAATAAATAGCCTCCTTAGCTGCTCGGTTAGCATGCGAGCTAGCTCCATTTGCCAAGCCTTGACATGGTGCTAGGACGCACGCTAGTCAACAAAAGAGTTGCTCAACATCCCCTCAGCTCAGGTGGCTAACAGAACTTAATAACACAAACTTAACTAGCGCGTTAAGCATGTTAGCAAACAACGAAGAGCTTTTCTCACTGGTCGTGTTTGAACACCACCCACGGTCCAGCTGAAAGGACGCTCGCGGCTGACGCCGCAAACTCCTTTCGAGCGTGACGGCGACGATACTGGAGTGTATTCATGGAAACGTCGATTTAGTGCATGCACACATTTGCTCTCTCACTACTCACGCACACCATCTTTCCCAATCTTTCCCACGAAAAACAAGACAAAAAAAAAACAGAGTGCTGTTAGAGTACTGGTCTATGGTCTTTGATGTGCCAAGGTCCGAGCGGTCCTGGCTTCTCGGTTCCTCGTCCAATTTTCTGAAGATGCGTTTGCTGGTTCCGATTCTGGTCCTGGCGACCGGGTCCACTCCTCCACTTTCAGGTCCCGGTCTTGCTGATTGAGTCCGGTCCCGGCGCCTTGGCAAATTGTTTCTTCTTACAGGGCTCGGTTGTGTTTACTAATCTGGTTTTCTGATACGAGTCTCTGAGTGGTCCGGGTCTGACTTGGTCCCCTTGTTGACCGGACTCGCTGCTGCACAGAAGAGGTCCCGGTCAGTGGATTTGCTTCGATGTGTTGGTATCGATGACTGGCTCACTACTTGCAGGTCCAGCAAGCTGCTCCCGGTCTTACTTTTCGATCCCAATAATGACAGGCTCGGGTCCCGTTGACCGACGGTGGTCCCGGCCGGCGCTGGTGCGACGGGCAGGTATGCTTCCCGCTGACGTGAAGACCACTCGTGCTTGGGGCTTTAGTGTTGGGGGGCGTTCAAGGCCGAAGCAAACCAAACAAAAGGTGAAAGTGCTCGCTGGTCGCTCGGTGCTGGTTTTGCCATCGACCGTACGAAGTCGTTGGTGCTTGTTGGCTGGCGGGCGGTGCTCAGTGTAGTCGACATTCAGTGTTGCTCTCCCGCGGGGTTGCAGAGGCGCCGGCCAGACTATAGGCGGGGCGCCTCGTTGGGTGTCGACAGCTACTTGAGGATCGCTTCCTGCGTCACGCTCTCACCGACCTAAAGCACAACAACGGCACGTTTGTTTTTTCTCTCCCAGAGATAAGACTGATGAAAATACAGAAATGATGCTCGTATCCAATTGGTTCAAAGATACTTTGAAAATCAACTCGGACTTCTCCCACTGAGCCCCCAAAAACTCGAGCTCAATGAAGGGTGATGAAAAGATGCAAAATGAGTTCCGGAGTATTCGCCGTCCATGTTGTCCTTAGACCTCAGAGCGCGTACCTCCGCGATGAGCTGGTGCAGGGCGTCGCCATCGCGTGGTCCCGCCCCCGGCGCCTCCTCTTCGCCGCCCGCTCCCTCCTCGTCCCGCCTCCTGTCGGGGCGAGGGGGCGGCACCGGGGTGATGTTGATGGACGCCCGGTACACGGCGGGCCCGCGCGGGTGCCCGCCCGCGCCCGGCCCCGGGCTGAGGGGGGGCGCCGAGGAGGCGGCGTGCCGGTCGTCGCTCAACTCTGACTGCAGGAGGAACTGCTCCCTCAGGAGGTCCGACACCTGCGCAAGCACGTCCATTGTGGGCCTGTGCTCCTTCCATGCAAAACGCCAAATGCCAAGAGTGTGTCGAGCGCATCTACTGACCGGCTCCACGGCACGCAGCGCCGAGCTGGCCGATGCCTCGTCCGTGCCGACGCCCTGACGGGGAAGAAGGAGTAGGAGGAGGAATGCGCATGTGCAGACCTGTGCGGCCTTGTGCGTGCGTACGAGTGTTTACCTTGGGCGGCCCCGCGTCTTGTGTCAGCTCCATCAGTTTGTCCTCCAGCTGTTGTTCCAACGCCAGCAGTTCGTCTCTGACGGCCGACCGCAGAGACTCCAGCTGCTCCACCTCGAGCCTGCGCGCAAGCAGACACGCACACATGAATGGACATACACACATACCTACGAGATATGACTCCCGCGCGCACGCTAAGGCTAAGAGTTAGCGTACCTGTCGGCGGGACTCAGATGCTTGTAGACGAGCGCCTGCTGGCGGACGAGCGACAGCTCCAGCTGGAGCATCTGCGTCCGGAAGGCGGCCAGGCTGCGCCGTTTCTGCCGGAGCTCGTCCAGGTCCTGGAGGGCAAAGGTCAAACGGGGGGAGGAAAAGGCAAAGGGGTGCAGAAGGGCGGCGCCGCCGCCGCCCGCGGGCGCTTACCTGCCGGCGGGGGGCTTCGGGACGTACGTCCGAGGCGTTGACGCGCTGCTGCCGGAAGACAAAAGTTTACAAGAGATTACACCTTGGGGACAAAGGCCAACAGGGGTAGATACTGTCGACAATGGACATATCGAAAGTCTGCACACCCCCTTTCGACACGACATATATGGGATCAATGAATCAACCGTTTCAAACCGCTAATTGCATTGAAAAAATAAAAATGAGAGTGAGAATTGCATAAGTGTGCCCACCCTGAGATCATCAGTGGCTGACTTCCGAATGAACCGGTCGCATTTCAAGTTCAACATCACCCACCCGTCGCCATTTTAAGTGTGGGCTTGCTCTCATTTTTCTGGTCATCACGTCAACGTGGCACCGGAACGGGGTGCGTGCGTGTCGACATTGTAGAGCTGCTTTATTTGAGCAGAATGCCGAAAAAGTTCCTGTTTCTCTGGAATAACTTCCCACCTCAAAATAGCCGGCAATTGCCAGAATTCCTGCTGCAATTTTGAAAGAGTTACGTTTGGCATTTCAATTTCCTTTCGAACTTCACCCAGAAAATGTCCGAGCCGCACGTCAGGACTTTGGAGCAGCAACCAACCTGGTTGAGATTGTGAACGGTCCCCCTGATGTCATGAAGGACCCTCCTCAGCTGCATCTCCGTCCCAGACAACACCTGACCGGAACCCGGACTCGAACCCGAGTGCGGGCCGTTACCGGGACCGAGACCCGGGCCCAGACCCAGGTAGGTTCCCGGACCAACGCCGAGGTAGGGGCTGTGACTGAGACCGTAACCCAGATGAGGGCCGTTGCCAGCGCCGGGGTAGGGGCTGTGACCCTGGCCGACGCCCGGGTGGGGGCTGTGACCCAGATGAGGATCCGGCTGAGAGCTAATCCTGATATCGTGGTAGGGGCCGGGACCCTGGCCTTGACCCGGGTATCCGCCGCCCCAATGCGCCGCGGGGTCCGGAGCCAATGTGGGGAATGGGCTGGGGTCGTAACCGTGGTAACCTAGGTAAGGCGGGTTGTGGGCCACGAAAGGGCTCGCTGGATGGTAGTTGCCGGTGTGGTACTGGTGCATGGGGGGAGTTCCCAAAGGTAGGTTCCACAGACTGCCGTAGTGGGGCGGCGTAGCCAAAGGGGGCGGGGTGAAGGTAAAGTGGTTGGAATAAGGCTGGAGGAGGTTGGGGAGGCTGGCGTAGGGATGCGGAGACGCGGCGTACAGCACGGACGGGTTGAGGGCGGGGGCGGATAAAGGGGTCTGCGGTCTGGGGCTGGGGTTCGGGGAGAGGAAGATATCTTGTCCCGGGAGCGGGGTCCCGCCATGCCGACGGTGTCCGAGCGGCTCCCGAGCCGACGAAAGATCCGGGACGCTCTGGCTGATCCAGGGCACCTCGGTGGGGGGGCTGGCACATCTCAGCGAGCGGGACGAGCGATTGCGGGGACGCGACTCGGCGGCAGCGGCTCGGTCGTCGGACGCGGCGCCGTTCTGGATCACCAAGGTGGAAATGCAGGTGGGTGAGTCGGCACGCTCCGGCTCGTCGTCGGGCTCCTGGACGTAACGGAAGGCGTAGCGGGGCTGACTGCTAAAGGCCCGGTCCGCCCCCAACTGGACCTTGACGGACGAGACCACCCTGGTGGGGGACACCAGTGAGGATGGGAGAGAAGAGGACCTCTGCAAGGGAAGACCGCTTCGAGGACACCTTCGGCTCGAGCGCGGGCCCACCTCACCCAAACGCTGCTTGACGCGACTCAGTGCGCTCAGGACGGGGGAGTCAGAGGCAGGGAGACGGAAAGGGTGAGCCCGGGGTGCCGCAGCTGGAAGACCTGAGGCAGGAGCTGATGGCGTAGGACCCGAGGAAAGCGAACTTGAGTTTGTGGGCGGCGGCTCCGTGGGCGGCGGCTCCGAGGGGGTCGGCTCCGAGGGGGGAAGCTCCGAGGGGGGAGGCTCCGTGGGCGGCGGTTCCGAGGGGGGCGGCTCCAAGGGCGGAGGCTCCGTGGGAGGCGGCTCCGTGGGCGGCGGCTCCGAGGGGGGCGGCTCCAAGGGCGGCGGCTCCGAGGGCGGAGGCTCCGTGGGCGGCGGCTCCAAGGGGGGCGGCTCCGAGGGCGGAGGCTCCATGGGCGGCGGCTCTGTGGGCGGCAGATCCGAGGGTGGTGGCTCCGAGGGCGGCGGATCCTTCTGGGCGTCATCTTGAGAAGCTTGGGCATCTTCTTGTTTGGGATCTTGCCGAGGTTCTGGGGCGTCATCTCCCGCCGCAAGGTTCTTGGGGAGCTGGTGGGCCTTGTACTGCGGCACC
Organism: Hippocampus mohnikei; assembly: GCA_026261675.1. NCBI lineage: Eukaryota > Metazoa > Chordata > Actinopteri > Syngnathiformes > Syngnathidae > Hippocampus > Hippocampus mohnikei. Next base: position 575,930 of record JAKGUB010000106.1, on the reverse strand, counting down.
GGGTGGGACTCTTCATGGCCTTTTTGACTGTCTTCCCGGGAACTCTCGCTTTCTCGGGTCGCCGCCCCGGCCCAGGGAGCGGGTGGCGGCGACTCCTCGGCCTGCACGTCGGGCAAGTCGAACGCCGGCTGGTTCAGAGCCACGGGCGTGGTCACGTCCTGCGAGGGGTGCGACGTCACCGTGGTTTCGCTGTCACAGCTGTCGCTGCTCTCCTGAACCTGAACACACGTACACACCAGTTGAAATCTCGGCAAGAATTGCATCCTCTCGACATTGAACAGTTAGACGCCAAGTGACTGTTTTGACTCTCATTCAATAAATGGGTGGAATTTTTCGGTCGAAGGACTTCCGATACAGATAGAAGCGTCCTTTTTTTTTTTTTAACGTTGTCTCCCAGCACTGTCACACACATTTGCCATCTGCGCGCAAGCGTCCATTCTCCCTCAGCGTCAAAATCTTTGGCCTGATCTCTCAGCCGCTCGCTGCCGAGGCTCCAGTCATTGTTGGTGAAATCGCAAAAATGCTGCTATCTGATCTTTCCACGTCCATTTCTGCATTTCATTTGACAACTGGTTGATTATCGGAAAGGCTTGAGGATTCTTGTCCAATTCAAGGCAATGACTTTCGATCGGATTTGATTTGATTGATTCATTGATCGGACATGACAGAATGAAATCGGCGAAGAGCAAAAATCAAGAAATGAAAACGACCATTTTACAGTCGAAAACACTTTTTTTCAATTTACGGTGCAGTCAAACATAAAGACGACGAAATGAGAAAATGATCCGTTGCCATTTCCGCGTTGCTTTCAGGAAAGGACCGTCGGGAGCAAATGCTTCTTTTTACTGCGGGGGGGGGGACGACTCATTAAGATGACTGTTTGATTGTCAGTTCATGTCTTGAAAACTAAAACGGAAGCCGCAAATTGAGAAACAGGCGTTGTCATTTTAGAACGGACACCTTTTCCCATGACGGGCTGACGACAAATCCAGTCGAGAAACGAGAACGCGCCATTTTCACCATTTCTGGGGGCTTTGTTAGCGAAACGTGGCCTTGGCGACAGTACGTCATCGCCTCGCAACGAGGCAACCCTCCCAAAGTATCCGGCGACAGCAGGGCACAAGGAAGAGGCCAGAGGGCAAAGTGGCCACCTTGAGGTTGCCGGCGGGGTCCAGCGAGGACGTCTCCTCGGCGAAGCCGCTGCTGTCCGACTGCTGGCTGGTCGTCCGCAGCAGGTCTGCCGGGGGGAAAAACGGGCGGCCATCAGCTCGGGGGGGGCGCCGGTCCGGCACAAATGGAAGACGCTCAACCGCGTGGAAATTTGCTCCCGAGCCAGAAAGTAAAAGCTAACATCCGTGCTGCCGCTCACAAACCTCAATCTTGTAAGCACACACACACACACACACACACACACACACACACACACACACACACACACACACACACACACACACACACACACACACACACACACACACACACGCGCAAGAAAAAAGAAATTCTCCGAAACGACTTCTCACCCGAGCTTCTGGACGTTCTGGACAGGAGAGCTTCGCCTTCGTTACTCTGAATCTGAGGAGATACGACTCACTTTACGACGGCAAAACAAGAACGGGAAGACGAAAAAGCCGTCAAAGGAAAAGAAGAAACAGAAAAGAAAAGAAAGAAAGAGGAAGAAGTCGTTTGCAAGTCCGTCCGAAACGAGCGGGTTCAAAAGTCAAGAGGAAGCCGACAGAAGAAAAAGTTCCCCCAAAATCAAAACAAGAGTCTTGAGCGACTGAGCTCCATCTGGCTCGCTATGGATGAGAGAAGCAGAGAAAGAGAGAATATCCATCCATCGACAGACATAGCCAGAGAGAGAGAGAGATTGATCAATCTATATCTCGACATATTTCTCCCCAAAAGTCAGCTTCTAAACATGTTCCGAAAAAGTGCAACAAGAAAAAGGTTGAATGCGGAAAAAGTGCTGTGGGAAAGTGTTGGAAAGGGCAAAAGGCGGGGCTGATCTCCGAAGAAGGCCGCATGCACGCATGCACGCACCTCCTCCATGTCAAAAGAGTCGGCGTTCTCCGTGCGCAGCTGAGCTAGCAGCGTCGGCGCCTTCTCGGGGGCCCGCAGCTCATCTGCGCTCTGACTGGCCGCCGCAGGCTCGCCCGACTCGGGCTCGCCGCCGCCATTTTGCCTGGTGGGGGGGAATAAAGCAATAAATTACCCCAAAGGTCAGTTGACGTGCGACGTCACCCCCAAGACCGACTTTGCTCCTTGCTCCTTCTCGCCTTCCTCAGCGACGGTGGCCAGCGAGCAGCTGTCCTTCTTGCGGACGTGCTTGTCGGCGGGCCGCGCGTCCTCGTCGTCTCGCCCTTCGGCGGGGGCGGCCGGCGCCCCGTCGGCCGGCCGACCCTGTGCGGCGGGCGACGCCGTCAGCAGGTTGTGCTTGCTCAGGCTCTTCTTCAGACGGTCGGCCACATTCTGAGCCGATTTCTTCCTCTGCAAAAGCGAGGGCGCCCCGGGGTCCTTGATGACCTCGCCTCCTGCTGAGGTCAGGTGGTTCAAAGTTCAGCTCAAACGACCGAGGCCACATTTCAGTCAGCGCTCGCAATTTCACCGGATCACCGGTGCCCCTCCCCACTAAAGACCGGAATAGCCGTCCGCTAGAACTCATGTGATCCGAGATGTCAACAACATCCCGAAAATAAGCCGGTGTGGCGTGCATTGGTGATGGCGGTCGCCAGGGTTACCTTGATCTCTGCCGCCGCCGCCGACGTTCTGGACGGGCTGGCCCGACACGTGGCCGTAAAGCTGAATGAACTGATTGGCCACCGTGGTCAAGACCTCGATCTGACGGAAGCGACCTGGCGGGGGCGGCAGACAGACGGACCGACGGTCACCATCAAGTCTCGCTCAGAAAAGTCGCTCGAGGATTCCCAAAAAGTCCAAGATGGACTTTTTGAAGATGGAGAGCGCAATTCAAAAACACAAGCTCTGGTCCTCGACAACAACAAAACAAACACAAACAAAACATTCCGCCTCCTGTTCCTGTTCTGGCGGCGGGAGGTTTTTGAGAAAAGAAACGGCTCGGGACCGACTGATAACTTTGCCTTCCGCGTGGTGTCACGTCAGAATTAGCCGAAAGTTGTCACGAGTAACTCGTAAGCGATTTCAAACAAACGATGGGGGCCACTCTAGCTTTGTACTTTGATGTTAACTCATTCAGTAACAGCCAATTCTGAACCAAGTCTGAAAAGACGTTTCAAAACGTCTTTGGGAGTGAATGAGTTAAGTAGCCCCCCCTCCCACCCAAAAAAAATGCACCCTGCAAATGTCACCCAGGCTGCGAGTTGGAGAAGAAGTGACGAAAAGTGACGAGTGGGTTGATGAGCACGTGCAAAAGCTGAAAAATGCTTCAGACGCCTCAAGTGACAGAAATGGTCAAAAAGGACGATGAGACTCAACGGGGCGGCCGCAAAAGGTCCGTCGGGTGGTCAACGTGACTCGGCTGAGATGAGAAAGGGACAAAAGAATTTGGGAGAAAAGCCACGAAAAACAAAAAAAACGCAACGAGGAGGGAAAAAAATTCAAGAGGGTCAAGAAAAAGAAGTCACAAAAGAGCTCATGAGAAGGTGAACAAAGTCTCAAAAAAGTCTTCGGGTTTTTTCTTTTTACAGACTCTCCAAACAGGGTGAGGTTTAAAAATAGAAGAACGGAATGTACGTGCACTGCAAAGCATCAGGAGCTTTTTTCTTTTTTTTCTAAAGCTCAGTCGTTCGGGCCGGCGCCGCGCGCGCCATCGAAGCAGTCGGGCCACCTTCCCCTCTCCAAATCGGAGCGCGCGCGCTCTCCTAACTCCGATGTCTCGCGTCCCGAATCGCCGTTGAAGGAAGGCCGAAAGGAGGCGGGCCCTCGGGATGACTTCTGATCTCGGGTCGGGGGAGGAGCCATCACATTAGCGATTGGCGGATCATTTGTATCGGCGGATTCTGGAGCCGTTGCTGAAGGCTGAAGTCGCTCAGAGTACTTTGTCAGTCCTTTGGATTTCGCTTCACCGCGCATACACAGAGAGCGATAGAAAAGATCAGGATGTGCGGATGTGAAGGCGCTGAAAAGAAAGCCCGCAAAGCAAAGCGCTCGGTCCCGGCACAGGCCCACCCGCCCGCTGTCGCCATGACGCAAGGGTCCCGGGAGCAGAAGAGAAGCTCCCGGAAGACGGCCGCTTCCTTTGACAACCGCGGCACTTTGTCAGCCGCGTGTTTAACGGCCCGGACAGTCACGTCCAAATAAAGACGGCCATCTTGGAAACATCATGCCGCCTGAGGGGCGGGGTTAGCGGTAGACCTTCTGGCAATGAATACAAAACTATTGAGCGTGGGTGAGGGAGCGAGAGCAAAAGGGAGACTATTTGGAGAGTGAGCGGGACTGATTTGGGTGTTTGTCGGGGCCCCAGGGGGGAGCGAGCGCGAGGAGGAGCGAGCGCAGGTGGAGGTAACGCGGGCACGGGTGCAAAGCTGCCAGCGATGACTGAGTGCGATCGGGAGCCAGAAGCAAGTCGGCGCATGCGAGAGCGCAAAAGCACAAGCAAGTGCGTGCGTGAGGCTGCAATTACGCGCGCATGTGAGGTCGTGTGGATGCGAGAGCGCAAATAGCGTCGCGCCGGCCACGTGAGGCCGGGAGCGCTCCCTGAGACGAGGACCCATTGAGCGAGTACGCGCGCGCGTGCGTGCAGGAGGCACACAAGCGCATCTTTGTGGCGCGTGGCTGCGGTTGCCTGGCAACCGCAGCCCATCCTGAAAGGCGAGCGAGCAAGCTAGCACGTGGAGAGCTGCGCCGCGCCGCTCGAGCTAGCTCACCAAATGCAATTAGCAACGGATGCTCGCGCTAAAGCTCAAGCGAAGCCACGGGTGGCGAAATGAAAAAAGCAGAGCTGCATGCGCACTGACTTGTCAGAGCGTAGTTGGGGTTCTCCAGCTCCATGCGCTGAAGTTGAGCTCCCAGGTACACCTGCAAGCACAGGAAGTGACGTCATCACATCCGACAAAACAACACGGTGGCACCAACGTTTTGATTCCAAATTGTCCGCACCCAAATCTTTTGCACACCTGTCCCGTTCCACCCCCACAGACAAAAATCAAATGGGATCACCCCCCAGAACAGGAAGTGGGACCAGACTCCACTCTTGTTGGCTCGGCCACTCGGGTTTAGCTCGACAGTCGCCGACGTCGACCGATTCGGATCGGCCTACCTTGATGTCGATGCCCCGCGCCGCCGACGAGCTGCTGAAGAAGCGCGAGGGGATCTTGGAGGACATGTCGGGCTCGTCCCTCCCGAAACCCAAATTCAGCAGGATCTCCTCCGGGTCTTCCTCGTACAGGTCCAGCAGCTCCGACACGCTGCGGGCGCGCCGCCACACATTCAAGTCAGCGGCGCTGATAACAGCGCTGATAACAGCGCTGATAACAGCAATCACTGCGTTTCATAACGTCGTCGTCATCGGGAGTAATAATCATGAAAAAAAATGATGATATACACCTCGTTTGTGTTTTGAAGTTATCGCTAAAATGAGAAGGTGGAGAGAGGAAAACAAAAAATCCTGCCAAAATGTTGAAAACAAAATCACGAAAAGACAAAAGGAGCCCCCAAAACGGAGAACGTCAAGTGGTCCGGGCGGGGCCGTTGGCTAGCAAAATGAGCGGCCGCCACCGCGCTTGCAGGATGCTAATCCGCCGGACGACCCGCGACAAGAGAGCAAGAGGGAGGAAAAGCGCCAGCCGGCGACCCACCTGGACACGGTGCTGCTCTTTCCGGAGCCGGTGGAGTTCATACTTCTGCCTTTTTCTTTGAACTGACCCCTCTTCTGATCGGCAACCAGACTGCCACTAAGGGGGCGAAACGGGAAGTGAGGCGAGCCGGCGCGGCGAGGAGGAGGAGGAGGAGACCCCAGAGCGAGAGGACTCACCGGGATCCCGTCTTCTTGTCGATGGACTGAAGATGGTCGGCTGCAATGGCACCAAAAGAACAACGTCAACGACGACAAATCCGAGTCGTCCAGATGCCACGAAAGCGATTCCGCTCAAGGGCCGACGCCATGCCAGTCACTCCCGTGGCATGCGCTTCCTTCCGCTACCCGCGGCGGGCGACGCCATCCGCTCCGGCGAGGGGGCTATTTTGCGATCCAACGCAATTTGGACCGGCTAACGTTGGGGGCGTGGCATTCATTGCGCTCGCGCTGCCATCCGAGTGACTCCTGATGATGGTTTCCGGCAGTGAGGTCGCAAGACCGCGGCGAGCCATTCGTTGCGATGACTGGCTCGACTCGCACATTGAATCGGGCTGCGTATTGATCGACGTGGAATGACTCGCTGCGGTTGCGCTTCCCTCCGCCGACTCTGGACAAGAAGAGGCGCTTTCTGGCCATTTTCCGCGGCGTTCCATCCGCTGGCGACGCCGTACCATTTGGTCCCGCCGAGACAGCCCGCGACTCGCTTCCCCGACACCACGAGGCGATCCCTCGCCCCGTCAGTTACGGTGCCCCGCGGCGGACTCAAGCTCAGATCGCAAAGGATTCAGCACTTCAGGAGAATAGTTTCAATGTGCGAGTCGAAATTCTGAGTGTTCGTTCAGCCAAACGACGGCCCCGAGCGATTCATGGACTGGCAAAAGAGCTGCGGCTCACGGAGGAGTCGGCCAATCACCGCCGCACCTCTCGATGCGCTCAAATCGGACGCGCGCCAATCAAGGAGTTGAGATGGAGTTCATCAAATTGCCTTTTTTCGCATCGAGCGTCGGGGCAGGTGCGAGTCATCGGCGCCCCAGCCAAAGACCTCGCGGTGAGTACGTGAGCCCCGTAGAGTGTGGCGGTGGATTTCAAAGGATGACATTGCTTGCTTTTTCAGCCTGTCGAGGCTCGCTTGCAAAATCCTTCCTTGCCAGAGAAGCCTTGCTTCTCAGCAGACTAAACATGCGCGCAGCAGCAGACTTCAGCTGTCAATTCCGAAGCTTCTCGCTCCGTCTCCTAAGTCTTGAGGACCTGCAGGTAATGAGAACTAAGAAAGGGCGGCAAATTTCTCTCGGACCCTCCACATCCGGGTCACCGCCTCTTCCGGCGAAGAACCACGCACACCAAAAGCCCCGCCATGCACTTGCGTGGCATCAGGAAGTCGAAGAACGGCGAGCTACTCACCTTCAGCTCCCAGCGAAAGGTCATCTTCAAAGCTGCAGCCGTTCCTGGCCGCCCCTGTTGGCCGGTGACAAACTCCGGCGTCAATCCCTTTGCACGTGCACTCCCAATCGCTCGTGGTGCCGAGGGAGCGCTTACCTTTGCACGCAGGTGCGCTCTGATCGTCTAGCGACACGGCCAGCGGCGTCCTGATAAACACAAAAAGAAAAACATGATGGGGTGGCCAGATCGCTCACACAGAAAACGAAACAAAACAAAAAAAGCCCTCTCAGAACATCTCTCGACATCTGCCCCCCCGCACCCGCACACACATATGACAAGGTTACGCAAGAAAACAGGCTAGGCTAGCTCCTTTCTCTGGCTCCAGGTGAAGGAATAGCTTCTGTGACACTAACTCGCCGTCACGCCACAAGCCAAGGCTGACACGTGCTGCTGTCTGCTAGCTAACCCAGACTTACCTGTACGGCAGGCTACACGTTGGTCCACGGCAGCGCGGCGTGCGGGTCAGCTGCCGATTAGAGCGGCCCGGCGTGGGCCAGACCCAACTCGACTAGACTAGACCGGATTGACTGGCTGAGAGCCGCTTGGTGACTGAGCGAGCGGCAGCCAGACACGCTTATGCAAGACGACGCGCTTATCAATGGGACAAACTTCATGCTAGCTTCACACGCATAAAAATTACACACCCATTTGTTTTTTTCCTCACGCGTTCACATTTTGATCTCACCTACAAATTACAACATTCGCACCATCAGCTATACATGCACACACTTATTTATGCAAAGTCATCCTCTTAATATGCAAACACACACGCGTTGACACAAATTTGCAAAACACACATTACGAGGCACATTCGCACACAAACGTGCACAATAAAAGCTTGCGTAACTTGGGGCAGCCGCCACGTTCGCACGTCCTCCGGCAGACGGCCATGTTGGGCCCCGCGGCGGTTGTCAGGGTAATGAGTGATTTAGCAACACAGTAACACTGTGCGTGCGTGTGTGTGTGATAAGAGTGTTGACTCAGCAGGAGAAGAAGCAACTCCTCCTTTGTTGACTTTCTCTCTTGGGTCTCGACAGCATTTGACAGCGTCTAGTTGGGCGTGTGCGTGCGTGCGTGTGTGTGTGTGTATATATCTGGGCGAAGACTGTGTGCCGGTTCTATGTCAGCGGGCTGATGACACTAAACACACTTTGAAGCGACGGGGGGGGGAGAAACAGTGTCAGGCCGTCGGTTCGCACATGAGCACGCTGACGCCTCCGCTCTAACCGAGGGCGACGACTCGACTTTGGAGGGGCCGACCAATTGGATTTCAGACCTGCTGCAATTCACATCACGGGCCAGAACGTCGCCGTCGCTTCGCCTTCATGCCGGACGGAAGCCTTCATCGATATGCCCCCTAAGTGTCGTTGCGCCTTTTGCCCACTAGATGGAGCGCCGACTCCATTCCAACAGACGGGCACCTTTCCATTTTTTTCTTGTTGCTCTTGTCCCATTGCTCGGATAAAGGTCAAAGAGACGCAAAATATGACAAGGCGGCAAAAAAGCCGCCAGTTTTTTATCTTCACAGAAACCAACTGTGTTCAGGCTTCAATTTGATGAGGATTTTTTTCTCCCCTCCGTTTCTCCATTCAAAACATGCGGCGACATTGGAGCAGATCACACAAGCGGTGGGATTCTTTTCCGGACGCACGCGCTCCGCCTGCTCCGCTTCTCAAACAAGCGAGCGGTCCTCATTTTGAAGACCAGTTGTTCTCGGTGTGCGCTCTTGAAAACGAGCCGAGCAAGGAACTCCTGAACATTCTCCAATCAGATTTGACTGGGCTGTCAATCATCCCAAAGTCGAGTGACTTACCTGCATTGGTCAAGCCAGCAGGTGATCTTGTTGGGTCCTGCAAAAGTGACAGCATAAGAAGAGAGACAACAGCATGCCATCCAAATGGGGTGTGCGTGTGGTTTTTTTGTTGTTTTGCTTTGAGGGTTTTTGGTTTGCTTTAGTCAATGCCGTTGACAAATAAGCCCGCGGAGGCGAGAAAGACGCACAAAAGTCAACAGGTGGCGTGTTGAAACAAGAGCAGCCAAACATTGCCTTCCAAAACCACTGCGCCGCCAGGGAAATACCTGACTGGCATCGTATGGGCTGCGCTCAGCAGAACAGCTAGCGGCAGGCTAACGAGTGCAAACAGTCACGAGATGAAAATCCTCCAGGGTGAAAGCGACGCAAATGCAAACATCTTGCTTTCATAAAACACGTCCATCCTATCACGAAGCATTTGTGGCGAGTCGGACACTGCTAGCGTAGCGCTTCGCACAGCGGCCCTGAATGCCGAGCAATAGGCGCCTCGAAAAAGTCATTCGTAGCGCAATTCCAAGCAAACCGGACGCTGAAGATCTACGTACCTGACTACGGATTACCAAGATCAAAAAAACTAGTTCTCACAGCTCATCGTGACGTCACAGAAGCTGATCTACCAACAAGATGAAAGAACCGGATTTAGGATCAAGTCACAATCATTTCCTGCTTGGCGGCGTGCGCAGCGTTATTTTGTATCTTCTCTCCACAGACTTAAGAAGTTGCCTGCTGTTTTGTTGTTCAAACTTGGATTGGCGCTTGAATGCGGTTGTGGCGAGACCTCTGTGAAGCGTACTCAGTCATGCCAGCACTTAATTGCGGTCGTTCACGACAGCATTAGCTTGGCTGAGCAATGTGCCTGGCCTCACCGTCTTCGCCTCTCTCTTTCTGAAATCCTTTTGTGAGAGCCACCCTAGGAAGAACAAGTGTCGCTTATTCGCCGCCATGAAGGCTGCGATGACTGACTTCAGCCCCGAGCACAGTCGAGGGCCAGAGTTGGCAAAGATCGCAAATGTAGCGTTCACGTCAGGGTTCGTTCAAGGTCGCAGACATTTGCCAAAACGGTCGCCAGACGTCCACTTGGTCATATATCTATTACCGAGACCAAAGAACAAGATTTATCAACAAAAAACAGATCTACCAAATCCCATTCACCGGATCTAGCGACAGGATCAAATAATTAGATCTATCACCAGGACCAAAGAACGAGATCATCACAAAACAAACCCCTAACTTATATCTATCACAGACATCACAGAATCTGATCTTGCACAAGATCCAAGGACCAGACTACCAACAGGATCAAAGACCCACATCTTCCATGTGCCAAGGTCCATGAACAACTGTGTCTGAGTGTAGATGGTGAGGTTGACCTGGTTCTTCAGAGGTCTTCTTCGGAGCTCCGTTAGAATCGGTGCAGTCTGGCAGGGCTTCGTGCGGGGATTTCTGCAGGGGTCCAGACGTCTGGGCTTTTTGCGTATCTTGCCAAGTGGACTCCCTACTCTTGGCCCAGGCCCGCCGTCTTAGGGACGCCAGGGTGCATTGCGGAGCGGCGCTGCCATCTGGAGGTCCCAATGGGGAACCACAACAATGAGTCTTCAATGATCATATGACCAAACCTGACAGGTATGTAGGAGGAGGACCTGGAGGCGGGACAGGGTCCAAGAGGATGGCAGTACTCTCCATGGTTGCGGCGGCAACATCCACAGCTACTAGTAGACCTGTGAGGACACAAGAAGAGAAAGGGAACCATGAGAACCAGGTAGGACAATGGATGAGTAGAGACAACTGGAACCATGACAACCAACAGATCCGGAGGTACCGAAAGAACCACTGGAAGGAGACGAAACCACGGAGACCAAATCAAGCAAATCGGCAGAATTACTGGAATCGCCGGGAGAACTAGAGTCTTTGGGAACACCGGGACCACTGGGAAACATCGTTGGGACCATTAGGACCATCGAGGCCACTGGAACCATGAGAAGCACAAGTACGACTACAAGCACCGAGGCCACTGAAACTAATGGCACTATTGGAACCGATAGAACCGCTGATCCATAAAAGGCGACTGGCACCGCTGGCCCTCGGCAGATCCGCTGGGACCAAATGGACCACTGAGACCACCGGCATCAGCGGCACCAGTGACAACCACTTTGACCACTGGAAACGTCCGAACCACTGGCACCACTGGGAATAGTTAGAGCCATTGAAGCCACTCGAAGCCCTGAGACCACTGGAACCGTCAAAGCCACCGCGAACCACCGTGAACATTGAGACCACTGGAAACAGAGAGACGACTGGGACAACTGTCGTTCATGAGAACCACTGAAAACATTGGTTTGGTTTGGTTTATTTATTGAACATAACATAAAACATATACAGTAATAATAAGGTAAGTAAGAGAAATCAGTCATCATTCAACACAGTCATCATTAAACACAGTTATTATGTTCAAGGGAGTAGGAAGAAGTAAAGAACTTATCTAGTCCTACCCCGTGTTATGTGTTTATATCTAATAAATAGTTTTTATATCAATCAGAAAAGAAAGTGAATAAGAAGAAAGAAGTCTCCATTAAGGCTCATGCTTTACCCTTAACCATGATATTTTTACAACTTTTGGTGTGTATCTGGATTTTATACATACACACCCTGGCATTCTTGTGTCAATTTTCTCTTGTATTCATAATGGATTGTTAAGGAATTTATTCTTTACTGTGATTTTAGAACCAACAGTGCAGTGGGCCTAAATAAAATCACAGTAAAGAATAAATTCCTTAACAGGATATTTCCATACCTTTCTCTATTTATAAACTTAGTTCTAATTTATCATTATATTTAACGTTTAGAACTTATCATTTTAACTCTGATTGATGTAGGTTGTTTGTACTATTTTTTTGAATTTGTTTTTGAACTCAGCAAGCGATTTACTCATTTTCAGGTCCGTTTCGAAATTATTCCACAGATTAACACCTTTGATAGATACACTTCTTTGCTTGATGTTTGTTCTTGTTTTTAGTTTTTTGAATAAGGTGGTACCTCTTAAATCATAGCTGCTTTCTCGAATTTCGAAGAACTTTAGAATGTTTTGGCAGAGCAGGTTATTGTGTGCTTTGTACAGTAATTGTGCAATTTTGAAGTCAACCAGGTCATAAAATTTCATCGTATTTAATTTGATAAATAATGGATTTGTGGGTTCCGTATATTTTGATCTATTAATAATTCAAATTGCTTTTTTTTGTAGTTTTAGAATCGGGAGTGTGTTTGTTTTGCAGGCATTTCCCCATATTTCCACACAGTAGGTCATATATGGTAATAATAATGAAGAGTATAATGTGTACAAGGATCTCTTATTTAGCACTTCCTTGGTTTTGTAGAGGATCCCTATGGTTTTGGCTATTTTTCTTTTTACGTTATCGATATGTGGCTTCCAACATAGTTTTGAGTCTATTACTAATCCGAGAAACTTGGTTTCATTCGCTCTTTCTATCTCAATTGAGTTTACCATAATTTTAGCTTGGTGTTTGATTGGTCTTGTGCCAAAAACAATTAGCTTCAGATTCAGATTCAGAAAACTTTATTTATCCCCGTGGGGCAATTAGAGTTGGGAGTCTTAAGGCCACAAGAACCACGAGAACAATTTGAAAGACTGGACCTGGACAATGACGGCTACGCACGCTACAAAGGAGGACCAGGGCCAAAAATAGACGAGCTGGGACGAGGACGTGTGAAACAGGAAATAAGTGTTTACGGCCATCAGCACAACAACTTCCTGTCTGGAGTGTGCGTGCGCGCGTGTGATTTTCATAAACAAATGCAAGGCATCAACACAGAGGCACACGCATGCAAACTCACTCACACGGACAAATGCACTTACATTTACTTGAAGTGTCAACCACGGCACCCGATTGTCCTTTTAAGCCTCCACGTGAGGCCGTTGTGGCAGCTTTTGGAAGTGTTCAACCAGTTGCTCTTTGGGTACTTTTATTTGTTTTCCAATCTTTAAAGAGCTCCTCCACCCCCAAGGAACCTGCGCGGTGCCTCGGGTCTGCGGACCAGACGCGAGTGGATGTGACCAGGACTCGCCGCGGGCTCAGAAGGGGGCGGAGCCTTTTCTGTAGCCGGTCTTTCCCTCTGGAATGACCTTCCGTTAAATGTAAAGCAAGCCCCCTGGCTTTTTCTCACATCGATTCTTCGACATGTTGCATGCCAAGCGATGGAATGTTTTCAAAGAAATCAATGATCTTGGCATTAAACACGACGCAACTGAACAATCTAGTTAGCGGCATTTTATAAGCGTTTAAGAATGTCACGACACGCTAATTAAGAACACTATATCAAGACAAACCGTTTCGTCAAACTCCAAGAACCCTTTCACATCTGTTCAATGTCGTGAGTGGCATTTTAATGGTGTTTCTCCTTCCTCAGGAGCACATTGAAAGAGTTAACCCTGCCTATGTCACATCGTGGCTGGATGACTGCAACGCACTTTGACTTTGGAGTCAACCGATCCTCCATAAAGCGTCTCCAGTGGGTCCAGAATGCCGCCGCTCGCCTCTTGACCGATACTCATAAGAGGGAGCGCATAACTCTGACATCCCTGCCCAGTTCTTTTGATCGTCCTGCGGTTTGTTTTCAATTCTTGAAATGGCCTGGCCCCACCTTGATTTTTTGTTGGACGTTTTTTGTGCTTTCTACCATCTTCATGATTATTTGATCGTTTGTGTGACTTATTTTTGCTCCATGTTACAGCACTTTGTATGCGGCGGTGGTTGTTTTCCAGTCCTCCAGAAACACACTTGAGTGGAGCTGAATTCTATGTCTCATGAAATGCAAGTGACAAGTGCCACCGATTCGCTTGCGCATCCGAGTAAGGCTTTTCAAGTACGGCGACATCATTTCTCTTGACGTGGACATTAGCCAAAGTGTGAGGGACAGAACTTTCCCGACTTGGTGTTGACGTTCGACGTCAATGCGCAACTTGTGCAGCCGATTACACAAGTTGAAGGCTTCTCGGTGCTGCCTGCCTGTCACCACTGTCGCAAACGCGACAACCAGCGAAAGTTTAGCGCGTCGCTCGCCACACGAACTCCCGGTTCACGAAATGAAGACTCCGAGTCGTGAGACCAAAACGTCGCGATTAGTGAGTAGTTCGTCCGGCTAAAAAAAAACGTCACGAACAAGTTCATCAAGTTTTGGGGCAAAAGTTGAGCGAAGGGGGCGGGCTGCGAACTAACTTTTGGGGGTGAAACGTTTGTCCAAGTTGTCAGCCGGCGTGGAGTTGCGGCGCTCACCTTCTTCATCTTGGCCTCGCGTCCGTCGGCTGCGAGTGAGAAAAGTGTCGAGAGTGGCGAAGATTTGTCAAGAGTTGCCTCGTCCTCCTCCTCCGTCGTCTCCGCTCGAGTCTCGCATTCCTGCTTCCGCTTCCTCCTTCGTGCCCAGCGCGAGACGAAAATAAAAAGGGAAACAGCACCCTCTGGCGGACCACCGCCGCCTTGCCGCCTCCGGAATGGGATTTGAAAATACTGGACCTGGACTGGGCGGCCCGGTAGTCCAGTGGTTAGCACAGGAGTGGGCAAACTTTTTGGCTCGGGGGCCACATTGATTTCTAAATTTGACAGGTGGGCCGTGTCAGGACAAGATACGGTACATATAAAAAAATATATATGTTGACAGTCCATACCAAACATCAACAGAACAAAAGCATAAAAGTATTACCATACTTTTTTTTAATGTGAAGGGTGAAACAACTATGGTATATGTCCTGTATGAAGGTTCAAGTATGTGAGCAACATACATGTGTGACAACACAAGCAACAATATGTTGGCCAAAAACTGCAGCAAGCAGTACAGGTATATGACAAAATATAACAAAGTTAGGACTATTTGCTCCAAAATGAGACGTGTAAGAGACCTGGTTGCTTTTCTTTCGACTCACTCATTGTCTCTGACTTGACCTCCCTCGATCACCACACATGACGGCGTTGCTCAGCTGATGTCGCGCAGCGAACTTTGAAGCCAGACACGGGACGCTTCGAAGTCTTCTATGCTCATAGTTAGCGCTCTGGGACTGGCTTCCTCTCCAGTTTGCGGATGGTTTTAGCACGATAGCAGTCAAACCATTCAAGAAACGTTTATTTACTCGACTGTCCGTCGAGCCGCAAGCAATTAGTTTCTGTATGGTTTGTGCATAAGAAAGACACCGGACATCAGAGTGTTGTTTATGTGCCGCTGTATTCAATACTGGCCCGTACAAACAAGCGCACGCCCTTCCCCGTGCTGCTGGGGCAAACCATTCCAAAGAGGGTGTTCACTCCGCGTAACACGATTCACTCTGGGCATGGAAATAGCCAGAATCGGACTGAGCACAAATCACTTCCTCGTTTTCAAAGTCTTGTAGATTTCAGTCTTTCAGACTCCAAGCATCTCCTGAATGTTTCGTATTTTGTAACCCGCTTCGTTTAATCAGATACACTTCACTTTCTCTACCGTGGCCATTACTCTTCCTCTTCGTTTAGATGCCATCATCGACAGGACGTGAAAATGTTCGCAATTGCAGTAAAACTCACTGCAACAAAGAGTCACTTGCATGTCGCTGTTTTGGATCCAATGATAGAAAATAGCGGCGCGGACACACTTATTCCGTCGTATCGAGCGGGAGGTGCTTGAGTTGGCGCTACTGCTGGCTTCCGTATCGTCTCCCCCTCCCTCCCTGTGGTCTGCAACTTCAAGTAACTGCACCATCTGGCGTTGAAATGCCTGTCATTACAAGTCCAAATGAAATTAATGTAATCATTTTTATCGAACCTTAATTGTGTTGTGCACCAACCTTCGGCGGGCCGGATTAAAAAGCCCAACGGGCCGGATCCGGCCCGCGGGCCGTAGTTTGCCCATGTCTGGGTTAGCACGTCGGTTTCACAGTGCAGAGGTACCGGGTTCAATTCCAGCTCCGGCCTCCCTGTGTGGAGTTTGCATGTTCTCCCCGGGCTTGCGTGGGTTTTCTCCGGGTGCTCCGGTTTCCTCTCACATTCCAAAGACATGCATGGCAGGCTGATTGAGCACTCTAAATTGTCCCTAGGTGTGAGTATGAGCGTGGATGGTTGTTCGTCTCTGTGTGCCCTGCAAATTGGCTGGCAACCGATTCAGGGTGTCCCCCGCCTACTGCCTGGAGACAGCTGGGATAGGCTCCAGCTCCCCCCCGCGACCCTAGTGAGGATCAAGCGGTTCGGAAGATGAATGAATGAATGAATGGACCTGGACTTTGCTTTCTGAATGGACATCGACTCTTTGGGGCGCAACTCACTCTCCATGTCCAAAGGAAGAGAATGTGCCATGAATTAGACTTTGAGGCGTTTTGAATTCATGGTCCAAAATGGCCATATTTGACAGTTGGAGTCAAATGTTTTGATTTCTAAATGAAGGAATTTTAACTCAATGATCTGCTGTCGCCCCGCGCCGAATTCACCTGGCAACAGTCGAATAAGGGGCCGGCCATTAGTGGAGCAAAACAATGACAAATATGTCAAAATGATCCCTTTCCATTACAAACATGCATCCATTTTCCGATCCGCTTAATCCTCACAAGGGGGTGCTGGAGTAAAATAGGTTAGCACTTTATTCAAAACACGAGCAAGACTTTCCAGTGCACGACAAGTTGACATCAGCAGGGCAAAAATAGTCACCAGTGTGAAACGCGAGTGACAGAAAGTGAAGCGCCGAGCTTCTTGGTCATACAATTCATTGAAAAAAAATCAAGGCAGCGAGTACTTTAAAAACATACAAACAATACAAAATGTGACCAAATAAAAACAAGATTTGGAAAAAGGTTGATAGCGATTTCAACTTGCGATGCGCTCTCGGTGGTCGTGTGACAGCAAAGATGCCAAGAAGGAAGTGGAGCCGCAAGTGTTGCATTCAAGGCACAAAGTCTCATCGCTCAGCAGGAAATGTTGAGGCAGCGATCGGAAAGTGTAGCAGCAGGTCTTGTACGCAAAGGAGGAAGTCGTGTGCTTGAAGGGGACGTTTTGGGGCAGCAAATGTTGTACACCAGGGCGGGCAGGAAGCGTAGCGGGAAGCTCTGGCCACCAGGCAGGAAGTGTTGTCGGACCAGCAGCAAAAGGTGGACGTCACGCGGGAAGTGGTGCAGTCGAGGCGGAAAGGGTCACCCGCCAACAGGAAGTGTTGTCTCGGCGAATCCTGAAGTCTCGCCGCTTCTCCGTTCTCGCGACCCGGTCGGCCACCGGCGCGGCGTGGGCGCGTGTCGTTAGGATGCGCTCTCGCCCCTGACGCCGCGTTTGGGCACGTAGTCCCAGCTGTCACGCTTCAACTCCTCCTCCTCATCCTTGCTCTTCTGCGAGGCCCGCTTGAAGAAACCCGCCTGCGCCGCCACGCGAAGGGTCAGGAAGATTGCGGAAGCGTGTGTGGCGCACCTCCTTGCAAAAGGAGGCTTACCTTCCACAAGCACCAGATGAGCGCCGCCAGGATCATCAGACCCACGAGCAAACCCACCACGACGATGAGCACCTTGATCGCCGACGACGGTTTTCGGCTGAAGTGCGCCTCCACCACCACCTGCACGGCCGGGCGCACGGCAAAGATGTCCGCCATGGTGGTCGGGTCAGCGTGCGAGGGATCGGTCGCCTACCTGCGCGGCGGGCGTTTGCTCCCGCTCCAGGACGGTGTGTTGGTCATTCTTGGGCGATGACATCACCGCCCTGCTCTCCAGCATGACCACGCCGTGGCGGCCCTGAAACAAACGCAGCGGCTTTGCCACCCGGATGGACGCTCGCGTTTTCTCGGACAGACGGTGTGAACAGCGCGCCTTCTTGGGCAGCTGTGTTTTTTGACACGCGGTCGCCGGCCACAGACGTGCGACACGATCGTTTTTGTCATTTCACTGCCTGTGAGATGAATGCTAATGCTAGCAGTAGCTAACGGGCTACTGATTGAAACTCACGGGCGCTTGCAGCAGGACGTCCGGGTTCAGTCGCACTTCCAGCCGAATGGTCGCATCTCGACCGGCCTCGACGGTGCCCAGGCGGCAGAGCAGACGCTCGCACAGCTGGTCGCCGCGCCCGCAGAACTGTGCGTGCGCGCGCACACACAAAACACACACGCGCGTGCGCATCTCATTAGCCACGCTGGCAGCTCATGTCACTCGTCCTTCCATTGCGACTCGGTTATCTGAAGAGCTAAGCTAGGTGGGCTCCAGACTTTGCTGTGACAATTCGGATGAGGAAGGATGATGACGGCGCCGCTACGAAAGAAGATACGAGGACAGCGGGAATGAAAACGTCAAGCTAGCGGAGAAATCTCATGTTAGCTTTCCACGTTAGCTTCCACTGGGACTTTCCGATGCTTGCTTTTGACGCTAGCTCTTGAATTAGAATTGACCGCAGCAGGTGCAAAGAAGTCGGTGAGGAGCGGCAGGCGGGGGTCCGGCGGGGGCATTTACCATGTTGCGCGTGGAGGTGGACGAGAAGAAGAAGACGATTTGTTTCACGAATGACGCCCTCGGGACATCGCAGTCGTCGATGACGGGGACGGTGGCGTCGCTGACAAAGCAGGCGCCTTGCGACGTCTGCCCACACGACGACAACGTTCCCAACTTTGCGCCAAGGCAAACGACGACGCGGGCGAGCGGTCTGACGGCGCCCTACCTGCCAGTCCGCCACCTGGAGCAACCGGTGCGGGTACGGCGTCAGCAGCTTCGGGAGCGTCACCTCCACCAGCGTGTCCACCGACCTGCTCGGACCCGAGTTCAACACCTGCACGCACAACGGAGGGATTGGAGCGAACGGCCGAGAAGGTAAACGTTATCTCGTTGGTGTCGTGAAAGAGTTGCCGGCCCAGATGAACGCGGAGGTGTTGCTTGGACGGCAGTTGGAGAGGAAGCAAGTGTTAACGGACGAGCGCAGGAATCGGCGTGCCGTTTGATGGCTCGAGAAACCACAGTCAGGAAGAATGAGTGAGACGACCTCCACCGAGGAAGGACGCGTGACCTTGTACGTGTAGTTGAAGCTTTGCGAGTAGCACTGCACGGCCGCGGCGTCTTCGTCTCCAAACACAAACGACGTCGGGGTCACAAAACTGGTCCAAACAAAAGAACGGCAAACATGTCATTCGTTGATGCCCCCACCCCATACAGCCCCTCCCAATCGATTATTTCTTGCATTGATCGTTATCACAATATATTTCGTATGATCCAGGCGAGCGTCAGTGAATGAATGAACGCTTACCCGTGGATGCTGACGTCGACGCCGTACTTGAGAGGAAGTGACAAGGCGACGGCGTTGTCGTGGAGATACTCGGAGCTTTCCAGGTTCTCGCTGAGGACGCGGCACGTACTCGTGTCATCTTGGGTTGCCCACCCCCCCTAAACGAAATGCTTCCCTCACCTGCTGGCGTGGGCGTGAACCACCAGGTGGCCCGGTGTCGCATTGCGGTTGACGTCCAACAGGAAGCTGACGTTCACCTGCCACAAAAAACAAAAATGTCACGTCTCTCGTGCTCGCGCGGCTCTTTGGGGTTGCACAACTGGACTTTGGGGCCTGACCGAGGTTATAAAAACGACGACGACAAAAGGCGACTGAAACTCCATCCGGCGCTTATACAACTACCAACACTGATCACATTTCTTGTCCTACAAGAGCTTTGGGAGTCCCTTTCAAATGGAATGACGGTTCTGCAGTCCTTGGTGAGCTCCACTCCCTCAACCCCCCTTTGCACTTGACCCAACCAAGTCCCAAATGATTTTAAGCCTGTCGTCTGAACATGCAAGTGCAAAAAAGAAAAGATTTGAGGAGACGACTCGTTTCCTGATGTCACCCGCGGCGTATTTCAAAGCGTTACCAGGGAGCGAGATGCCAGAATGAGGCTGGAGAAGCCGCAGCGGACTCCCATTGTGGTGCCGTTGGCTTCCTCCGTCACGTCGCACCTCACCACCTTGTCCTCCTGCACGCGCAAACCACAACGGCCGGCGTCAAACGGACGTTCGACCGTCGCTCGAGGGCGCCGGTCCCGTCTGCCTGTCCGCTCGGCCGCTCACGTTGTCGACGACCTTGACGTAGTGCACGTCGCGGGGGAAGCGCAGGGAGAGCCGCGGCAGGAAGGCGTCGTCTCCGGCCACCGACAGGCTGGCGTTGAGCGTCACGCTGCGGCCGGAGCCCAGCGCAAAGTAGCGAGCGCCCCTGCGCGCAACCAGCTCCGTGAGCTTTTCAACCCGGTCCGGGCGAAGGGGGGACACGGCGCACCCGTTCCTTACCGAGGCAGGACCAGCGCGGCGTCCAGTCGCAAGTCCGTCGAACAGTTGGCCAGGACACAGCGGCGAGCGAACAGCGTCTGACACGACGGACAAGTTGGCCCCGCGTCACGTTGGGCGGACGGACTGGTCGCCGGCATTCGTTGCCGTGTTGAGCTCTTATCTAGCTTGGATTATGACGACGTTAGCCGGCTCCCCCTACCTGGTTGCTGACGGTATTGCCGCTCCCCGCCGCCCTCTGCAGGACCGGCCTGAGCGCCGCAAAGGCTTTGCTGGCATGCTTGGGAGCGTTCGTCTTGCGGAGGCTGTAGGACACTTCGAAACGGACCGGCGTAAAAACATCACGCACGTCCTTCTGCAAGGGCAAACACACCCGCGCCGGTGTTAGCGTCAAATATCGGGTACGGATACAGAATACGTCAACAGACGCATGCATATACTCCCGCGCTCTTACGCTAACAGCTAGCAGCGAGAGCATCATGCAAAGAACAGCCGGTGAGCGTGGCGGCGTTTACCTTCCGATACGCCACGTGGTTGGTGCAGCCGAGCTGGCCGAGGCGCACCCTCACGCGGGCCCTCGTGCTATTGGATGAGCCGTTGCCGTGGAAATAGAAGCGGTGGGAGAAGGACGGCTGGTGGAGGAGGTCAGAGGTGAGGTTGTACTGAAGATCTGATGAGAAAAGCGTGAGGTTAGCGTCGGTGGGTGGAGGCGAAACGCCGAAAACAGAGCGCTGTTAGCCTACTTTTGGCTAAGCTAACTCAGCTAGCTCATGCTCATCTGTTTCATGTTGGAACTAGTTGTGGAATGTAGCTTCGCGTGAAATAAGGGTGCAAAGGCGAGGCCCGCTAAGCTAATTTGTCCATCTTATCGCTAAGATCGTCCACCTATCCGAACCGAATTGATTTGTTTGAGCACTCGCTGGAACATGTTTGAAGGTTGCATTGCTGTTTCGGCTTTGCGAGTAAAATGTAGCTGGTCTCAGCTCATCAGCCACCCTCTGCTAAGCTAACCTAGCTGGTCTCCGCTAAGCTAACAAACCGATGGCTCCTTTGTAGTGTCTGGAGGTGACTCGGAAGCAGACGCTGACATCGATGCTGGCCGCCTGCCGCTGGATGCTCTCGGGCAGGACGAGCGAGGCCTCCACCTGCAGGACGGGACGAGACCTGCGCCGCACACAAACCTCAATCAGGCTTCCCGTTTCCCCTTTGCTCGCTCCTTGCTTTTTGTTTACCTGAGGACGACGGCGGCGTCCGAGAGGAACGCGCCCACGGCAACATCTGCGACACACGCGCGACGATGTCAGTCGGTGCACACGCACGCACGCCAATCCATCCCCACGCAGGGATGCACACGCAACACGCAACCCCGCGGCGCAGTGTTACCTTGGTAGCCGTTGTCGTCGACGTCCACGCCCGAGCTCAGCGATTGGCCAAACATGCGGAGGTCAGCTCCCAGCACCGCCCCGCTGATCCTCTGTCGACACCATGATGTCATTGCTGACGCGACCACGTCATCGATGCAAAGCAAAGTGTGGGCGGGCGTGCGAGCGAGCGCTCACTCTTGGAAAGAGAACGCCAGCGCGCGATTCTCTTCTTGGAGTGGTCTTTTCGGGGTGCGCTTTCGCGAATGGACAGCTCAGCACCGTATACTTGTGTGACAGTAACGTCTGGGTGCTTTGGAGTGTGTGCGTCTGTGTGGTTTGTTTGTTGTTGTGGGCGTGTCCTGATTTGTGGGGACCTTGCGTGTGTGTCCTTGCGTGTGTGTTCATGTCCTGCATGTGTGTGTGTAGTCGCATCTGAATGGAAGTGCGTGATGGCTTGTGTCAACCCGCGATGGGAACGCGTTTGTGTACGCGTGTGTACCTGCGATGGCGTTTGCGAGATGCCGCGTCTCCCGCCGTTGTAGATGTACACGGCCCCTTTGAGATCGTCCTCCTGAGGGGCACCCACCGCCACGTCTTCACGGGCACGCACAAAGCGAGCAGTCACAAGCATCAGTTGGGAGCACAGCAACGTCGGCGGCCTTTTGACTTGAGGTGAAGCTTCGCTTCGGCAGGCCGCTTACCCGGATAACCGTCGTCATCCAGGTCCCCCAAGTCCGCGATGGTCTCCCCGAATCGGGCGGCGGGGGCGTTGCCCCCGCTCAGCTGAAACTCCGCCTCCACTAGCTTCGCCTGAGTCGGAACGACGTCGTCAGCACGCGTGGACCGACAAGATGGCCGCAGGGCCGACTCACCCGCCCCTGGTTGAGGAAGACGTGAACCCGCCCCTCCTCCCTGCTGGCACCCGTCTCCATGGGAGCGCCCACCAAGAGATCTGATAGTTGGTCGCCATTCAGGTCCACTGCACGCACGCTAGCGCCAAAGTAGGAGCCGAGCTATGCAAACAATTACAAGAGGAGCATGACCAACAGTTGCTCGCAACATTGGTGCTAATTGGCTAGCTGGGACAGTGCAGCTAACATCAGTTGGTCATTCTATTTTAATAACACCATCGCTATTAGTTAACATTAGCATTGGCATCAGTTGCTAAGAGTATCTGGTAGCATTAGCGTGTTTCGTGTGGTATTGCTGCCAGCATCGCTCGAGCTACCATTACCTTGAACATCAGCATCAGTTAGCCATAGAGTAAAACGACCCCACTTGTTAGCGACAGCCACAGATGAGCACCCGGTGATCTTCTACTCTAGTTGTACTTAGTTAGCGTCAGCACTAGCTAGCTATCGTCTAACAAGCAGATTTGAAATGAAGCCCTAAAATTGCATCAGTGGTCACCTCTGTTCCCGATACGTGAGCTAGCACACGTAGCATGTTGCCATCCACTGAGAAGATAAACACCTCGGAGTAAAAAAAAAAAAAAAAAAAAAAAAGTTATTAAAAATGATATCTATAGCTTTAATGTTTTTGTTTTTTCCAGTAATATTTGCTTTACTTTTCCCCTCTGGTTGTACTGCGGGGCGCCTCCCACCACCTCCAAGATAGCAGCATCCAGGAAGTGCCCTGCATCCACTGAGTAGCCTGAAACATACAAAATTGTCATTTTATCTAACTCGAACCAATAATCAGAATAAAACGAGCGTCTTATGTCAAAAAATGTATTCTAGCTAATTGGTCGAATCCTTTGGCTAACTGCTAGCTCACTGAAATGAACTGCTCGCATTCTGAAGCTAATTAATATCATCTTGATGCTTCAAAAAACAATCTTCAAGCATTGCTAGGCTCATGACGACAATCCCTAAGCTAATAACGAGCATTTTGAGGCCAATGACGAGCATTTGAGGCAAAAACATCATTAGGTTAATAACTAGCATCTCTAAGCTAATTACGAGCATCCTGAGGCTGAAAACAAATGGATGGAAGCTAATATTTGTATCCTTTTGCGTATTTTTAGCATCCGTAAAGTAACTGCTAGCATTTTTAAGCAAATCACGAGCACTCCTAAAGTGAATAAACTCTATTCGGTTCATTTTGTCCAATCAGATTTCATCGTCGTCTCGGCGTACCAGCGCCCTTCACCTCTCTGCTCTTGTTTCTCGACTCTTGCCCTTTCGCCGATGACTGCCGAGGCTAAAAAAAAGGCACTCTGTATTGAAGGTGATGAGAGAGACTCTGCGAGTGGCCCCAAACGCTGTCGTCATCTGCTCATTTCGTGACGTTTGCTCGCTCCGATGGAAAAAGAGCGGCGGGCTGAGCGTCCCTCGCCAAGCGCAAACAGCAGCGCCAATCATTAACTTGATGTCAAGCGCGGTGACGTCCTTGAGCGTGTCTCTTAGCACCTGTTAGCACAGCGCCAAGGCCCCCGTTGTGTACTCAGTTAACGGTGGCTAATGCTGCATTGGAGGGGGGTGGCCAGCCTTTGGCCAGACAACCTGGGAGCTTTTGAGTTGCAAAGTCAGAGAAAACAAATCACCGACCGACGCTTCAAGTTGACGTCACTTGACAAACGGCAACGCCCGTAACGTACGAGATTCCAAACACATCTTTCGCTTTCTTGGAGGTCGGACGCGCCGCTCCGCCCGCCCAACGCAGCGGAAGCTGCCTTACGTTAGCGGAGGCCCGTCGCGTCCCGTCATTGCATTTCGGCGGCGTCGCAGAGACGCCTTCGGACCCGAGACGCCGCCGTCTCGGAAACGGCGCGTGTCAACGGCCACGTTTGCGCGCCCCGGCGGTCGGCTCACCCAAGTAGCTTCCGAAGCCCACCGAGCCGTCGTCGTCCAGGTAGACGGACATGACGCCGCTGGACGTGTTGAAGACCAGCACGGAACCCGTCCAGTACGACGTCCCCGGAGCGCCCATGATGATCAGGTCCTGAGCGATGCCGCAGGTCAGGACAACACGGAGGCCACAACCAGACATTGACTTGACCGAAAGACTCATTGGCCGCCGGGATGGAAGTGTAAGTCTTGCAAAAATTGCAGGACGTTTGTTGTGTTCTGTCACGACGGAAGCATTAAAAAAAAAAGCGTAGATGCTCGCCTTTGAGCAGAATAAGAAAAGTTTGTTGCTGTGGTCTAGAAATCAGCTGGAGAAGAAACAAAACGGTTTCGGACTAAAAAGCGCCGCTTCATTGCTGCCTTTGCCCGTCACGTGCCTTCATTTCCGTTGCGTTTCGAGGACTCAACCCATGATTGGCAGTTCCACTCGTCCAATCAATCGTCGGTCGATCGCTGACTTTGCCCATGAGGTTGGAGATTTTTGCCAGCTTTTCACAGAATACCTGCGCCCGGGTCGTTACCGGGAGGCCTAATTCCGACTTTTGACCCGCATGGTCCGCATGCGCGATGTGTGGTTGTCACCTGAGCGAGTCGGTTGGCCATTCCAGCTTGACAGGAGCCGTACTCCTCGCCAAACTTCCTCTGGTGGTCTGCAATGCACACACACGGGCGCACGCGAGCGCATCAAAACCTTCCACGCAGACGTCGGACGCCAAAGAAGGCATTTCGCGCAGATGGCAAGCGTGCGAAATCCAAAAACGGGAAATCATGTCAAGCGGACACCCGCAAGGACGGACAATGTAAACGAAACAGGAAAAGCACATTGGTGCGTCTTTTCACTCAGCGTGCGTGCGTGTACCTCTGTAGCAGGGTATGATGGCCTGCGCGTGCGTGAGGCTGTCGTCGTAGCGATAACAAACGCCGTGCGGCAGTTTGTTGTTCTGTCCGTCGTTCCTGGAGTAGAACACGTTCTTCCAGCGGTGTGCGCACGCCTACGTGCAAACGGTGCCGGGCAACAGCAGGGCACGCGTGCAAAAAAAAAAATCATCAATATCATCAAAATCATCAAGTCATCAAGTCATCAATAATCAAGATTTTAAAAAGAGGATAAAAAGCAACACAAAAATGAAAACAGAAAATGTCTCAAACCAAAATGGAAGAAGTCAAAATAAAGGGTGACCACAAAATGGAAAATGAAAACAAATCCAATTCGAACAAAAGCAAAATAAGGTTCCAATGAGATCAATACAGGCAGCGCGTCCATCAATCCAAAGCAAGGACGAAGCCGGCAGGCACGCTCATGCGCCGATCTCGCCAGTGACACATTGCGATACACGTGTCGTTGGCGTATTGGCTCGCCTTCTCGGCCGCTCCGCAGCGAGAAACATCGGCAGTGTGAAGTTTGATTTGGAACGTCCGTACGCGGACGGTGGGGCCCGATTGACGATAGAATTGATCATTTGCGTTGTGTACCAACCAGGACGTGTCCTCCCGCTCCGCCGCGCTGGCCGGCTTGTCGCGACAGGCTGACGCCCAACCACTGGTGGTCGCTGTCGGCCGAGCACGTCTTCCCGCACTGCGCCACGTCTACGCCGGCACACAAATGGCTGTTATGTGCATGCCGGGCCACTAGGTGGCCAGGCGGGGCGACTAGCATCGCGTCAAAAGTAAAAAAATGAAAACGAAAAAACCCCCACAAAACACCAAATTCAGTACACACACACACACACACACACACACACACACGTACATCCAAAAACCATGCGATTCACAAGACACAAAACCCCACCTGACCAATAAGGCACAAATACAAAAACCCGCTCGCCCACCCGCACACGGACAGACGAATGGCAAAAGCTGTCATGTGTCCGGCAGGCCCCCAACTGGAAAGGAAGGCCGAGTGGAAATGTGTTCTTCAATCAATTGGAAATTGGAACGAGTATATACAACCCAAAAATTACCGGCGGGCATCAGCCGGCAGTTTGGTTGCTCCGTCGCGATGGCGCAACGGTAAACGCCGCCTGGAGACAACGAAGAAGACGACGAAGAAGAGTTGTCCACTGGAGCCCCCACCACCAACCTAACACACACACACACACACAGAGGATGTGTGGGTGGGTTTCAGCATGCCAATTGGCCCCGCCCCCCGCCAGAAGACGCCCCGCCCACCCACCAGCTGCGCTTCCCGTGCCGGTGGAGCAGCACCGAGTACCCGAACATGGAGGCGGGAGCTCCGTCGAAGCGCAGCGCCTGTTCCACGTCTAAGGTGTAGCCGGAGACCAAGGCCAGGACCCGGAGCAGGACCGCAATCAGGACCGCCGTCATCTCTCTGCGGGAAGCGTGACAAGCGATTGGCGCTGAGGACATTTGGAGACTTCCCGCTGCTTCCGCAAAGCAGGGAAAGTCGGGAAAGAGGGCAGGCGGGATATCGGTGATCGCAAGCGCTTGGCATCAGCGACACCGAGAGGACGCCAAAAGCGCAAAGGCCACGCGCGGTACTCGCCAAGCGCTCCGCGAAGTTACTTTGCGACGCGTCACACCTGCTGAAATACGATGGAAAGTCGAGAAAACGCTCCTCAATCAATGACAACTCGCACCAGCGCCAAACTTTTGAAGGCATGCTGAAAAGGGAACGTTTCATTCACATTCCAAACACAAATCAGAAGTTGTTGTTTTAGCTTCGTCGTGAGCCAGCGAGAATGAAATGTGTCACATGTTCGGGGTGGGGGAACGACAAAAAACCCCTTTGGTGGCTCACATGGCTTCGGAATGGTCTGAAAATAGATTTGCGTTGAAAAACCGTTGAAGCCAACAGGAATTGTCAACACGTGCCGCATCAAGCGCTCAAACGCAGATCGCTTCGTTTTTGAGCTCCCTTGCGAGTTTGGGAAGGAAAAATAATAATAAAAAAGCATTTGGGACCTTCGGTGGACCAAGTGATTTCCGAATGACGTCACACACCTGCCCCACATGTTCTTTCCACTCTTGGAAGGATGAACGAGACAAAAAATAGCACACGATCAAAGGTGGAATCCAATCTTCATTCATTTGTCTCCCTTCCAATCCAAATGTGTCACATGCCCCCACTGGAGGCTCACGTGTCACAAAAAAACGGTCAAAACAGGCTTTTTTCCCCTTCAACGTGGAAAAACAAACCAAAAACTCTGGAGTCCAACTTGTGCTGGTCTTGGCGGGCGCGCGCGCGGGCATGCGACAGGTTACCTCCACCGCTCTCTCGGTTTGTCGGTCGTCGTGATGTCCCGCCGCTTCCTCTCGCTTTCTCCTCCGCGAGTTGGACTCGGACGAACTTGTGTTGGTCTCGACGTGCCGGCTACTCCGCGCGCAAGCGCGCGCGTCGGTTGAAGAGAAATGCGCGGGGAGGCTCCCTCCCTCCAGTGGCGCGTGCGCGCGCCTAACGGTGTTTCCTCTCCGCGCGCGCGCGCGGGGTGCTTCCTCTTCAATGTAATCTGATTACATGGCGGCCACAAGTCATTCCGAACACGAGGCCTCGCCAAAAACGTGCTGCAGGGCGTATCGAGGGCGACCCCCCCCGGCCCCCTCCCCCCGCCCCCCTCGCCTGCGACATGAAAAAAAAACACTCAAAGTGACTTTTGCCACGGGGCGCGAGGTTAGTTCAAAAAGGTGTGTGACCGCAGCCCTCAAACGAAAAAAGTTTGGACACCCCCAGTGAGCTAAATAGTCAGCACTTGATTGAAATGATTTGAAAAAACATCCACGAGGACGCTCCAAAACAGCTGCTCCCTAAAATGATCGGATGCTTTGAAAGGTGCCGTCGTTTTGCCCCATCCAAAAAGTTGGCACCATACGCTCGGAAAAAACGCAAGTGGAAGTACGCCGTGGGTGAATTGTGCCACGCATCCCTAATGGCGCTCAACAAATATTGGGAGCCGGTGTCACTATTTGGAACAAAGTACTTGGATGTGACTCGAGTATTCGCCAATACTTTTGTTGCCAAGATGGCGGCGCGTTATTCCAAAGGAGGGCGTTGGTCCACGTTGAAATCCCTCTGAAAGCTTTCATGACACTTTTATTGTTGCCGTCAAGTCAACATCATGCAAAGTGACACTCGGTCCCGGTCCCCGGTCCCCAGTCCCAGTCTGTTGCCAGCATGGACAGTGTGAGCGTGAAAGGGGAGAGGAGGAAGCCCTGAGACGGTAAACAAAGACGTCCGGCTTCCCAAAATCAAGTCCGACAACGTGTGGAGAGCGCGGCAGACAGGAAGTACGACACAAAAGCGCTTGTGACGCCCCCCGAGTGATGAGGGCCACATGTTGGCCAAAAAGGATCAAAGCGGAGTTGTGGCTCACTTCCTGTTGACTTCCCGCTTACTTCCTGTTTAGCATCTGGGAAGACTCTGGCGGTCGAGCTGAGCAACTTAGCGCCGTGCTAACACGCGCCACTTGTCATCATGTTAACATGGGTGTCAAACTCGGGTCCCGCAGAGGCGAGATGTCGATCCCGTTCATTTGAATCGGGTGTCTTGCGCGATGGAAAACGTGCAGGACGGCGGCCCTCTGGGACCCGAGTTTGACCCCAATGAAGCGAACAACAGTGCATCGCTTGTTTTGCTGTCATTGTCGTCTCGCAACAAACAAGAAGAGTTACAAAAGCTTGCTTCCAGAGCAAATGTGGGCTCGATGTGGACACCCCTGGCTTAAAACATTGGCGCACGCTAGTCGCTCGTCATCGTGAGATCACGTGATGTTACACAAACGCATGCGTTTGGCTTATGTTCAGTCACCCAAATCAGCACCGAACCCTGCAGGAGGACACCGTCCCAAAGATGTTTTACATCTTGGAGTCGACCAAAACATACATGATGACACACACACACACACACACACACACACACACACACACACACACACACACACACACACACACACACACACACACACACACACACACACACACACACAGTGTCCTTATGTTAGCAATTAGCAGACGTTATCATGGCCTGGAGATGTCACAAGCTGTTCACACACACACAAGCACACACACTCACACACACACACACACACACACTTACACACTTACACACACACACACACACACACACACACACACACACACACACACACACACACACACACACACACACACACTCCCCAAGCAACCCCATGCACCTCCATCCCTCATGGGACATGTGACTGCATCATATACACCACCGAAGTAATATTTACACTTTTTATGAATGACCTACTTTTACTGTATACGTGTGTGTGTGTGTGTGTGTGTGTGACAGAGAGAGAGCGAGAGAGGAACAGGGCCATGCATAGTCTCTCTCTCACACACACACCCACCCTTATCACTGGTCTGCATTTGATCATACTAATCAGGAGTCGATAGATGTGAAAAGAGGAGGGAGCCACCAGCTATTAGCTATTAGCATTCCTCAGATAACACACAGACAGACAGACAGACAGACAGACAGACAGACAGACAGACAGACAGACAGACAGACAGACAGACAGACAGACACACACACACACACACACACACACACACACACACACACACACACACACAGAGTTTGAATGTCCTGTTGATGCTAGTTGCTAGCTTACTGATGCATATGTGAAGGCTAGTTAGTAGCTGCTCTGTAAACGCTGCCGCTGCCAAAGTCGGCTGATGCTCGTTGCGCGCCTGATGAGGCTAGGCCATTTGTAGACCATTAGCTAGTTAGCCGT
This sequence comes from Hippocampus mohnikei, assembly GCA_026261675.1. Classification (NCBI taxonomy): domain Eukaryota; kingdom Metazoa; phylum Chordata; class Actinopteri; order Syngnathiformes; family Syngnathidae; genus Hippocampus; species Hippocampus mohnikei. The sequence goes on along the minus strand of JAKGUB010000106.1, from coordinate 545,726 downwards.
TATTTCCAAGTTGATGCTGACAAAGGAATGCTCGGGACGCTGGCACATTTCAGATGGCCGGGAAGTTGGAACCTTTCTTTCAGGAAGCCCCGCTTCAAACCATTCCCATTACATGTCAACAAACAACATGGCCGACGAGCTCGCTATACGCTACTTCACCGTATTGCTTTGTTTTCTGTTTGCGACGGTGAGTGGCCCACAACATCAATACTAGTTGTCAGCATCAGGATGCTTACTGTGTGTGTGTGTGTGTGTGTGTGTGTGTGTGTGTGTGTGTGTGTGTGTGTGTGTGTGGATAAGGCGCAGGTTTTCATCCAGAATTTTATCTTCCTGTGGTTGCTTATCTCTCACTACATAAACAGACCCGCACGCACACGCACACACACTGGTCATTGGCGCGCATGTGCTTATTTCGTTTTTTTTTCATTTGTGTCTTTCCCACAAGTGACCGCCATCTCGCTTCCGATTGGCCACAATGAGTGTTTATAGCGCCCCCTGTGGCTTCGCTTGAATTTGTTCTGTGAGGTCCATCATTCAAATGAACATGTTTCAACACGCTCTTCCTGCCCGGCACACTTCCAGACCGGAATGGATATCGTCACCGTGAAGGACTTTGCAACAAAAGGGCGTGCGTGGCGTTATCTGGGTTAGCGCTTAGCTTAGCTTAAAAAATGTGAAAACACAACAACAAAGCTCAATCGGAGACAGCATAGACACGGCCAACAGACACGCAGTTGCTCCGTTCTAACGTCAAACTGCAGCCTTCATGAATCAACATTTCAAGTGTAAAAAGAAACCAACAAAATGCTGCGCTTTTATCGTCACGTGCTGCTGACCACCTGTGTGTCAAGGGTCCACCAATCTCTTGTGCCATGCGAGCATAAATCTCTTTTGTTCGGTTGTGCATGGGATAGCCCCACACACACACCTCTCAGAGCACACCATAAAAGAAATAAGCCAAGATGAGTTTGTCTTCTTTCAGATAACAACACGTCAAAACATTTGGTAGCTTGACACTAACCAGAGCGCATAGTTTGCATACTGGATGGAATATGGACACGCTAACACACACACGCTAAAGATGGCGAGCCTCCTCAGGTTCGCAACGAACATTCTCGAGCTGTTGACTAGCATCACCAAGCTAGCTGTCCTGACATTCCTAACTTGCATGCTGAGGCCCAAAAAACAAAACATTCTCAACTTGAATTCCAGTGACGTTGGGACGTTGTCTGAAACGGAACGCCACGATTTGCAAATCATCTTCAACGATATTTCATTGAACAGACAACAAAGCCAAGATATCTCATGTTCAAACGGATGGTCTTGTTTTTTTTTAGCAAATAATCATTCATTTGGAATCAGATGCCTGCAACACGATCTCAAAAATCTGGGCCAGGCTCATGTTTACCGCTGTGTGACATCTTGTCTTTGAACAGCACTCAATAAAGGTTTGGGAACTGAGGACACGAAATGTTGAAGCCTTTTCAACGGGAGACAGGTCTGGACTGCAGGCAGGCCAGTCTAGTCTCCGTACTACGAAGCCACGCCGTTGTAACAAGTAGCAGAATGTGCTTTGGCGGCCATGAGAAAGATGCGGTTCGGATGGCAGCTCAAACCCGTCTGGAGCGTTCAGCACGAATGGCGCCATGACAAGTCGGCCGCGCCGTTGGCACCGACACAGGCCCGTAGCATCACGGAGGCCGGCTTTTCTTCTTTGCATCCCAAGGACACGACGTCCGCAATTTGGGAAAACAATTTGAACTCGTCAGAGTACAGAACATTTTTCTTCTTTGCATCATCGCCCTCTCACACCCACACATTCTGACATGCACAAGCACATGGTCAGTCTTAACTGCTGCAGGCTTTGAACTCATTACTGATATGACAAATGGACACACACACACACACACACACACACGCACGCACGCACGAATGTTATCTTGTCGGTAATTAGCATTGGTATGATGTGGCTGCCGTTTATTTACAACTCCACAGGAAGCCCCACCCCTCAAAGATACAAAAGAACCCACACAAGGCCTCGCACAAATCTTTTGTGTGTGTGTGTGTGTGTGTGTACGAAGGATCCAAAACGTTTCCAGGGCGCTAGAAGCGGTCAAGGACACGGGAGGGAAGCGCGACAGGATGTCAGAGGTCGCCACTTCTTGTTTGGGATCAAGCGGCAAATTGCTGCCATCCTATCAGAGGCCTGCCTGAAGCCACTTCCTGTCTGTTCGGGGACGGGGAGGGACACCCACGCGCGCACACATCTGATGCGAATTCGCGTTTGAAGGCCCGTGTTGTTTTGGAAGTCACGACAGCTGCCGCGACCGGAGGCGTTGCCACGGCGACACAGCCACAGATGACGCTTGCGGAACGAAGCGTCTGCAGTGTCCGCGGGACACGCTGGCGTCTTCCTCGCTTCCGTGTTGTGGGGTTTCCTTTTCCGAAGTAGTGTACGCTCGAAAGACACCGAGACAAAACCTCGCGGTACCTAACGGCTTGTCCTTCCTTTCTGCTTGTTCTATCGGGCCGGTTAGCAAACGAGCTTGAGGCCGCATTAGCTCCTCCGAAGGCTCTCGTCCTTCCACTGCAAGGGAGTCAACGTGAACTGACGACGGGCTGCCCTCTAGTGGCGACGATCTGAAATGCACTTCATTCCAAAACTCCATTGAGTTCGCAGCTCAAGCCCAGAAAATACAACCAAAAGACGAAAAGCATACAACGTACGAAAACACTGTGTGCGAGAAAAGGTCATGTCGACCACAAATCACATGTCAAACAACGAAAACATGAGATAGCCAGTATCTTTGACATAAAACCAAAATCATTTTGCTGCCTTGGTGGCGGTCGGTCATCAGCAATGGACAAATATGGTCAGCGTCGACCACCGCGCGTGTACAAAGTGCGCGTCTAAACGTGTCTGCCTGCTGTTCACAAGGCGATTGGCCGTGGGAGACAAAATTGACGCACGCAAATTCAAGGAAGATGTCGCAGCCAGCGCACGCGGCAAAAAGGCGACCAAGAGATAATTTATCCGCTGACCGACATACTAGATTTATCCAAATATGCTTCACTATTTGCATACTATTGGCGTTCCAAGTGTATCGGGCTGCTTCTTGGGTAAAATGACGACTTGTGGGCGGGACTTCCTGCGGGGCCAACAGCACCTCCTGGTGGCCACCACCAAGACACTTCAGCGCCGTCAGCTTATGTACAAACTTTATTGAAACATATAAAAAAACAAGTGAGTCGAGCCAAGATCTCTCTCACTCACACACACGCACACACACACACACACACACACACACACACACACACACACACACACACACACACACACACACACACACACACACACACACACACACACACACACACACACACACACACACACACACACACACACACACACACACACACACACACACACACACACACACACACACACACACACACACACACACACTCCTCATCCAATCAGTAGCAGGTGTCCGGTGATTTCACCATCCAAACATGTACTCCATGGCCTTGGAGACGAAGCTGTCGTCCTTCCTGGGTGTGTGTCTGTCGGTCACCACCTTACATGGAAGCAGGCACGCACACACGTATGCAGATGCAGAAATCATGAATGCACACACACTTTTACATACGCACGTCATAGCATTGTGACTTGCAAGCGCACCTGGTAGTCACTGGCGGAGCTCCTGTAGGTGGCGCTAAGCGGTCTGATGGCCGAACGCGGCGTGCAGGGGAGGGCGGAGCTCGCCAGGGGCGAGGCGGCCACCTCGCCGCTTTCCATCACGCTCTGGCAGCCAAAACACAAGACGCAAAGGTCACGTGACTCGACGATAGCGATTATTAGTGGCTATCGAGGCCGAGAACCGATATTTGGAGCCAATGTAAAACATGACATTCTGCGAACCATTTTGTATATTAGCGGCAACGGCTCAAAAAGGGGCCCGTCCACACACACGTGACCATGGCGGCCGATCACAACCGCCCATTGATGCAATCAAGCGCGTGCCGGTCGCACTTTGGCCTTGCTTCATCACATCATCCTGTTTCGGCGCTCAAAAGGTTTTGGGGTGTCTTTGAAATATGGGCGAGGACCCGAGGGCAGGCGGCGGCCCGACACGGCGCAGCGGCCACGGTTCATGGGTGCTGACCTTGTCTATGCAGGGTTTGACGCCCACCATGATGGCGTCTCCGAAGACTTTGCCATCTTTGGACAACGCTTTCCGAGCCTGAAGTCTGGACTGATACTGAAGATGCATCCAGTTGCCAGGAGACGCCATCTACACGCGGACACAAACATGATGAGTATTACGAGCTCAAGAGGCTCCGCTCAACATGCGTGGGGGGGTGGGTGTGTCTTACAGTGTGTTTGAGGATGTTTCCGTACTGAGCAAACTGCAGCAGGATGTAGGAAGCCGACGCTGGCGGGAAGCTGACACGCCACAACACGCACACACAGCGGGGTCAATATCGGCAACGAGACATTTGCCATTTCTGTGCAACTGGTGAATTGATCAATGTAAAATTGTGCAATTTGAATTGTGGGATGTGATGTGCGTCATGTTGAAAATCGTGAGCAAGGTCAATTCAATGTTTTGAATTTCAAATGGGAACAATGTCAGGTTTTCTCAACTCAAGTGCACTTCAAGAGCACTTTGGAACAACCTGCGGCGTCGACGTACGTGGAGCAAGAATAATTCATACAAGAACAAACATCAAATTCAAGTCAAAGATAGTCGAAAGCACAAAGAGAGTCCAACTAAAAAAAAGTCTCATGCCGACTCAAAAGCCCCCAAAATAAAAATGAGTTTCAAGGTGACTTTGCAAGATGGGCAGCGAGGGGGCTGGCCCGAACGTTCGTTCCAAAGAGAGGGAGCGGCAAGGAAAAGGTTGCAGCCCCTCTCAGCCTCCGCTTGGTTCTCGGTTCCTCTCATAGTGTCCGCTGCGCAGACCCGAGGCACCGGGCAGGTGCGTTGGGGCTCAGAAGGGCCGTTGGAAGATTTGACAACATATCGTAGCATCTTCAATAAGCCGATGAAGGGATGCCAGAGTAGGAGGAGCTATGAACTGAATTTCAATGATGGGATTATGCGATGAATCGGGAATTTCTGGTCAGAAATTTGGGACAAAGGGCCAATTTGTGTTGAAGATGGAATGATGTGGAAGTCGATGGATGTCAAAATCACAGGCAGAAGCAAAATAAGAATGACACACAAATACGTGATGAGTGTTTTGGTTGTGACTATTTTGCAGACCCAAAGACGGTGACCCAGGTCTGGTCCAGAAGGTCCTCGGAGGACAGAGCTTCTCCCTGACTGTAGAAAGGGTCCACCTGAGCGGGGGACAGGCACAGCTGCTGCACGCCTGAAAGCACGTAGGTGACATCATCGCACATCACAGCCTGATGACGATGATGATGATGACGAGGCGTGGGATTGTCACCGGATGGATACCTGAAGTGGACGCCTGGCGTGCCAACACCGGAGACTGCATGCTGGGGAAAGACTGCAAGTGCACATGAATAGAGCACACGCGCGTGAGCACGCGGTTGCTGTGATTGGAAGGAACAACATGCTGCTTCACCACCCACCTGTCTGTGCGCGCTGAGGGGCGTTGTCACAGTAACCGGCCCGTCATGGATGCTGCGCACGGGCGGGGCGCCACTCTTGTCCTTGGGGGTGGGGACCACCGGCTGCGGGCTGGACCCTCCTGGGCCTCCTCGTTGACCCACAAGCACGCACACACACACAAAGCGACACACTCTCGTCAAATCACACACACATTCTTGCAATAACTCACTAAAGGATTATAAACACACACACACACACACACACACACACACACACACACACACACACACACACACACACACACACACACACACACACACACACACACACACACACACACTGTTTCTGTCAGTGCACGTTGTCAAGTGGTCCCATAGGCCAGGGATGGCAACACAGATTTTGTTTTTCGGCGGAAATGTTGTAACGATTGACTTGGGGGGTGAGAGGTTTGCAGTGAAATGAAAGTACAATTTAATGCAAAAAAGGACAGAAAAATGAAATTGTGGAATAACATTAATCGGCAAATTTAAAATAAGACGTAGAAAAATAAGTAGTGTGTTTCCGGTAACATGAAATTTCAGCATAGGGTCGGTAGGTCGGACAAAGTTTTTAAAAAAAATCTTTTTTTCTCCCTCCCTCCCCCATCAAAAACGTAAACAAAATAACCATAAAACATAAAACAAGGAGACATTGAAACCAGTGCCGGATGCTCGTCAGTCAAAGAGGGGAAGCTCAATTTTAGTCGACATCATAAAATGTGTCCGTTTATTGATACGCGTATTCTACTCTAGCTCCCTTCCTTTTCAAGAAAATGATCTGTGACCCTGTCATACCAACAAGGCGTCTTTTCCCGGTACTTAATTAGTGTCCTACAACTATAGGAACTACAATAAAACCCACCAGAAATAAAAGATTAATTTGTCGCTAGTTGTTTGTTTACAACAAAGAGTGTCGCTAAAATGATTAGAAGAAGTCTCCAGCTCAACTCGGAACAGAATGCGAGTTGAAAAAAATGCTTGCACGGATGCCTACACTAAAAGCTCGGTGATTGGCTCATTTCAATGTCAATCACTCAAAGCTCGGTGATTGGCTCATTTCAATGTCAATCGAACTGGCACGCAGACTCAGACAGATCATCCAATCGGATGCAGAAAAGCCTGGCGTCCGGTACCCTCCCACTGCCATCCAGTCCCAGAGACGCCGAACTCCGTGGGCGGGACAAAAACCAGCTTGTATCCAATGACTCATCTCCGTTCAACGCATTGGGACAACCTACCCTGAACTCACTCCCGTTTAAAGCACAGCGAAGCTGTGGGATGAATGAGAAGGGAGTCGCGTTGTAACCAGTAAGAAGAAGCTGATTCGGAGCAAAAGTTGAGCATGTTGTAGCGCATATTTAGTCAATGACATGTACACACAATGAAATTGTCAAAAATCTCCTAATTCCGCTCAAAACGATCCCAGAACAATGAATTTGCAAGACGAACAGGCCGCCATGAATCAGGTCAAAAATATGTTACATGCAAGTCGATTGGTCCAATCGCTGGGCTGTATACAATCAAGCTAAGACTTCCGCAACAAATAATGCTTCCAGTGATCTGATTAGTTGAAGCTTTCATACACGTCCAATCACAGGGCTGTTTACAATCAGAAGATGGAAAGACTGATCGGGAGAGCTCGTGAAAACTCGACGATAAGGTACCTGACCCCCCCTAAAATTTTATCAACAGATTTAGACGATTCACAAAAATGATCAATTTAAGAAATGAAACGGCGGATTTCCGCGTATCCGCGGAAAATTGCCATCCCTGATAGGCTCGGCGGCACAAAATCTCCTGGTCTATGGGGTTCACAATGCTACCAACACTGCATTTTGGGGCACTTGCTAAAGCAGGTGCAGATTGGGAATCACGGGAATTGGTGGAGGAACTCAACCAGGTTAGATGCCCAATTCAAATTCAACTGCACTAAAAAAAATAAATAAATAAAAACCACCGAGGGTGCTGGAAGTACAAAAATGGAAAATAAGCTGGCCTACTTGAGAGGTGTGCCACTTTCTTATTGTGTGCATAACAAAGGTGATAATATTGTGGCAATTTTGATATCAGGATATCAGTCCAACACTCTCTCAGATTCATATTCATGAACACACACTCCATGACATGAACATGCTCACATACACATACCGACTCTCACTACAACACAGTCTCTTGTACTCCTGCTCACCCACGCACTCTCTCTTTCCCTCTCACCTTTGAGGATGGAGCTCTCCAGAAGGGGCGCGGTCATGCTGAAAGGGCGCGGCTGGGGAGTGGCGGGTGCAGGCAGGTCGCCCATCAAGAAGCCCGGCAGAAACTGAGCGCCGTGGGCGGACTTGGGCGAGGTCGGGGAGCCCAGAGCCATGGGTTCCGATCCCACTGTGAGGACGCATGCAATTTACACTCACTTTTAAATTCTCATTTCTTGCCATGGTGGAACTGGCCCGTTTTAGGGGCGGCGCTGACTTACGTCACCCCACATAGCCACATAGCGCTGAGCCGCAAAGCTAAAGCGAGCGCTCATTGATTTTATCACGGCACCGCTTGTGGATGCGGCCTGTCCGCACCAAGCCAGTGGATCACGCTTGTCAATCAATGTGGTGGTGGGGCACATGTCATGGTCAAACTACTTAGCGGAACTTTACAGTTATATTATCAAAAGCGAATGTCGGTGAAGCTAATCAACAAGAACGGTGGCCAAACAACTTTGCCTCACAACATTTTAAATACATTATCGGATTCAGACGCCAATATGGCTACCACAAATCTGTGCCCAAAAATACACATTCTCGTGAAAGGATTTTCAGAAGCTAGAGTTGCTCACGCTAATCTCCACCACTGCTGCAGCTCTGCTTACCTTGTGGCTTTGACATGATAGAGCTTCTGTGCTGTGAAACTATGTCTGCGATTCTTGATCCTTGGGGTACTTTGATGAAAGCGTCCCAGAGAGATGTTATTAAGACGCCTGGGAACTCTTTCAAATTGTGAAAAAACTGCATAATGTCTCCTTGAAGCTAACCAACTACCGGTAGGAAAAATAAGGATAAGGATCAGTGCGCAAAGGGGCTAGTTATGCTCACGGTGGACTTACCTTGGAGCTCCATGGCGCTTTGGGAAACTTTGCGTCGTTTTGGGCCGGGGATTTCAAATGGCGGATGTGACGTCAGGCGAACGCCTAGCTAACGCGGCTAGGCACGCTAAAACGTGTCAAAGCGCTGGAGGTGACGAGCCTTTCGGGACCGGATCGATGTCACCCAAGTGTTTCGCACAAAGTGGTCTCAATCCAAATTGTAACGAGCCTGAATGTGTGGGAGTTCGCAGAGTGCGTCGGTCGGACGCGGCGTGTAGCGTTTTTTTGCCTGCACGCACACACCCGGAAGAAATTGCCATTTGAAAAGATGCCTTCAAGGACCCGATGCGATCCAGCCTTTCACCCTACAGGCTCAATTATAACAATGATTCAACATTCTGAAATAAATCTTCTTTAATACATAAGTGTCTTACTTTTCAATTTAAAACGATTACCATATATTGGAATGCGATCAAATCATTTGGTCCTACCGGTTTATCAAAATATTTGGGATTTTTTTCCCTAATGCACAAGAACGCATCAAACTTGAGACAAACGTCACCGGAAAACGTCCGTTTTTCGTTGAGTGGATGAAATAACAAATAAAAGCCACTTAGAAATGAGAGTCGGAAGCCAGAAGGTAAGCGTTTTTTAGTAAATGAAAACAAAAAAGTGACACGCTTATGTTATGTTCAATAAAACGCGGGGTGACCCTGTGGCTGTGGTTACATGCCACAGCTTATACGTTGATCTGCTGGTTATCTATGCTGCCGGTAAACTCTTGTCTTTTATTCTGAAACTCGTTGAACGGAAAGTGAAGCGCCTGGTCACTAAACTTGATACCGGCGAGATCCGGATGTCCGGCAAAATCCTCAGTTCTTCGCAGCTTCCCGGGCGGCTTTTTCACTTTTTGAGGTCGGGACACCTCAGCAGCGATAAACCTCCAACTTCGGTAATCATGCTTAGCTACACTTTCGGTGAATTGGTGTCAAAAGTCTCGCTGGTGAATTACAAGAACACTTCCTTCCCCTACGGAGCCGCGAAGCTAATACGTCAGCTCAATTAGGCGCTTTGGTGTTCGCCCACTTTAGTGACTCGTGTTCAACAAAGTAGCCCCTAATACAGGGGTCACCAACCTTTTTGAAACTGAGAGCTACTTCACGGTTACTGAATCATACGAAGGGCTACCAGTTTGATACGCTCTTCTGAAATAACAAATTTGCTCAGTTTGCCTTTAGTTATACATTATTTATAATGATTAGTAATACTCACCTATGTAAAGACACTGATCATGTTAATGATTTCTAACAATGATTATCAAAAATGACAACAAGGTGGGAAACAGATATCAATATTCAACACTTTATCTCTATTAATCACAGTATTTGTTACATTTTCAGATGATCACTTACATCACTACATTTTAGCAAAAAATATCCCATTTGCACAAGCCACTGACATGCCCTGTTAACAAATCATGAACTATGTTGCAACATGTTTCAAAAAGTTAACAATTATGTAATGTTAAACAAAATCAACTTACATATTTTTAAATATGTAATACATTTTTTATTTCACATTTTGAACTAATGGCCAAGTCTGTGTTATGTTTAACAAAATTATAACTTTTAAATGTCATGAACACACTTTTAAATTGAACACAATTCTTCAATATTTTAATTCAACTTTGCCATGGCACTACCATGTTGTCACTGACTACATCTGGTATCCGTCCTTGGTTAGTGGGAAGACTGGCATTGCATGCTGTTCACCAGTGTGTTGTAATCTGGTGTGTAACTTGACACTGCAACTGTGAGTGAGTCTCTCAGATGTGCATCAGTGAGGCATGTTCTGTGTTTGTTTTTGATGAAGTTCATGTCAGAAAATGCTGATTCACAGAGATAGGTTGAGCCAAACAGGCTGGCAACCTTCATGGCTGCTGTGCATACTCCACTGTACTTCTCTGTGTCAACAAGGCGCCAAAAGTTTGGTGCAGCCTGGTAGGCTTTGAGATGGAGATCATTTTGCAATGTTATAATTTCAATCTCCACCTGTCCAGCATCCAAGTTGAACGTTGCACTTAACTGCTCAGCAAAGCATGTGGTGTCCCCATTCATGAAAGGGTTGGAAATGAAGAACACACATGGTTCAAGCTGATGAAGGTCACAAACCTATTCTCAAACTCTTGCCCAAGTCTGTTTATTACTTCAATGTACTTTTCTGCCACTTTTTCAAATGTCTCAGATGCAGAAGCATTGTCTTTCAGCACTGACTGCACAGAGGGAAAGTGCAGAACTTTTTTCTCTGTAAATCTGCAGAGAATGCATTCATTTTGGCTTTAAATGCATTTAAAGCACTTATCATATCGACAACAGTCTTACCTTTGCCTTGCAGCTGGCAGTTCAGGAGGTTTAGTTTCCCAGTAATGTCCACCAAAAATGCAAGGTCAAGTGTCCACTCTGTGTCCTCTAGCAGTGAGACATCTTCGCTTTTGGACTGCATGAACTCTTTGATTTCACGCAAAAGAGACAAAAACGATGCAAAACTCGTCCTCTGCTGAGCCATCTGATTTCTGTGTGTAGCAGTAGGTCCCCATATTCTGCTGACATCTCCTCTAATAGTACCTTGAAAATCCTGTGCTGCTTTGCTTTGGAGCGGATGTTGTTTATGATTTTCACAACGGAGTCATCACGTGCCCAAAGCCGATCACTTTCGCACACAACGCCTGCTGGTGAATGATGCAATGGTAATGCAGAAATTTGGGGAAGTCTGGGTCACGCTTACAGTGAGCGATGAAACCTGTCTGTCGGCCGACCATAGCAGGAGCCCCGCCTGTTGTCACCGCTACCAGCTTTTCCAATGGCACCTTTTTCTGCACGAAAAACTCCTTCACCGTGTTATAAATGTCAACTCCTCTCGTAGTTGTCTTTAAGGGCAGTAGTGTCAGGAGTTCTTCTTTGTGGAGAAATCATTAAACACCATCCGGATAAAACCAATAACTGCGCTTGTACTGCTGCTGTCCACGGACTCATCGCACTGGAGGCTAAACCACTTGCACTTCGCCAGATCCTGCTCCAACTGATCGACCAAGTTACTGGACATAGCTGATACTCGCCTTGCCATCGTAGATGCCCCCAGTTGACGTCGGAAAGAGTGGAGATTAGGTCGCTTCCATTTTTCTCGCCTTTAAATACAGTGTTAGCAATTAATAACATCGCTTCTTTGACAACTTCTCCATCTGTAAATGCCTTTTTTCTTGATCAGAAAATGTGTAGCTCTAAACGAGGCTTCGTTACTTTTTGTGAGTTTTTGGCCGGCCTCGTAAAAAGACTGTTGCTTACCCAGAGCGGTCTTTAGCTCACGGGCTTTTTCTGCCCGTAGGGCGCTTGCAGGTGGATATTTATCATGGTAGCTTTTGTGACACGTATTGAAATGTCTCTCCACATTGTGCCGTTTTGCTGTCGCCACGGTCGTCCCGCAAATCAGACACACGCAGGTTTCTTTACAGTCGTAAAAAGAACTCCTCTTCCCATTCACTGTGAAAGCGATACGCTTTCTTTCTTTTTCTGCCATGTTTTTGGGGTACGAAAGTGCATACAGCGCCCGCTAGCTTACTCTCCACATCCCACAAGCTCTACTTTACTGCCCATAGGTAAATATTGTGCGCGTTAACCTTAAAGTATTTTTAAGATAGTATTTTTTAAATCTATATACATACAAGTGTGATTAAAAAAATAATAGCAACAGAACAAAATTAATTTTTAGACGCAGCTCTCTATGAGATGTGCTATTTTTGGAACAGGCCCGCGGGCGACTCATGTGGTCCTTGCGGGCGACCGGGTGCCCGCGGGCACCGTGTTGGTGACACCTGCCCTAATAAGTTTAGTGAGTTGGCGTTTCTTCGTTTTTCTTGTCGCTTAGTCACCGGGAAATATGATTTCAGTACGTTCTTATATTCCAGATTGAAAACTGCTTTGTGAAAAAGTTCACCTGTGTCATCAAAGGCAAATGATGTACGCGTCGGCAAAAAAAAAGTGTCGCCTCTCTCCGAGCTCGGCGTGCTTTGCTGCTGCATTGCCATATGAGGAGGATGGCCGCAGCTTGCAGAGGCGCACTCACTCCCATCTGGTCTTTGTGTCTCAGCGCGGTTGTCTGGCTCCATCGTGCGCAATGGCCGGACAGGGGACGCGGGCTCCCGTCGGCGCCCTTGGAGCGCCGCTGCTGCTGCTGCTGCTCCTCTGCGCCGCCCTGTCGCCGGACTCGGTGGGGGCGGCGGGCCGAGACTACTACGAGCTGCTGGGGGTGGGCAGGGACGCCACCACCCGCCAGATCCGACAAGCCTTCAAGAAACTAGCTCTCACCATGCACCCCGACAAGAACCCCGTGAGATACACACCACCCCTCCGCCCCCCCCAAAAAAACAAAATCAAAACAAAAAACAACTGCTGTCTAAATGACGTTCCCCAACTTTCCTCAAATGAGTTAGTTGACATCATGTTGCCACAAGATGGTGGCAAGCACTGTAGTTGTCTCATTCAGGGGTGCCCAAGTCCCGTCCACAGGAGCCCCGAGATCCTGCTCGTTTTCGATTTGTTCCTCCTCCAACACGGCAGATTCAATTGATTAGAGCATCAGGAAGCTTTGCGGAAGCCTGATAACCATCCCAATCATTGGAGTCGGATGTGTTGGAGGAGGCAGACTTCTAAAACGTGCTGGCTAAACGTTGGGCACCCCTGGTCGAAAGGAAGGGTCTCAGCTCACTGACAATGTCAGCAAAGCAATACATCTTGCCAAATGAAAGTTCTCAACTGACATGAACATAGTGCCTTCACACCAAGCCGTCACTTGATGATGCTGGCCAATACTGTTTTATTGCACTCCTTTAGTCTCATTGAAGCAATTCTCTCCACTAATTGTTGCTGAGCACCAAGAGGTTGAAGTTGAAGCCAATCGCTGCTATGATAGCAGTCATTTTGTCTAAATGAAGATCCTCATTTCACTTGAAAAGAAAATTCGATTCCTCCGGCATTTAGAGGTGCACGGAAGTCGGGTCGCTTTGGCGCTGGCATGATGAGGGGGGCTCGCTTGAAAACATGCCGGTTCTCCGAAATGTCGGCAGGGAGACGCGACGAGCCACGACAAGTTCCTGCAGGTCAACCGAGCCTACGAGGTCCTGAAGGACGAGGACCTGCGCAAGAAATACGACAAGTACGGCGAGAAGGGGCTGGACCAGGCTGGAGGGGGCCGATACGAGAGCTGGAACTACTACCGCTACGACTTTGGTGAGTCTCGATCGGCTCGCCCGACACGGTCCAATCGATCCTTCTCACGTGTGAAATCTTTTGGCCAGGCATCTACGACGACGACTCGGAGATCATCACGCTGGACAGCGGAGACTTTGGTAAGGGGGGGGGACTATTGCCATGGTGATGGAGGATCGCGCGGAAAAACCCATCGGCAAAGGTCGTCCCAGCGCTTAGTTTTGGAGGCTTTTAGAATTTGGAGCACATTTGAATGGATCGTAAAATGCCAGGCACCGCCCGCCAAGGCCTTTCGACTGCCGTTTCATTTTTTCAAGACTTTAAGAATTCAAATTCAACTGAACATCTTTTTCGGTCGGGTATTACGGGCACAACCGCATACAGACTTGACCTTTGTGTGCTTTGTGCACTTTCGATTTGAGACGGCCCCCTTCTCAAAACAGAAATGTCAAAGAAAATGTTTTTTTTTTTTGCCCTTTCGTCAAAAAAAAACAAAGAATCAACAGAAATAATGAGCGCAAGGCGTAGCCGCAATTGACTTCAGATTTGCGTTTGATGATCGCACCGATTGTGCGCGGCTTTCAGAGGCGGCGGTGAATTCCGGAGAGATCTGGTTCATCAACTTTTACTCCCCGCGGTGCTCACACTGTCACCAGCTCGCTCCCACGGTAACGCCGACGTCCGACACGCAAGCGTGCACACGCACGCACCCGAAAAGTCACATTGCGTGCGCATGCGTGTGTGTGTCAGTGGCGGGAGTTTGCCAGGGAGATGGACGGCATCATCCGCATCGGCGCGGTCAACTGCGGCGACAACCACCACTTGTGTCGGCGCAAAGGCATCAACAGCTACCCCAGCCTCTACATCTTCTCAGCCGGACAGGTCGGCGCCGCGCTCGCCTTTCCCTCGCGTCCCCCTTTCGCCCTCACGGGGCATCTTTGGTGTCGTCCGTCAGAAACCGGAGAAGTTCCACGGCGAGCGCGCCAAAGACGATCTGGTGACCTTCAGCATGCGCTTCATCAAGACCAGCGTTGTGCAGCTGCGGCAAGGTGAGCGACCCACCCAACGCGGCGCTCGCCCGCCACCCAGCCATCGTTTTGACGGCCGGCGCTCGGGTGTCGTTGCTAGGCGACGTCTTCAAAGAGATGGAGGGCGCCTTTGCCGAGGGCCAGGGCTGGCTCGTCACTTTTTGCGCCGACACGGGAGGTAAGCGCCCGCCCGCGCGCTCCGCGCCGACACGCTAACTTGACGCCGTGCTGACGAGGTGCCTTTGCCACCCGGACAGATTGTCTGGAGCGCAGGACCCGACAGAAGCTGGCGTCCATGCTGGTGAGGATGCCGAGCCCTTCGGAAGGGCCGAATGCCGAAATGACAAATGCTGAAAACGACTCGTCCGTGTTTGCGCAGGACGGCCTGGTGAGGGTCGGCTGGATGGACTGCAGCGCGCAGCCGCAACTCTGCCAGAGTTTCCAGGTGAAACGCATGCGCGGTTGAACAAAAATGAGGACGAGTCATCGAGAATAAGAGTTGGAAAAATCCAAGTTGCACAGTTTTGGCCAAATATGCTGTTGACTGTTGCAATGTGGATCCGATTGCGACATGTCAAATGTCCACAAACAGGACGGACATCTTTCTTTTCTCATGAAAGAAAGAGAATGTTTTTCAAGTGCCTCAATCTATTCTTATCCAGTTAAGCTGTGTTAAAAATGCCCCGAGAGGTTTCCCCAACTGGATGCCGTTGAGCAAAATCGGCCAAAAGCATCCAGTTCCATGGGAAGTCATCAAAACGCCTTTGCGATACGATGCTCAGAATCAGAATCCTCTTTATTGGCCAAGTATGTAGAACACACAAGGAATTTGTCTCCGGTATACACGCTGCGTTAGTATCATCATAAAAAAGAACAAGAATGACAAATAGGTATGGAAGGACATTTCATAATGTAAGTGAACCATAGTTTCAAGCAGAGCTAAAGTGATCAGTGGTAGAATACAATACTATTACAGTTTGTACAGTTGGTGCAGAAAATCATTGAACCATTTTAGAGTGACCAGTAGCAGTATTTGTTGTACAATAAGAGTGACTACGTCAGTGACTGTTTAGGGAGTTAATGGCTAGAGGGAAGAAGCTGTTTAAGTGTCTGCTGGATTTGGTGCGCATGGATCTGTAGCGCCTGCCTGAGGGGAGTAGCTGGAAAAGGTGGTGGGCAGGATGCGGGGGATCCAGGAGGATTTTCCGTGCCCTTGTCTTGATTCTTGCAGTGTGCAAGTCCTCAAGAGTGGGTAGGGCGGTGCCAATGATTTTTTCCGCCGTCCTAATTGTCCGTTGAAGTCGGATTTTGTCCTTCTTTGTGGCGGCCCCAAACCAAACCGTGATGGAAGAACACAGGATTGATTCGATGACTGCCGTGTAGAACTGACGTAGAGCAGCCCGGATGAAAACATTTGTTTGCCGCCGGCAGGTCACTGGCGGAGCTACTGCTCTGTTCCCGCCGGGAAGTGCACTGGATCAGGAAGGCAGCGTGCTGGTAAGCGTGACCGTAGCGTGTTAGCATTAGCGCACGTGTGACTGACGCGTCTTGCGCTTGCAGTGGTTGAGCACTCTGGACAGCAGGGAGATCTACACTCGGGTCCTGCGGCACCTGCCCGACTTGGAGCTGCTCACGGCCGACAACTTCCACGTAAATACCGACGCGTTTTGACGCTTGTCAAATTGAAGCCACTCGGGATGCTCCCATACCGCTTGATTTTCAAACCGATACAAGTGTGTACTTGGAAGTACTCACCAATACAAATATCAGTGTGGGGAACACACACACACACACACACACACGTTTTTGCTGCATGGTGGGGACTTGGTGTGTGAAAGATTTGCCCCGTGGGAACCAAATTTCAAACATGGAAGAAACATATTTATGAAACTCATAAAAATGTGATTTAAGGACACACACACACACACACACACACACACACACACACACACACACACACACACACACACACACACAGGAAAAGCCTCCATCAGCCGTGCATGTCAGTACCGTTGGCCGGTGTGTCAGCAGCCTTGACGGGCGCTCTATTGGCTCGATACCCATCGAGTGTCGGTGGTCTGCTGTCTGCAAAAGTCACACTCGGCATGACTAAAGTGACTTGCTGTCCTCAGCTGAAGTTGGCCCGCCATCGCTGGTTGATCTCGTTCAAGTTTGGAGAGCGCGGCCAAGGCGCCGACGAGTACAAGAAGCTGCGGGCCTTCCTCCGCGATGACCACATCCAGGTGGCGCTCGACCGTTGTCTTTGTCACATCGTCAGCCTGCGAGTGTGACGCGCGTGTGTGTTTAGGTGGGCCGGGTAGACTGCCTTGTGGACTTCCAGCTGTGTCAGTCCATGTATGTCCACAAAGCCTGCGTGGCCGTTTTCAAAGGCCTGGGCGTCCACGACTTTGAGATCCATCACGGTCAGTGGTCTTTTTTTTTTTTTTTCCTCTGTTCCTTTCATGCTCGTCACGCCCCCCCACCCCCCGCCCCCCAGGCAAGGACGCCGTCTACAACATAGTGGCTTTCGCCCGGGAGAGTGTGCGGGCTCACGTGACCACCCTGAGGCCCGACAACTTCCCCTCCGACGGGAAGGAGCCCTGGCTGGTGGACTTCTTCGCCCCCGTGAGTCTTCGTCGAACAGCGGGCGAGCGGGAACAAAAAAATGCAGTGGCACAATTGAATGCAAAGTTGCCCGCTAGGAGACCATTGCAATAGAACCCGGCCCGTCATCTGTTTTGGGACAGCGGCCTGGTTTTTGTCCGTGCGATGAGGGCAATGCAAGATTTGTCCAACGCTTTGTGCTTGTGCCGTTGTTGCGGCGGCGTGCCAGTGGTGCCCGCCGTGTCGAGCTCTGCTTCCCGAGTTGAGGAAAGCGTCCATCCGGCTGGCGGGACGCGTCAGGTTCGGCACCTTGGACTGCACCGTCCACCTGGACCTCTGCTCCACGGTGAGGCGACAAGATGGGCTGTTTTTTTATTGACCAGAAGTAACAAATGATTTCAGTCATTCACCAACAATAGTCAAGTCAGCAATTTCTTTCAATCGACGGTTGCTTTCATGAAGACGTGCCCTTTTTGACCTTCCGTCTGACGCGTTTTGTTTTCCACGCCGTCGCCAGTACAACATCGAAGCGTACCCCACCACCGTCATCTTCAACGGCTCCTCCGTTCACGAGTACGAAGGACGACAGTCGGCCGACGGCATCCTGGAGTTTGTGCAGGTGCGACCCCCCCGTCCGTCTCCGTCGTCTCCGGATGTCGCTCATCCTTGCCCGTGTGCCCGCCGCAGGACCTGGTCAACCCGTCGGTGATCGTTCTCGATCCCTCCAGTTTTGCCGAAAAAGTTACAGGCAAGCGCCACGCCGCCTAATCCGTCCGTCTTCTCGGCTTCCTCGCCTCACTCGTCGTTGTCTTTCAGATTTAGGCCAAGGCGAAATGTGGGCCATCGATTTTTACGCCCCCTGGTGCGGCCCGTGTCAGGCTCTGCTGCCCGAATGGAGGCGCATGGCGCGGGTAACGGACGACGCGCGCGCGCACGCCGTACCGACGCACACTTTCATGCACTGTTGACACACACGCATGTGCGCTTGGACTTTGCGGTGTTGCTTGACATTGTGTGTCGTGTGCTCGCAGATGCTGTCGGGCCAGGTTCTGGTGGGTTCCGTGGACTGCCAGCGCTTCCAGTCGTTTTGCCAAAGTCAAAACGTGCGCTCGTACCCCGAAATCCGCCTGTACTCAGGCGGCGGCAGGACGGCCTACCGTCACACGTAATGCGCTACGCTCGGACGCGCCCGGGCGCCACCGCCTACGACGTGTGACGTAGTTGCCTTTTTGTGCAGGACTTACAACGGCTGGCACCGAGACGCGCACACGCTGCGAACGTGGGCACTCAGGTAGGCTCGCGTCCAGATGATTCCTTTGGAATCCATTTTTCATCTCTTTTTTTTTTTTATTGCGCGATCACCTCAAATTAATTCCAACGTCGACGGCTTGGCTGTCTGGTGCTGCGTTGACGCGCAGCGCGTTGCCCCGAGCGTCGCTGGATCTGACGCCAAGCTCCTTCCGCTCTCTGCTGCTGGAGGGTCACGACCCCTGGGTGGTGGACTTCTATGCCCCGTGGTGCGGACCCTGCAAACACTTTGCCCCCGAGTTTGAGGTCGTGGCTCGGGTGAGACTCACATCTTCCAATTTATCTGCTGCCCCCGTCGCCAATAAAAACACACCCGTGGTCTCATCGCCGATGTGATTGACAGGTCCTTAAAGGGGAAGTCCGGGCCGGTAAGATTGACTGCCAGGCTCATTACCAGACGTGTGAATCAGCCGGAATCACCGCCTACCCCACGGTACGCTTCTACGAACCGGACCAGGATGGCAACAGGGTGAGGACACGCCCGCACCCCCGCACACGCGCACAAACGCAGGCACACGAATGAACCACGGCACATGTGTCGACAGCGCCCGCACGGCGGCGAGACCATCAACAGCCGAGATGCAAATGTGATTGCAGACGTCATCAGACAGAGACTACAGCGCTCGTCGGCACGCTTGCACAACAACAAGGTGGGTTACTCGACTCCAATAGATTCCTTGAGCACTCGGAAACAGCAAAAAAAAAAAGGAATTCCTACAACAACAAAAACAAAGAAATGAACAAAGACGGTAGAAAGCACGCCGAGTCAAAAGCCAGAGAAAGAAAAATTGAGTTTTGGAGAGGGGCAGCAAGAGGGCGAACGCTCATTCCAAAGACGGGCAACGGAAAAGACGGCATCCCCTCGGAGCCCCTGCTTAGTTCTCGGTAACTCCCATAGTGTCGCGGCGCTGAGCTCGGAGAGGTAATGCGGGGCCAGGCCGTTTCCAGATTGGAAAACGCTCGGTGTGATGCGCTCCCTCTTAGAGGAAGCCGTCGAGAGGTGAGATGCGGCATTCTGAAGCAACCGGAGACGCTTCACGGGGGGCCGGCCCACTCCAAAGTCGGGTGCATTACGGTCACCCGGCCGAGACATGATAACAACCCGCAGATTCGAACCTATTAAGACACGTCAACCTTTTCTTCGACCAGTATTTGGTGGCATCCGGTTGAAATAATGTCACATCTGATGACCGCCCGTTGTCAGCTTGATGCGAACATTGTGGGGAAACGCCACGGCCAACTTGTATGGTGTCAAGCCCCCCCAAATGTGAGTGTGATGTGGACGTTGTCCCCTCAGGATGAACTCTGACGAATGGGATCGGGTCGAGCCACAAACACTACCGAGGCACAGAAGACACACTGGACATCAGCTACTTCTCTGCCTTCTTATCTCTATTTTTATTTTTTTATTAACATGGACGTCTCTGTGGTTGGTATTTACTCTGTGAGATAAAACGAGGAGACACTGTTACACACACACACACACACACACACACACACACACACACACACACACACACACACACACACACACACACACACACAATACTGAATGTACACAAATAAAACCAAAATCTTCCTACCGTTCATCTGGGCTTGGTCATGATGTCACCGAGGAGTGACAAAAGCGTCCCAACATGTCGGCCAAGTCAACTTGTTTTGCTTCATCCATTTTTGGGGTTTCCATCATGGGGCTGAAGTCCGAAATGTGCGTGAGCAGCAGGTGTCGCTGTTGCTGCGAAAAGACTCGCATCGCCACGCGGGAAACCTTGCGATCAACCTGACCACTGCTTGTGTGGCGCCAGGTTTTTTTTTTAAATATTGATTTATTTCAACTGCCTTTGCGCTTGTGTTCTCGTTGTGTCATTTGGAAAGTGTGAGTGTGACACGGTGGGGAAAGGAAGCCGAACCCGTGAATCCGTGCTTCGGGATTTACGGTTTGAGGCGTCACGCCCGGTCAGCCCGAGCGCAATGTCCCGACGTACGGACGGATTGGTCCACATCCCCCTCCGACGAGAGACGAATCGAGCCGCTGCGCACCTCCGTTTGGAACGGAAGACGCCATTTTGATCCAAGGCGAGAGGCCGTCAACGAGCGAAGAG
This sequence comes from Hippocampus mohnikei, assembly GCA_026261675.1. NCBI lineage: Eukaryota > Metazoa > Chordata > Actinopteri > Syngnathiformes > Syngnathidae > Hippocampus > Hippocampus mohnikei. The sequence continues at coordinate 524,730 of JAKGUB010000106.1, read as the reverse complement.
CGCTTCCGGTTGCATTGACTCAACTTTTCAACGCGAGCGAGTCAAAGTCGGCTCCCGTTTGTGGACTTGGCGAAAGACGACCTGAAGCTCGGCTCATGTTGTGTGCTGCCGTCTAAAAAAAACAACCCAGTCGTCGTGCCTCGTCGAACCTCCACGTAACGGCGGCGCTTGTTCTCCTAAGTGCCCAAACACGTTGTGTAAGCTGATGTCCACCATGAAGGAATTTGGTGGTGGTGGGGGGTAATAGTGCGTCGCTCATGTCTTCCTGTTTGTGTGCCTCGATAGAAGCTTGCAAGCAGCAGGGACGGCCCGAGCCTTCTTCGCGGGTGCCAAGCGGCTTTTGTGTGTGTGTGTGTGTGTGTGTGTGTGTGTGTGTGTGTGTGTGTGTGTGTGTGTGTGTGTGTGTGTGTGTGTGCGCGTGTGTGTTGTGAAATGGACACGCGGACGAGCAGGAGCAGGATGAAGAGGCGGCACGGCTGGAATTCCCCAGAGAAAACATTTTCTCTTCCATTGCGGGGCCAAAACGCAGCTGAGAAAACACGCTGGAAAGTGAAGGCGGTAGGAACCGTTGGACTTGCGCCCACACACACACACACACACACACACACACACGCGCACTTGTTTGCGTTTCCTCGTGTCGGCATTTGAAATATGTTGGGTTCAACTCAAACACAACTTTTTGTTTGGCTTTTATTGCCATTTTCTCTCACTTTACTGGTAGTGGACTTATGCTTTTGGGTGAGTCTTCCACTTTCCGCCAAACGCACACAAAAGAGAATGTTTTTTTTGTTGTTTTCTTTTTTGCAGTTCATCTTGGCCATCTGTTTAGCATTTAGGGTTGAAATTTGGGAGCAAAGAAATCTCCACTGAGCTCCCTCTGAACTGGGTCTGTAATGGCCGCGTCAAGTCGAAACGGCACACGGGTATCTTTTCAGGCTTTCCTGGGTCGATGCTCATGATAGACCAAATTTCATGTGGAATTGGGTGTGGGGGGGGGCCTACTGTTCAAAACAAGTGAGTTGACAGACCCCCGAAAATGGACCCCGGATTAGTTGCTTGAATCCCAAAGAGAGAAACCAAGTCCCATTTAAAAACAAGCTTTTTTTAAAATCATTTTTACTCGTTTCATCAATTTCATTCGGTTCTTCCAAAGGAACCACGTCGTCGTCACATGCGATGCCGAATCAAATTGAGAGCAGCGCAACGAAAAAAGTGAAAAGTCGGCTATTGTTGTTGGCTGATATTGTTCGTGTTGCTACGACGACCGCGGACCGATTGCACTCGCTCAACGTGCTCTGCCTTTTGCCCCTTTGCTTTGCTTCTCAGCACGAGGACAGCAAGTCATGGACGTGAGCGAAAAGGCGCAGAAATTCCCTTTATGGGGGCACAACAGACCAAATGGAAGCCAGCCCAGATCCCTGGTGAGAAGCCTCTCATGCACACACACACACACCTTAGCAGACAGCACACACAAGTATTCTCTCTCTCTCTCTCTCTCTCTCTCTCTCACTCACACTAAATGTGCAAAGATAAATGAACTACATTGTGCTACCTGTGATAGTGCAATACACACACACACACACACACACACACGCGCAGGCCTGGTTGGTCCCATCTCAGTGGCGACTCCTGCGATGAGCTGCTCGAGCTTTCCCCTGCAGGATCTGATCCCAACGCTACACACAGAAAGGATGTCGGCATTAGAGGCGGGCGGCAATCAATGGAGGAATCTGCCGACTATAAAATGTCTGCAGAATTTGAGTGGCATCGCCCGCAAGTCTAGTGGGCGTCACCGTGCTTTGAAAATGTCTCCTGACCTTGACTTTGCGTCCCATCTTGTCCTTCCACTTCTGCGCGATGGAGCCGTCGATCAGCAGCAACCTGCAACATGGGGAGGCCCCGCCCCCCGGCCCTCACGTCAGCCACTCGTCATCGCATCGCCACCGAAGTGCACCTACCTGGACGTCTCCTCGTTCTCGTATCCCATGATGAGGTACTCGTCTCCGGCGGTGACGGGCGGACATTGGCACGAGGACGAATAGTGAAGGGTGAGCGTCTCTCTGGGGATGTGCACCAGCGAAGACTTGAGCACCTCGCGAACCTCTACCACCGCCGTGGGCTCCATGCCCCGCGTGCGCATCTCACGCACGCGGGCGCGGATCACTACGCGAATCCCCCCACACACACACACACACACACACACACACACACACACACACACACACACACAGGTTGAAAGACACCTTCTGCATCCAAAGGGTGGAAGAAAATTGTCCAAGTGGCAAATGAACACTGCACAAAATCTAACGGCACGCGATCACATCGACCCGCGCGCTCGAAGGGCGGTCAAACTCTTCTGAAAGGCAGCGACTGCCACCAACGGAGCATTTTCGGGACCTCCCGAATCGCGTCTGCTCATCCGAAGCAGACCTTGCTCATGGAATCCCACCGAGAAGGAGCAAAAATGCCATCGGCGTCCGCGCAGCAACAGCCGAGGACATCATCGACTCCTCGAGACCCGCGTGGGCAAGACGGGAAATATCCTCAAACGTCCCGCAGCCGCAAGTGGAGAAAGAAAAGGGACAAGCCGGACTGTCGAAACTGTCGGGTCGATCTCACTCCAAAGCCCTGCGGTCCCATCTTCGCGGGTACTGGCTAAATCTTGGCGCGGCTTCCGGCCCTCCCGGGGGGACTTGAACATGATCCCTGTAGCAAATGCTGGACACATTTGGTTCTACGTGCGGTCTTCCGATGCGTCGACCGATGGGCCGCGTTCATGACCAGCAACGGTATCGTCCAAAATGGCGTCTCATCAAAATCAACTCACCGTAGTTGTAGTTGTTCTTCAGGTAGGTCTTCAAACCCATCTTGACGGTCTTACATTTGCAGCGATCTGCATGCGCGCCGGGAGACACGGAGAGTGCGCATTAGCGGCGGCGGCTGGCGGCGGTGGCTCCGCCTCCCGCGAGCGAGCGCCACTTTACCGACGACGTCTCCTCTGCAGTGAAGGTTGCCGCCGTCCAAGGGGAAGTCCGGACTGGACTCTGTCAATCAAAGGAGAAATCGGTTTTGCGGGCTGCCCGGGTGGCAAAATGAGCGTGTTGGGCTTTTTGGAGTGATGACCTGGGTTGCAGCGAGCCGGGTCCTGGGAGTACGGATCTGCAAAAGACACCAAAGCGCACCGCTGAATGGGACAAACGGCCAACGGCGCGCCGCTCCTTGCGGGCAACGCTCGCGCTCTTTGGACGACACGGAGGCATTCCTCTGGTGCGCTAATGCTATTAGCTTGAAGCTAATGTTTGCCGTTCTTTTTTTTTTCCATGACCGTATTTTTGGAAGACCTTTTGGATGCGTTTAGAATGAAGGCAAAGTAAGATCATGTCACTTTTTTTTTCTTTTTTTTTTTGCTAAAAGTATCTGTTTTATGGTTTTATGTGTGTAGTGCTCAAAAGGTTTTGGCGAAACAAGCATACATTTACGCAATGTTTTTCAAAGTGTGTTACATTCATTAGTTGGTACTTTATCCGTTTTTAGATTTCCATTCGTAGGAAATATGAATGTTGCCTTGTGTGAAAAAAAAATCGATTTTGGGGCTAGGACAAAATTTCAAATTTTCTTTTGCACATTTTAACTTAACTTTTTTTTGCAGGATGGTGGATTTTGTTGACAGTAGTTTTTAAATTTGACATTTTTTGGGGTGGGGATGAAAATAGAATTAGTTATCCTAGAAATTGTTTCAAATAACTTTTTCATTGAGAACAGTAGAAACCGTGGGATTTGGGGGACATTGTATTTTTGCTAACGACATTTTTTTTCCTACAATTTCTTTGTTGGACTCAAAGATTGGAGCAGGGCTTTTGAAAATCTTATGTAATTTTTTACAATATATATATTGTGTATATATATATATATATATATATATATATATATATATATATATAATTTTTTTTTTTTTTTTTTTTTTTTTTTTTACAAAATGTACATGTACATTTTTTCATGTCATGTTTTTATTTGACCAGGGAAAGAAAAACGGTTTGACTAAAATTGTAATTTGACATTTGTTAATTTATTGTGATTTTTTTTTTTGGTGGGGGGATCTTAAATGTCTTTCTTTTCGAACGTGGCACTTTTTGTGAAAATGTACATTTTTTTGTATTTTCTTTTTGATCCATTTTTTTATTTCTCCAATTGTTTTATGTTGGTTGAGCGACAATTTGAATTCCGTTACATATTTGGTTGAATTGTGTATTGTTTATATTTTGGGAAAATTGGACTCACGACTTTGAAGGATGTGTGTTTTTTTTGGGGGGGGGGGCCTTTTTGGTCTGCGTGTTTTTCAGCCAAGCGAATTGAAGCCGCGTTTTTCCCATCTGTTTTGCGTAGGGGGGTTCGTACCGGCGGCGTCGGCCTTGACGATGGCCTCGGGCGAGATGCAGACGCCGCGGTCATAGAGGGGCAGCTCGCCGCACTGGAGGCTGTCGGGCCAGCTGTGGTTGTAGCGCCTCATGACGGGCTCGCATCCGCGCCGGGCGCGCTCGCACACCGCCTTGCACGGCTTGATGGGCTCATGCTGGAAGTCGATGGTGCAGATGGGCGCGTACATGGCGCACAGGAAGAACAGCAGGTCGGCGCTGCAGCCCGTCCCTGCGGAAGGTAAGCGCGACACACGTTGCACGCACTGTCGCAAAACAAATCGGCTCGAGTCGCCCGGCGGAATTTTGGAGCGTGATTGGAAGGTGCTGAGGGCGAAAAAAAGGGCGCTTCAAGGCATTTCCCACGAGCGCAAGCGTGAAACAAAACGCAGCCGTTGAGAAAAGAAACCCGGTCCTCGTTGTGTCATCGGACCTTTCCAAAAAAACACGAGAGTCTTGTGTGGCCATCGAAGGCCCTTTCTCAGGATTGGTTTTGTCATTTGAGATGTCACAAAGGTTACAAAGCAATGCGCCCAAGTCACTGTTTTGCTTGACACGTTTGCTCTGCTTTTTGGTTCGGAACCGCTGTTTTTGGGGAAAACCAACACAGATTCTCCCACCGCCGACTCAGAATGGAGAAAGTCGAAATAAAGTTTTTGTCGGGGCAAACGAGTAGCAGGCTTGGCTTTGAAATGGCGAAAAAACAAAAAGCAAAGTGGCCACATTTGGACATCTGGCCATTTCTGCTCGATGCCAACAATGTCGTGTAATACGGGGGGGGGGGGGGGGGTTCACACTGTGACCCTGGAAGCGAAGCCCCTCAAAATGTTTCCCCAAACCAAACGTGGTCCAAGTCAACCCGAGTAAAGAGTCCAAGATGTTTGCGCCGAGCAGGAATGTGGCCAACGTGCCGGCCAGCCACTGAGCTAATCGCGCGCACAAAAGCCGCCAAGCACGTGATAGCGTCTGACGCAACCTGCTATCGTTTGGTGGCGCCTAGCTCTGAGCTGACGCCGCGTGACTCGGCCCAGACGTGTTGGCAGGACAAAAAGGAGGAATGGGAACAAAAAAACCTGCTCTCTCGCTCTCGCTTGCTGTTTTCTGAGCGGGCTGAAAGCCGACGCCTCCCTCAACTGTCCATGAAATGCCCCTCTGAATGTCTTCACGCCTCCACGTTGCAACATGTACGAGCGACCGAAACGGCTGCGCTTCAGGCCTCCGCTGGCCTGGGCACGGACCTCCCCAGTGAGTTGCCGGTGGGCTTTTCACCCCACCGTGAGGCACTCCAAAGCCCACCTTGCAGCCCAAACCGCCGGACTACCCGGAGAAAAGCCACCCAGGCGGGCACGGCGAGAACATGCAAACTCCACACAGGGAGGCCGGAGCTGGAATCGAACCTCTGCACTGTGAGGTCCGTGCGCAAACCACTGGATCACTGGGCTGCCCCCCCCACCCCCCCACAAAAAAAATTGCCGCTCAAGTAATGCCAGTAACTCGCCGATGGGGACAAGCACAAAGTCACACTTGCGTATGCGCTGCGAATGTTGGTGTCATGTGAATGAATCCACTCAAGCTGCTGTTGATGCGCCACGCGATGCTAAAAACAAACGCCGGGCGCTCAAGTGGCGCGCCAGGCCTCGAACGTCATGTCAGTGGAGGGGGCGTGGAGGCGCCGTGGCGGTTCAAAACCCGCCGGGAGACCTGCGCGGCGAGCTCACCGCTGCCCCGGATGGTCGAAATGAGAAACGACGACGACGAGTGCTCGTGAAGATGAGCAGGAAGACTGGACGAGGAAACCCGAAGCCCAAAACAAAGACGGGACGACAGAATCATCGAGAAAACCGGAGGACTGAAAAGGAGACGCGCAAGATGCCGAGAGGAAGCCTGACGAGTGCGTAGATGCTGAGATACCAGGACGACCCCCCTAAATCAACAGAGGCTCAGATAACCTGGAAGGGGGGGGGGGGTCAGACTGGGACTTAGGCCCCCAAGGCTTGATTGTTTTGGCTACCGCCTCGCCCTCGCCCAAGTTGTCTTTTGAGTTTGAAAGCTTAGACTTTGGCCAGGATCCATCGTGGCCGCAGGTCGGCCCCAAAGCGCTTTCCACCCGTCTCGGTGCGTCCGATCTGCCTTGGCCGCCCGCCACCCCTGCCGCGCTTGGCATTTGAGCCTCTTTGCACCGTTTTGGGGGCCGTTCCGTCATGTTCGGTGTCTTTTGGGCATCCCGTGAGAAGGGCTGCGGCATTTTTGCTTTGTTGCTCTTCGACTTGAACGTGGACAGGTCCAAACGACGAAGTCCGAGAGACTAAAACCAACCAAGTGGAAGAGCAAAACTGAAATTGAAGATGCCTCCCAAGGAAGACTTGCCGAAATGAAAGCGTGGAGGGAAAACGAAGCAGCAATTTCAGATGATGCGCAAGTCAAAGACGGAAAAACCGTGACGCGGCACACCTTTGAAGCGCAAATGTAACGACCGTCCCCGCAAGCGTCCCGGAACTTGTTTGTCCTTTAAAAGGCGGTTAAAAAGCGGCGGAAGGGGTGAGCCAAACGATCGCCGTGACGACTTTGAAAGCAGCGGCGGAGTGCGCGGCGTACTGACCGAGCAGTCCCTCGAACTGTTCGATGGCGAGCACGGCGTTGTCCTGCGTGCTGTGGTGCAGATGGTTGGGCATCTTGGTCATGTTCCAGGGCATGGAGCGGCACAGCGGGATGCGCACGGGCTCGCACGCCGCCGCCGCCGCCTGCGGCGGCGCCAGCGCGCAGCAGGCAGCCAGCGCCGCCACCAAGGCTCCCCACTGCCTCATTGCCGGATCGCGGCGACTCGGGACTGGCCGCTGGCTTCTCGCGGAGTTTGTCGGGAGCGGCCGCTGTGCTGGGCGATCCGCTGCCTATCCTTCTGACTGCGAGTCCGCTGGCGAGGGGAGGAGAGGGCAGGGCAAGGGAGGGTAAGGGAGGGGAGGGGCGCGCTTCTTGCTCTCCTCCTCCCCCTTGCGCACTTTCTCTTCTGTCCAACCCCCCCACACACACTTTCCTTCCCTTTCCTGCCAACTGCCGTTCTCACCTCTCACCTCGGCTCAGGCCTTCCTCCTGGCAGCCCCCCCCCCTCCTCCTCGCGACTCTCGACTGTTGCAGCTCTTCTTCCTTCCCCTGTCCAACTCTCCTCACCCTCACCTTGCTTCTCTCGCCTTCTGGCCTCTGTCCACCCCCCCCCCCCCTTCTGCCGTGATTGGAAGCATGTTGGGCCTCTGCCCGAAGCAATGCTCAGGGTGCGCCGCGTGACGCAAAAACAGCACGATTCCACACGACGCAAAGCCGAAACGCAATGAGACGCAAAGCCAACAGATCGCGAGAGGACAAACAAACCCCCTCCCCCCTAAAAATGCTAGCTTCTCACTGGAGTCAAATGTCAACGAGAAAGTCAGAAGAGGCGACGGTGGGACCGAAGTGCGGGATGCCCGCTCGCGGCTTCCCTTCGCTCGCTGGCCGGCGCGCTTTGTAGCCCGCTTCCGCCATTCAGTCGACGGCCTCTCCGCCTTTGCTGACGGAGCGAGTCCACCTTGGCGCTGGCCGCATCGACTCCTCCGCCCTCTTGATCCTCCGACCAAGTGGGATGACGCTGCAAAGTGGAAAGTGTGTGGGGGTGGGGGGGGTTGATAGCAGTAATGGTTGTCAGATGTTGCAGCGGGAGCTTCTCGTGTTTGACTTGAGCGACGGCCAACACGCACGGTGGGTTTTCTGACTCATGTGTCAACACGCAGAAGAGAGCCCGTCAGCACTTTTTGCTCCTCCTCTCCTTCCTTCATCCCTTCTTTGTGTGCGCGCTTGCTTCACGAGGGCTTTCGTGCATTTCTGTTCTCCTCCGTGAAAGTCGTCGCCCCGTGAAGCGCATCGAGTCGGACAGCCCAAGTACACAACGAGCACGCTGACCACGTGCGTGCCAAAGGTCCCCTTCGAAGGCCAAAAGAGAAGAAAACAAACCCGTGTTGCCTTCCTTCTTTTTCTCCGCACTGAAATGTTCTCGGAAACGAGCGCGCTCTTTTCCAACATAAATAGAAGTCCAGCTGCGCTCACACGCATGTGCACACACACGTGGCCGTCCGGCGAGGCCCGGGCCTTCAAGGACGCGTGCGGGCCAGCGTTTGCGGGAGCAGGTGGCAACAAGACTCCCCCCACGGTGGCGCGCGCAAAGAACACAAACGCGACGTGGTAACGTCGCACATTTCCTTTGCGCGGGGTGCCGGAGGTGGAACCGCGAGTTGTGTGGGTCTCCCGCACGACTGACTTGGGATGCCGTTTGGAGAGACGAAAGTAGCTCCGTACGCTGCGTAAGCATCGCTCGTTCCTGTGCCCTTGTGGCCCGAGTTTGCGCGGTCTTGTCCTCGTTTTCCCGAGAGGACGCGACGAGCGCCTCTTTGGCCAACTTTGCGTCAGGGGCCGCCAGCGTCTAAACGCGAAGAACTGGCGACCTCTGGTGGTCACTCGCCATCCCTGCGTCTCTCTCATGAGCGCGACTTGAATTGGTCATTTGTCGCTTATGATTTTCGTTCCCTCATAGGACATGGGCGACAATTCAGTTCATCCGCATCACTTTTGGGGGGGAATGAAATGAAATTTATTCGAATTTCATCCGGCGTAGATGAAAATCTAATGCATGACGAGATATGAAAAGAAATGCCTTCCCGTCACTTGAGGGTCATTCATTCATTCATTCATTCATCTTCTGAACCGCTTGATCCTCACTAGGGTCGCGGGGGGTGCTGGAGCCTGTCCCAGCTGTCTCCGGGCAGTAGGCGGGGGACACCCTGAATCAGTTGCCAGCCAATCACAGGGCACACAGAGACGAACAACCATCCACGCCCACACTCACACCCAGGGACAATTTCGAGTGATCAATCAGCCTACCATGCATGTCTTTGGAATGTGGGAGGAAACCGGAGCACCCGGAGAAAACCCACGCAAGCCCGGGGAGAACATGCAAACTCCACACAGGGAGGCCGGAGCTGGAATCGAACCCGGTACCTCTGCACTGTGAAGTCGACGTGCTAACCACTGGACTACCGGGCCGCCCGAGGGTAATTCACTCAAGTCCAATTGTGTCCGCTAAAACGGCACTCGCTGTTGACTTGCCATCAAATAATCAAAGTGAAAAGTCAGCCAATGAAAGGTCATCAGGTGAAAGGTCATCAGGTGAGCCGAGCGCTTGCGTCATGTGGTGAGCTCATTGGCATCGTATCCCGTCACAGGTTGTTGCGCTGGTGACAAAGTGGACCCCCCTCCCCTACCCACCCAGCCACCTCCCCACACCCTTTCTGCCGCTTCTCCTCCTCGTCATCGTCAGGAGTGCGCCGGCGCAGCCGGCCGACACTCGGGCCTCCACCGGAGCACGCGCGGCGACGGCGTACGCCGCCGCCTCGACCTCCGCTCGACCATGGGGTCCTTCTGCTCCGGCCTGGACCCCGGCACCCGCGTCGCGGCCGCCGCACCCGCAACAGGTCAGATGTCAACGTGGCGCCTCCTGCGGGGCCTCGCCGGTTGCGCGCGTCGCCAACTTGTCGGTGACGTCTTTTGCTAAGCGATCGACGCGCAAGCTGAACGGACGCGGCTCGTTATTTGTGGACACCGCACACTAGCCGAGTACGTCGGCGCCAAATTATGCTGCGCTGATTGGAGAGCAAGCAATCAACGCGCCATCAACGGCACGACTGACCGAGCATGCAGTCACCACGGCGAGTCCTTCTTTGCAAACTCAAAGGATGGCGCAACATCCCCAGAAGGACCCCAATGACCGAAAATAACATCTGATAGGTCCAATCCAAATTGGGGAAAAAAATCTCAAATACATGAAACAATTTCAGTAAAAAAAAAAAAAACACCCCCACCTCGTTATTATTGTCAATCAATCCCAATATTCTAAAAAGCGAAAATATCCCCGAAACAAATCAGAATCTTTTTTATGTTAAAAATCTCAACGGAAAAACCATCTCGAGTGGAAAAAAAGCAAACCGATGAAATTTTTTTAAAAGTGTCTGGTGGGTGTGTGCTGCCGTTGCACCAGCAGTGGGCGCCAAAGCGTTTGAATTCGGGTGCAAACTCTTCCAATGTTTCTTCTTTGATTTTTCAGCTGTTCATTTTTCCAAATTCGCTCGTCTCACTCTCCGTTCCATTGATCCGTTGTAGACCAGAAGATTTTGGGGCTGCGTTTCATTGATTGATTGAACTTTTTGAATCTTTGACACGTTCGGGCCCTCTGAAAATGTCGACCTCTGACTGGAATTGTTCCCACGTGAATTTCTCACCGTCCCGCCAACAACGACGCAAGTCAGGGCGCTTCTGGCAGCGGGGGGGCTTGCCGTCATTTGCTCCCTTTTTTTGTCTTCTTCTCGCATTCTTCTTCGCCGTGGAGCTCCACGTCCGCTTTCCCGGCAAAGTGTCCTTGCGCGTGTGACGTCATGGCTCCGGCAGGTGACCTTCTCCGGCCGACGGGAAGACGCGGCCGGGTGCGGAAGAGCGGCCGCGCGGCAGCGGCGGCGGCCAATTGCGATGCAGACGAAGAATTCCGCACAAGGTGCTCGTCCGCGCCGCCGCCGTGTCGTCGTCTCAAAAGAATAAAAAAATAAAATAAATAAAGGATGGAAAGCAACGAGGAGGAGCGGAGGGTGACAAAGAAGGAGAAAGGGAGGGAGATACGGAGTTTGAGAGCAGGAAGGAGAGGGGGTGGATGGAGGTGGGGGGGGCAAAGTGGCGATTCAGAGAGGAATTGCGACTATGCAAGGAATTCGGCGGAGAGCAACGCGAGCAGGAGAGACGCCAAGAAGAAGCTTGCGAGTGAGAGCGAAGGACGAGGCGTTTGAAGGAGGAAAGAAAAGGGGGCAGGCGAGGACACGGGAAAGTCAGGAGAAAGGGGGCGGGCGGGCGTGGAGAATAGGAGGCGGAGGACGGCTGAAAGCAGTGATGACAGACATAAGAAAGAAAGAAAGAAAGAAAGAAAGAAAGGAGAGGTGCGCTGGCTGATGGCGCGTCCACTGCAGGATTCCATCACTCTTAGCAACCGGCCGCTTTGGCGTTGCCACGGTAACGCCGGCTCCGCTGCCGCCGCCCTCTCTCTCTCTCTCTCTCTCTCTCTCTCTCTCTCTCTCTCTCTCTGTCCATCCTCACTGCCGTGCGCTTCCTGCCTGCGTTGCCACAGCGACACAGTCCTGGACGAGGAATCCGATGCTCTGGAGCGTCCACAAGTTCGCAGCTCCCGCTTTGCCTCCGCCTTTCTCTCCAGCCGTCAACTCCTCGTCATCGTCGCGGAGATCCGTCCGTCCCCAAACAGGAAGTTGAGGAACTTTGGACCTTCCATCCTGGCCTCCGCCTCCCCCCGCTCCTCCTCCTCCGCCTCCTCCACGCCCACATGAACACCCACGGCCAAGAGGGGGCCCCGATACCCCTGGAGGAGGAGGCGGCGGAACCGAGAGAGGCGATGGAAGTCGAGGAGGAGGCGCGACCGGAACAGGTACAGCCGGCTGACCAGGAGCAACAGGGGGGAGACGAAGAGGAGGCACAACAGGCGGTCGACCTGGAAGAGGAGCATCAACCTGGGGAGGTGCACCATCAGGAAGCGCGACACGTGATGGCGACAATGGAGCCGCGGGGTCAAATTGAGGAGGTGCAGGAGCAGGGACAGGAAGACATAAAGGAGACGCCGCAGGAGTTGGTGCAGCGGGCCGCCAGTACGGAGCAGGTGGGTGCACCTGAGGAGGCGCGGCTAGAGGACGACCGGGAGAATGGGATACAAGAGGACCAAGGAGAAGAGGGTCTGCGGCAACGGCAAGAGCAACCCGACCAGGAGATGCCGCAGGAGGAGGTGCAAGAGGAGGCTCAACAGCTGGAGGGGGCGTGGCTCGCTGACGGCGTGGAGGATCACGCTGAGGAGCTGCGGCAGGCCGAGCGGGATGCCGTGCCGACGGGAGAAGAGCAACCTGCGGAGGGGGGGCCGCGGAAAGAGGCCGCGCGGCAGCGGGAAGAGGCCCAAAGGGAAGCCGGGGCGCGGGAAGAGGAGCGACACGTGCAGGAGCTGCGACGGGACGAGGAGCGGGAGGAGGACTTTGTGGACTCTCTGGAGCAAAACCACAACAGTCAAGTTCTCATTCGCCTCAGAGGAATGTAAGTAGAAACGGCGGGGTCGGGACGGCCGCGGCGGCGTTGTCCGACTGATGATGCCATCACGAGGCTACGCCGATGTCATCGCCGCGCAATGACACGTTTGCGTGCAAATCGACCGCGGCGGCAGCGACATGGTGCATCGTTGCCGCGGCAACTGAGAGGCCCGACCAGGAAGCGAGCGCGTCACATGCTGCGCGCTACGTATGTGTTAGCGGCGTGTCACGGATCTGCGTTGAAAAGCGCAAGGTGCGTGCCACGCTAGCGCAAATCGGGGAGAGCCGCGTTAGAACATCGGCTCGGGGATCGACAAAGGGGCGGCTCGGGTCGACGGGCGGCCGGAAAACCCAAGAGCCTTTCCGTGAGCTTGCAAAGGCGAAGCGGGTGGGTGGAAGGCCCGGCGAGGCGGACCTGCGCTGGAGGTCCAGCGGCGGTCGTGCTCGCATTTCGAGGCCTTCGCTTCCGTCGCCCGTTAGCGGGCGAACGCTCAGTGCGGCGAATATCACCGAGAAGGTTCACGTGGCGGCCCTCGCTGGGAGTCTTGAGTTAGTCATCCTCCTCCTTCTCCTCCTCCTGGTCAATCGGCCCCCGTCAGGGACTCCCCCCGCCCCCCCAGGTCCCACACTCTCGCTGGTGCCACGCGAGGGTCACATCCAAGGGCCCTCGCCTGATTCGTTTATGGAGGGTTGTGGGGCGGCTACTCCCACTCCACACGATACACACCACAAGTTGTAAAAATATCATGGTTAAGGGTAAAGCATGAGCCTTAATGGAGACTTCTTTCTTCTTATTCACTTTCTTTTCTGATTGATATAAAAACTATTTATTAGGTATAAACACATAACACGGGGTAGGACTAGATAAGTTCTTTTCTTCTTCCTACTCCCTTGAACATAACTGTGTTGAATGATGACTGATTTCTCTTACTTACCTTATTATTACTGTATATGTTTTATGTTATGTTCAATAAATAAACCAAACCAAACCAAACCACTCCCCTCCGTTCCGGCGGGGCGAGCGCTGGGCGCCTCACCTTGCGGTGAGACCCCACCTCCTTCCCCGTCACCTGCTGGGCATTTAGCCGCGTCTGGGGCCCAAGAGCCCCGGTGTCCCCCCCCCCCCTCACGCCACTCGGAGGCATCCCACCACGCGAGGGCACCATCATCATCATCATCATGGCTGGCAACAGCCATGTCTTGTTGTTTGGCACACCTGCCGTGCGGCGGCCATCTTGTCCTCTCTATTTGTCATTAAACAAACAAATGAATGCAACAGGCTGAAGGAGGCTTTTTGCCATCCGTGCGCCAAGTCTTGTCATGCGCGCGTGCATCGATGTGTGAGAAACAAACAGTGAGGGAGACGCATTTGCTTCGAGTGTCTCTCACATTCTTTTTATTGCAAATGTGCCGCAGAAGTCACTCAGCAACACCCCTGGTGGAAATAGAAATAGACGTGCCATCATCAAATCCCCAAATCTGAAAAAGATGCGCAACAACAGCTGACGCCAATGCTGAATGTGTCAACATTCACTTTTGTGAGATGTTGCCGTTCGTTAGCTTCAAGGCCTCTGGAGATGTTTGCAATTCGGGGCTCCAAAGGTCCAACTCAATGAAACGGAAGGTCGAGGAACAAATGAAAAAATGAGGTAGAGCAGCAGAAAAGGCAGCGCCAAAGTGTGAAATTAGGGAGAGCGGCGGAGAGAAGGTAGAGCCCAGCAGATGCGGTGGGACGAGAGATCATGGAGAGGAGCAGAGAAGGTAGTGCGCTGGGGTAGCGTTGAGCGGCGCAGAAGGTTGGAATGGAAAGAAGGTGGGACAGCAGATCAGGTAGAGCAAGCGATATGGGCGAGCGCGAGCTCACGTAAGGTAAACTCGAATGAGGTCACGTCACAGATCAGGTAGGCCGCCAAATATGGAAGGTCGACATAGCAAGGAGGTCGAGTCGCAAATATGGCAGAGTGGAAGCTAATGCTAGCTCTCACGCTACATTCTAACAGGATGCTAACTGTCAGGCTAGGTGCTAGCACGGGGCCGTCAGGCCTCCGGATGGTCACGTTTCGTGCTACTCTCGTGTTGTGCTGTCATGTCGCACGCTAACATGATGTTGCCTCTCGTGACGCTTCGACGCCACATGCGCTCTCATGGTGCTATCTTGATTCATGCCGCTAATATGACCCTAACCATCACGTTACATGCTCACTATCATGCTAGCGTGATGCTAACTATCAGGAAACTACCATGTGACACGCTAACATGATGCTATCTTGATTCATGCCGCTAATAATAATAATAATACATTTGATTTATAAGCGCCTTTCAAGACACCCAAGGACACTTTACAATAATATGACCCTAACCATCACGTTACATGTTCACTATCATGCTAGCGTGATGCTAACTATTAGGATACTACCGTGTGACACGCTAACGTGATGCTGTCTTGATTCATGCCGCTAATATGACCCTAACCATCACGTTACATGCTCACTATCATGCTAGCGTGATGCCAACTATCAGGATACTACCGTGTGACACGCTAACGTGATGCTGTCTTGATTCATGCCGCTAATATGACCCTAACCATCACGTTACATGCTCACTATCATGCTAGCGTGATGCTAACTATCAGGATACTACCGTGTGACACGCTAACGTGATGCTGTCTTGATTCATGCCGCTAATATGACCCTAACCATCACGTTACATGCTCACTATCATGCTAGCATGATGCTAACTATCGGGATACTACCGTGTGACACGCTAACGTGATGCTGTCTTGATTCATGCCGCTAATATGACCCTAACCATCACGTTACATGCTCACTATCATGCTAGCATGATGCTAACTATCGGGATACTACCGTGTGACACGCTAACGTGATGCTGTCTTGATTCATGCCGCTAATATGACCCTAACCATCACGTTACATGCTCACTATCATGCTAGCGTGATGCTAACTATCAGGATACTACCGTGTGACACGCTAACGTGATGCTGTCTTGATTCATGCCGCTAATATGATCCTAATGTTAGCATGTTACATGCCTCTCATGTAACATGCCAACACATTACAATCATGATACGCTCAGACTGGATGATGCGCGTTCAGGGTCCCGTTAAGTTTTCAAGACTGTCGGCATGCATGTGTGGTACATTGCGGGCCTCTGTTTCCATGGCGACAACGCGCACGCACACCCCAATGCAGCACACTGAGCGACGCGGAGAGAAAAGCGCAGCCGAGTGTTTCTTTCGACATCCTGCTTTTGTGGCGCTTTGCCTTGTTTTCATCTGCCGGCGTGTCGTCGTGCGCTTTGAAACGTTGCCGCGCTGGCAATGCACTCTGACGGAGCGTGCGCCCACCACGTGCACGTCACGTCAGGGTTATTGCTTATTTTGGAGTCGTCCGTCTCCAGTCATGATGCACAACATTTCTTTTGTTCTTTGCAGGCAGAAATACAAAAACACATCACTGAGGTAAGACGAGCGCATGCGCACTCACACACTTACAAATGGTGGCTCCCAGTCGAGATACGATGACTGACTGAAGAAATGTCTCCGTCGCTCGCTGTCCTGTTGCCATGGATACTAAAACGCATTCCATTCCGTTTGGTCACCATGACGATGGCACAATGCCTTTCCTCCGCAAAAGTCCGGCGCTGCGAACATGCCAAAAATGACACCCCGCATTAAACATTGGCTTAGCGTAGCTCGGTTGACATTTCCAAAATGTCCGCCGAGGCCCAAGCGTTTCGACTCGGTGGCGATAATGATGCCGTGATGGGACGGTGCCGCTTTGGTTGCCATGGCAACAAATGATGGATTTTTACGTGGAAGTAATTGATGAAGGTAGCGGGGCTAAGAAGAGCATCACAGCTGCCGGTACTGTGTTGTGGCGTGTCGGCGACGCTGCGGCGCCTCGCCACACCGTATGGAACGAAGGCCGCGAATCCGGTCCTGCCTGCCCCCTCCCCAAAAATGCGCACCGCTTTTTTTAATTGGGAAAATGGAACAGGCTGTCATCCAATCATGACTTTGATTTGTTCGCCCGCCTATGGCCTTTTGCATCTTATGTTAGCATGAAGCTCAGTGGACGACCCCCCCCACCCCCCCCAGGCCAGGCAAAAAGTGACCTGCCTTTGTTTGTTCCGTTTGTGCCTTCCGTTGCCGACTGTGCCGTTTTCTTTTGAGGCTGAAAGCGGCGATGGCGGCGATGGACGGCGGCGGCGTGCTGGACCTTGCCGAGCTGCGCGGGAACCTGCAGATGGCCGCCGCCATGCTGGACGCCGTCTACGCCGACGAGACCAAGTCAGAAGGCCCGCCGGGCTCGCCAGCCGAGCCACACGCTCTCACGGGGAAACACATTTGCCACTGGATTCACTCACATGCACACAACTCAAACGGGCGAACGTAAAAGAAAGAAAGGAAAAAGGAATACTGTCACAAGGGAAACATTTTTACTCTTCTTTAAATGCTCTCATTCACAAAACGGTCACACAGCCCACTGGAAAGCTCTCACACCCCACTGCAACACTTTCAGACTCTCACACAGCAATGAATTGCTCTCGCACAAAACCGAATCACTCACACCTTCTTCAAATTGAAACGCTCTCACGCACACTGCTTAGACACAACACTCAAGACACTCTCGCGCACTCCACTAAAATAAAACAACCCTCCAAAAAGTGCTTTCGCATGCAATCCAGAAATGCTCTCCGACGTGCTAGTGAAACACTGCTCTCACGCTCAATCTTGCCAGCAGACGTCTGCTGGACCCCGAGGACGATCTGAGCGAGCTGCCGGCCGAGTCGGTGCCCAGGGAGGTCCGCGACTGGCTGGCGTGCACCTTCAGCCGCAAGATGGGCGTGGCCAAGCGCCGGCCCGAGGAGAAGCCCCGCTTCAGGAGCATAGTCCACGCTGTGCAGGCCGGGATCTTCGTCGAGAGGTAAGCGGCCTCTCGACGAAGTGGCCCTTTTCAACATTTCAAACAAGGGAAATGGAATCTGCTCACTTCTGCATTGAAATCCATGTCCATCAAAATGAATACATGAAGTGATTCCAAAAAATAACAAGAAAAAAAACATCTGAAATGAAATCAATTAAAAATAAGGAACATTATAACAGCAAAATAATTCCTGATTTTGTATTATTATTTTTTTGGGGGGGGGTTATCTGTATGTTTGAAAAAACAAACTCCCTTGACAGCTGTCCCTCAGTCAAAATTGGATTTGAAAAACTCTTCTGCACATCACGTATGTTTTCACGAACAACATTCCGTCTTTGGAGCAGAACCCTTCCATGATTTCCATGAGGCTGATGATCATGCTGGTGGGGAGTTTGGTGACATTGACGGGCGGGTGTGCGGCAGTGCGCTTAATGACCCGTGAAATGGCCACTGTGTTTGGAGCGCCGTTGTCGTGGCAACTGACAATCCGTTCTGCTGGAGGAGGACGGGACGCACAGCACTACTGTATTTTCTTATCTGTGTGTGTGTGTGTGTGTGTGTGTGTGTGTGTGTGTGTGTGTGTGTGTGTGTGTGTGCGCGCGCACGTCAGGATGTACAGACGGACGTCCAACATGGCCGGCCTGACGTACCCGCCCACGGCTCTCGCAGCTCTCAGGGTAACAAAAACTAATTGCACTTTTATCGCTGCGGTTCTTTCAACAGGAAGTGGTGTCATCTAAACCGATGACGTCACAGACGGCAAACGCTGAGAATTTGTTTTTTTTCTTTATTTGTATAAAGGAACTGGATCAAAGCATGTATCCATTAGATAACGTGACAAAAGCATATATATATATATATACATGACACATGCATATATATACATGACACATGCATGTATAAAAGCTATATATAAAAAAAAGCTATATATATATATATATATGTGTGTGTATATATATATATATATTAGAACTGTCAAACGATTAAAATATTTAATCTAATTAAAAACTCAACTGTCATAATTAACTCAAATTAACTAAAAATGAATCATGATTACTCACGCATTTTTTATCATTTCTGAATTTCCTTCTGAATCAGTTTTCTATGTGCAAAATGCAAATATTTACTGAAATAATTTCGATTTTCAATTTTACATGAACATTTTTCACTTGGAGCAGTTATTCACACATCATCTCTCACACAATATTACTGTCCATCAACAACAGTGAAAAAAACATGTTGTCACACAACAGCTGCTTGAACAGCTATTTTTATGGAATCAAAACAGCGCAATATAAAGTGCACATCTAAGGTAAACTAGTACTCAGCCTATCATTTTTCACGGCCCCCTGAATAGGGATTGTCGGTCAGCATGGAAGGATCTCTCGTTCTGTACTTTTTTGATCATTTATTGGAGCACTTTGCAGCAGAAGTAGTAGTAGTAGTAGTTGTAACAGAAGTATCAGAAGCAGGTAATAACCTAAACTACACATAAATGCAGTAAAAAATTTATCTATCTATCTTTCTGCATCACAATGTAAATATGTATATAATTGACATTAATTAATACCTTTATTTAACAATACGTTTAATAAATAATGTAATCAACCCTGATTTCACTATGTATCATTATCGTCATCATTATTCATTGTTTTAAACGTAAGAAACCATACAACACAAACATAAAGTCGAATCGAACAAAAGAACTACAAGTCCCAATACTCAATCCCGGAAGTGAAGCGCCGGTATGACTAACCCAAGCTGAAACGCAATTTACTTCGTTTAAACGTCAGATTGGAGACGGACAAACATGACAACTATGCAAAAATGAGCTAAATAAAGACACCCCTGTTCTAGCAACATTTTAGCCCACGCTGTTTGCTTTGAAATGATCCATAGCTGTCGGTCTGAGACGAGGGGGCGGAGTACCACGTCAGCTGTGTGCTTGGCCATTAAGTGGTATTTCAGACTCGACGTGCTATGATGATAGCTCAGTTTACGACTGCAAAACATAGAGGTAACTTTGGTCTTGTCATTGGAACAATCTGGCAACTTTTTTAAAGTAAACTTTCCATTCATGAGCTATTTAAGTATCCGTTTTCGGTGTCTCGCGCTGCCAAAACAAACGTGCGTGGACCTGTGTAGAGCGATTGATGTTTTGTTTCTGGTTTATTTATAGAGCAACGTAACATCCGCTGTGACGTCTGCCGCGTTAATCTCGCGAGAACATTTTTCATCCCGATAAAATTCATTTAAATTAATGCCAATAAAAGCAGCTAAACTGACAGCTCTAATATATATATATATATATATATATATATATATATATATATATATATATATATATATATATATATATATATATATATATATATATATATATATATATATATATATATATATAAACTGACAGCTCTATATATATATATATATATATATATATATATATATATATATATATATATATATATATATATATATGAAGTGAAATAGAAGGCTGAATTTTGGTCATTTTTCCATACAATATCATCTTGAATATGAATCCAACGTACCTCTGGAAAAGTCCAATTAAACTGGTGAATATAAAGACAAAAAACGGACCTTTGGGACTTTCATAGGGCTGGGCGATATGGCTGAAAAATGTCACAATTAAGTAGTTCTTATCAGAGAATATTGATGATTGTTGATTTGTCGTTGAACCTTAATTATTATTATTATTTTTCAAATCATTAACTGTTGTTGTGTACATTGGCATTTCCTCCACCGGAGCATTGCAAATGCTTCTTTGCGTTCGATGCGTTGATGTGACCGATTGGGGTTTTGCGAGCAGCGCCGAGGCTCTGCCGTGGCTAACACTGGCGCTAGCACGTCCAAGACAGGCGACTCCTTGACTTGTACGCCACGTCTCCGTCTGGAGGCGTTCGTCCGGTCGGCTCAGTGGGGTTGTCCGCTGATTATTCATTTGATTATTCATTTGAAAGAAGTTACGCCACTGTCTCGTTGCGCGTGAGTGTGTTGCCTCTTCTTCGTTTCTTTAGCCGCTTCTTCTTCGTGTTTGGAGGCGGCTAGACGTCCCTCGTATGAGGTTTGCTTCCTGAAGATTTTCCCCCTTTCGAACGTTTTATCGAAGGGATTTTCTTTTAATATCGGTCGCAATCCATCCTGAATTCATAGTGAATGATTGCCCAGCCCTAATCCGCCGACCACGGCTCGGCCCTTTTCGTAAACTGAGGTAGGCTTGGTTCAGGCCCGCGCAACTGTGATGTCATTTTCAGTCGACGGCAGCTGGCAAAATGGCCGCTGCCTGAGATGTTTTCAGATCAGACGGAAATCTATGTCGTCTATGATTCTTGTTGATGTTATAATCTATTCAATGACATCGAAGCTATTCAACCACCCACGATAGGGACATTTTATTGTCATCATGTTGAGTACTAATGTGTTGACTTTTCTGATGATGTGGATGATGAGTTTTCCATGTTTTTTTCCCCTTCTTTGTGTTTGATGTTGTTGTTGTGCTTTGTAGAAGGTGGACCAGTGGTCCTTTGACGTCTTTTCGCTTCACGAGGGCACGGGCGAGCACGCTCTCAAGTTTCTGGTCTATGAGCTCCTGACACGCTATGACCTCATCAACAGGTTCAGGGTACACGCGTCTTCATGTTGTCACGTGTGCGTGCCGATGGACCTTCCCTTCCGACAAGCCTCCCGACTTGCGGCTTTGTCCACTTTGTCAACGTCACCGTATCCGGCCGCCGTCAGTTCATGTCTTGAAAGTGAAAGTATCCGCTGTGTGTGTCGCAAATCGCTGGCGTTGGCGACAAGCTTCACTTTGAATGTAAACAAACAACTGCGGATATCTGTCCATTCGGGAGACTGCACGGCGCCACCGAACAGCTTTGCGGCATTTGCTTTCTTTCAACGGGGGAGCGTCGACTTGAGCCCCGAGTGATTTGGCTCGCCGGCGAGGCGACGCTAGCTGCATCGTAGCCGCGTAAATCGTGTGCGTGCGCTTCAGATTCCGGTGCCGGCGCTGGTGCAGTTTGTGGAGGCTCTGGAGAACGGCTACAGCAAGCACAAGAACCCCTACCACAACTTGGTCCACGCCGCCGACGTCACGCAGACGGCGCACTTCCTCATGCTGCACACCGGAACCATGGTAAGGCCGCGCAGCGCAGGGCGGGGCTCCTACGCTGCCTGACGCCATCTTCTCTGCGGTTTCCACTTCAAGAGGGTAACATTTTTGCGTGGCTGCGCATGTGTCTTTGTGTGTAGCACTGGCTGAGCGAGCTGGAAATCCTGGCCATGGTTTTTGCTGCGGCCATTCACGACTTTGAGCACACGGGAACCACAAACAATTTCCACATCCACACCAGGTACGAGGCCACCTTTGCGCGCGGCCGTCCTTTTGCGGTCACGTGACCTGATGCGTGCGCGGCATCAGGTCGGAGGTAGCCATCCTGTACAACGATCGCTCGGTCCTGGAGAACCACCACGTGAGTGCTGCCTACAGGCTGATGGCGGAGGAGGACACCAACATCCTGGTCAACCTCAACAAGGACGACTGGAGGTAGGTAGCGGGCGCCCGTTCGCACGTGTCAAGACGCGCGCACACTTGACTGACCGCTGTGCACGGCGTGTGCGCCGCGCAGGGAGCTTCGGGCCCTGGTGATCGAGATGGTGATGTCGACGGACATGTCGTGTCACTTCCAGCAGATCAAGACCATGAGGAACACCCTCGCGCAGTCGCACAGGTCCGCCAACACTCACACTTTTCATCCTCCAAGAGCACTCTTTGCTGGACTTCGCCTCTCTCTGTTTGCGCCGCATGTTGGCGTCGCGATTCTCGTGACACGTGCGTGTGTGCGTTTCCAGCGTGGACAAGGTGAAGGTTCTGTCTCTGATGCTGCACGCCGCTGACATTAGCCACCCCGCTAAAACGTGGCCGCTGCACTACCGCTGGACGCATAGTCTCATGGAGGAGTTCTTCCGACAGGTACACACACACACACACACACCACAACGCACGCGCAAAATACACTCGCACACATCAACAGACACACACACATCCTTCGCCATCCTGAATGTGTGTTTTGTGTCATAGGGAGACAAAGAAGTGGAGCTGGGCCTTCCTTTTTCTCCTCTTTGTGACCGTCAGGCCACCATGATCGCGCAGTCGCAGATCGGTAAGAAGCCAGCAACCAGTTCAGGGTGTCCCCCGCCGATTGCCCAAAGACGGCTGGGATGGGCTCCAGCACGCCCCGCGACCCTTGTGAGGAGAAAACGGATCGCAAAATGGACGATGGATGTTTGCGCTATGCTAGCGGGACCTTCAAGAGACAACATGCCTCTAGCGGTGATCTGTGAGAAATGGACCGACTGTTTGATCGTCAGGTTTCATCGACTTCATCGTGGAGCCGACGTTCAGCGTCCTGGTGGACACGACGGAGAAGGTGATGGGCCCCCTCATCGACGAGGAGAGGAAGGCCCGGGAGACGGGAAACCGACGCTTCAGGTGTCGCCCCCTCGTGTGATGGAGTGAGATTGCCGAGATGCGGTGCAGCCGTTGACCGCCGACGTGTCCGTTTGTCCAGCCTGACGGGAAGCGGCTCGGTCACCGTGGAGTCTGTCCAGAGACGCGGCGGCGGCGGCGGCAGCGGTCGCCTCGGCGACAGTGATGACGGACAGACGGACTTCTCCTTGACCGCCATTGACCTGGCCGCGCTCAGGAAGCACCTGAGTGATGTCATCAACGGCAACAAGGACAGATGGAAGGAACTCTCCGTGCATGGTATGCGCTCACACACACTCACACACATCCAGTATGTATACGCAACAGATCCAACAAACGCTAAGTCATTGGCAAACACGCACTATAACATGCTAATGTATATATACACACACACACACACGCGCAGCAGTTCGATTGGAAAGTGTCTTCATGTATGACGGGCAGAATTGGCCAATAAGAAGCAAGACGACGAGGACGGGGTGGAGTCCAAGAGCAGAAGCTGCACGACTGACTCATCCCAGGGCTCGGCTGGCTGCCCACCTGATGAAACACGCGACCACGACGGCCGTGACCAAGACCCACCTGAGGACCATTCCAGATGGAACGGTAGAGCACATGCGCACACACACACACACACGCACACACACACACACACATAGATACACACGCAAGATGCTATGATAACTGTCTTAGGGGCGGCGCCAGGAGAGGAGGACCAGGAAGTGCCTGAAAACGCCTAACGGGACAGCTGATGTGAACTCTGCCGAGGAACCTGTCGCCACGGTGGCAGATTGTAAGGCGTCCCTCAGGGGTCCTGGCAAAGGCCTTTGGAACTTTTCTTTACAACTGACTTTGAAGGCGTCACGCCACCACAACTTCATGTGCAAACACGCCAAACAATGCGTCGGACTGGAAGTGAGTCGTAGAACACGTCGAACATTCACCAAGCATTTAAATTAGCGCCCATCAAGCTAGCTATCTAGATAGCTTAGCATGAGTGTGACAGAGGCGCGTTTGTGTCGTTTGTATCTTTGTCAATCACCGCATCACCATGGCAACCCTCTTAAAAACACTTTGCAGCCGATGAAGGGAGCAGTGTATGTGTGTGGTGGCGGGGATGGGGGGGTGGCATTATTGTTAGCTTTTTGGGTGTGGTTGTGGCCCAGAAGGTTTAATAAACATTTGCAATGGACTCACAAAGATGTGATGTCACTCATACACACGCTGACACTTCATTTAGGTACACTAACTTGGAGATGGCACACACGCATTCGCGTGCTCACACGTAACCACTTACACACATTGATAAAAAGGCACACGCAAAAGTACACACACACAGTCAAACGGCCGCACACACAACGTGCATCTTGATGCGCGCACGTACACAATCGGATGAGTACTTGATGATGTGAGTGTACCACCGGGGGTGACCACCGGGTGCTAGTCGAGCGCCATCAAGCGAAGCCACGCCTTCACTCAACTAACTTGAGTGACAGCACGCCGATGACCCCGACTCCTGACCTGTTCTCAACCAACTGGAGATGACCAGTCATCCCAAAGGTAAGGTAAATCATGTCATATTTAATTGGCCCATCGGAGTCTTTTCAGACTTGAGACTTGGAATTTTTTTTGGGGGGCCAGGGGGGAACATTTGGCACACACGTGTGGGAGCTGTGTCTCCAGTCAAGGCAAGTGGATGGAAGGACAGAGGGAAAGGTACCGTGGAGGACTAAACGGCTGAGTCAGGAAAGAATGTTAGGCGGTGTCGTGGAGGAAAGGAAACGAGAATGTCTGACAGGAAGTCACGAAGAATGAAATGGGTGGGGGGGGCTCGGAAGGAAGGCGGGGCACTGCATTTGTTCTCTGCTTTCTTGTGAGAAGTAGTTGAACGAGTCCGCCCTCTAGTGGAATGCCGCAGAATTTCCAAGTGCTTTTCATTTTGAAAGAGCGCGGTTTGTTTTCACAGGGTTGTCGGTCACATTTTTTGTTTGCAATTCAAAATTGGATTCTTATTATTATTTATTTTTAAACCAAGCGCAAGTGTCGAAGCTCTGCAACGCAGTCTGAGCCTCCCCTGGGTCGCCCCGCATCGAGAGGGTACTAGGCCGCTGTTGGATTAACCTGCTGCTTTAAGAGGGGCGGGGCTGCCACTGACAGCCTATGTTTCGTTAGTTAAAAGACTCACTTCGTCGTCAGCGCGGCCCAATGCGCTTCAAGAAATGACCCAAAAAGTACAAAACGAGTAATCCTTCCGTGCTGACTGACGATCCCTATTCCGAGGGCCGTGAAAAACAGGAAGAACTGAACACCCGCTTGCCTTTGCGCCGGCACAGGGAGCAGCTGGAAGCGACGGGTCGGCTCTTTGCGGGTCTCTTTGAAATGGCAACAAGAAGAGAAGGCCTCCTGTTACCGTGGCGACGGTCTGTTGACCGATCCACAAGTGAGGAAGACACAGAAATCATCACGAGTGGATTGAATAGGCGGGAACACCGGGTCATGCGTAACAGCGTCTCATGAGCGCAGCAAGCTCCAGATGCCAAGAATATGTGTGAGCAACATGGAGGCGCGTGTTTGTGTTTGTGCGCCAATCATCGGCAACTTTGAATTTTGGGGTTGCAACGCGTTCCCAAAAAAGCTGGGACAGGGTCATGTTGACCACTGTCATTCAAAAGCAAAGATGGGGGCAAAGTCCAAAAACTGTGGTCCGACGAGTCCACATTTCAAATAACTTTTGAAAATTGCAGACGTCGAGAGGAAAAGAACCAGAACTGGACCGTTGGTGACGCAAAGTTGAAGAGCCGCCGTCCCGTCATGCTACGGCGGCTGCCTCAGTGCCGACGGCGAGGCCAACTGGTCAAGGCAACATTCACGCCGAAAGCTCCAGACGGGTTTTCGCTGCCATCCAAGCGACATCTTTTTCCTGATGCCCAAGCACATTCTGCTCGTCCAACAACAGCGCGGCTTTGTCATCAAAGAGACCGGCCTGCCCGCAGTCCAGACCTGTCTTCCGTTGAAAATGTACGGCGCATTATGAAGCGTCAAATACGAGACTCCGGACTGTTGAGCAGCTGAAACTGGACGTCAAGCAAGAAGGGGAAAAAAATTCCAAGTTACTGTCCTCCCAAACGATTATTTGGAATGTTGTTCAAAGCGGGAGACGTGAGCCTGCAGGCCCGTTTTTGGGGGAACATATGTCATGTTTTTCAGTTTGAACATGGAAATGTGGGTTGATTGACAAATCATCGTATTTTGTCTTGATGGACGTTGAAGACGCCGTCCCAACTTCAATGGAAGCGGGGTCGCCTATGTGACAGAAAGGAATGTCTTGGATATATCTGATGAAAATGCAAGCTGCTAACCAGTTGGCAGGGTTGATAACTTTGGAGCTAGTTTGAGGACATTGACGTCACAAGAAAACTGCCGTGGTGACTTTCTTCGGTGACGAAAAGACGGCCAGCGCCGCCGCAGATGCTGATGACGTGCTGCGCGGAGAGCCTCCAGCTTCAGCCGCTGCAGCCCCTCCCTGGCCGGGTGACATGAGGCGGGCTGGCCGCTCGCTGGCCCGGCCCGGCCCGGCGGGCGGGCTCTCGCCGGCCTCCCTCCCTCCCTCTCCGTCTGCGTCTCCCCCTCCCTCTCTCGCTCACTCGCTCGTCAGCGGAGCCTCCAGCACAAGCAGGCCGACAGGCGAAGCAAGCTCCGCGGCGGCGGCCTCGCTGGCGGGACCCGACGCGACGCGACGCGCTAGCCGGTGAGCTGCCATCTTTTCTTCTCCTCCTCCTCCTTCATCTTCGTGTGGCCGTCGTCATGGCTTCGCGCTCGGCGGGATTCATGGAAAGTTTGCGATCCCGGGAGCAGAGCGCCGAGCGAGGCTCGACGACTTCCCAAACCCGACTCGACGTCAGAGTGGAGCTTTTTGTTCGAGGCTCTTTTACTTGTCGCGAAGCCAGTCGTGGCGACCGAAGCGAGTCGGTTGCGAAGCCGAGCTCCGGCGACGGCGGCGGCGGAAGGTTAAGCTCGCGGTTGCCATGGAGACCGGGAACGCGGATGCTCCGCGGGCCGCTTCGGGTTCATCCGGCCTTGATCGATCCGTGATTAGCTTGATTGGAGATTGATATTTTCCGACACTATGAGCGGGACGCGTTGTCGCTTTTGAGTGGACCGCGTAGTGTCCGCGCCAGGCCGACAGGGGGCCACGTTGAGAAGGCCACCGAATGTCGCCGTCGCATTGGAAACCAGCAAACAACAACGAGTTTACGGTGGCCGCGTGACGTCACTTCCGGGACCCTGACAGTGACGGCAACTAAAAAACAACGCTAACCGCAAGCCCTCCTTGGCAGGGAACAACACACAACTTAAAGAATACACTTGACTAGCCATCAACATGTTTCTATTTGTCATAAGTAACCCAAAAATACACAATCTGATTCATCGATTTCATGGTGCATATTTCCTTGTCAGGATGACTTCTTTATTTATCTATAATCTGTGTTATTTATTTATGAACGGAAAAGCGATTTTATGGTTATTTGGACCAAATAGCACACGACTCATATTTGTGATTGGTCATCAATAATGAGACATCATTATAAATCGATTTTAATCCATCCATCCATCGCTTTTCCGATCTGCTTCATTCTCACAAGGGTTGCGGGGGGCTGCTGGAGCCTATCCCAGCCGTCTTCGGGCAGTAGGCGAACCGGTCACCAGCCCATCGCAGGGCACACAGAGACCAAAGACCATCCGCGCTCTTAGGGACAATTTGGAGTGTTCAGTCAGCCTGCCGTGCATGTTTTTGGAATGTGGAAGGTAACCGGTGTACCCGCAGAATACCCACACAGGCACAGGGGAGCGGCATTTTGTCTCAGGATTGATTGTCTGCAGTGGGAAATTCCCTGTTTCTCTGAGCGCAGCAGGGAAGGAAAAAGTAGTGCGAGGAATTCAACTCAACTCTGACCGAAAGGGTGATGAATAACCTTGATTGGCATGCGAGGCAAAGAGCGTTGCCTCGGTAACAGCAACGACGACTCACAAGGGTTGTTGTTGTTGTTTTTTTTAAAATTCTCCCGATAAGGTGAAAATATGCTCAATTGGTGGCTCGCCAGGATGCTTTACGACTTGCGCAACATTTGTGTCACGAGGGCCAATCGTGATTTCCCGCCGTCCCTCCAGGCAGCAACCGAGTAGAAGCGGGAGATGGATAGGAACACAGTTGTCACCGGAATTAGAGAACTTTAGGGAATGTGACTGCCGTTTGGTGGAAATGAGATCCGTCATTCTAAATCCGTCATTTTGCAATTTCTTGAAGGCACAAAATAGCAAGCGGTGGTTTCTCACGACATTTGGCCACCCAAGGCGTCGGTCGCGCTTTGGACTTGACGTAAGCGGAGTGGAGCGCGGCGCCGCCGTGGACCTTTGGGGAAACTTGCGCTGATCTCGGCTCGCTTCTTGAATGAGCTTCATTGTTTCCAGCGACGCATGTGATCTTAGATAAGCCTCGTGGAACCCCCCGCAATCGGCGGGTGTGTGTGTGTGTGTGTGTTTGGGGGAGGGGGGGTCACGTCACAGCCGTGGATCAGCCGGTGAGCACGTGACAAGCCGACATGCAAATGTTTGTTCACCTGCTGCTGATGCTAAACAGCGAGCCAACTTGCGCTCCTTTCGCACTGCTTGGAAAAACGATCAAAGGAGCCCCGGAAATCAATTGTTCGGAATTAGGCACAGCAAGTCTTGATTTGGACGCTACTTAACTAGCGGGCTGGCTAACCCAGCTCGTCACTTTCTTGGGGGGGAGAGACAAGCAAACTCTGCACAGGAAGGCCCGATTCGAACTCAGGACCTCGGCGCTGTGAGGCGGACATGCTAACCAGTCGCCCTGACAAAACGGAGACAAATCACAAAGGATTAACCTCCCCCCCCAAAAAAAAAGTTTGCAGTGAAAGTCATTAATGGGGGCACGAGCTCGCGCCTTTGACTTCTTTCCAGGTTTTTTTTTTCCCTTGAGAGTGTTCGACCTCTGTTTTGCACATCAGTTCGGAATGCTAAAGAGTAACTGCGCGTCGTTTGACCCCCTCAGGAGATGATTTCCAGTATTTGCTGCTAGCCGCGACCGTTTTTTAGGTGGATTGTTGCTCACTAGCCCGCTGGCTAAGGTTCAAGTGCCTCCAGGTGGTCGAAAGCTGATTTTGTTTCGCGCGGGGGGCTACGACGTGCTAGCACAAGAGCCAAGTGCCGCTCGCACGCAGAGGGAGTATCGACCTTGCACCGCTCTCAGACTGTCATCACAAAGGCATTTCCTCCTCAGCTGCTCACTTCCTGCTTCCCGGCAAGAGGCCCAACGTGGACACAAGCCCCCCCCCTCCTTATTACACGGCCAGGATGCTTGTATTTCTGTGGGGTGTGGCCTTTTTTTCGCCATGGGGTAAAGTGATGGGGGGGTGCAAGGTCGTATGTCTTCTCAGATTTGGAGCATGACTGTAAGAAACGTCGGGGGTGCTCGGACAATCCGAGAGCCCAAACGTGCAATTGTGTCTTGCCCAATCGCAGGAAACAAAATGCCTCCAAAGAAGTCAAGAAAAGGACGTGGCGCGCAGTCAGAATCGCTAATCCCCAAGAAGGAAACGAGTGCAAATCGGGTTCATTCAATCGGGTGAAAACTGACAGCGATGCTTCCAGTCCGCACAAAAGTGGGTCAGCGGAACGTAGCCGCACACTGGGCTCATTTATCATCCATCATCAGAATCCGAATCATGTACAGTATGTCGAACGCCCCAGGAATTTGTCTCGACTAGCACAGGCTACGCTCGTATTGTCGAGAACACGTAACGACGCTAAGCAAGGATGTGACAAAGAAGTCAAGTCAAGAAATTGCAACTGGGCCACCAGAGATTTGGGTTCCTGTTCATGGCGAGAGGGAAGACATTCGCAAGGGCGTCTGTGCTGCGGCGTCCGCTCAGCCGGAGCGGATCGGGGGCCATCGCGCTGTTTGCGTCGCCGTGCTCAAGCCCTGTCGGAAATGGAAGGCCTACGGTCACCGTGGCAACTTCAGCTGAGGCCCCCAAAGAGGCCATCGAAGCGGAATTCCCGCCACGTGCGTGCGTTCGTGCGTGCGTGCACGTTTCCTTCACTGGTTCCGACTCGCACAGGAAAACGCTGAACGTCTCGTTCCTGCGAGCGGTCCTGGGCGGTCGCCATCCGGGTCGCCGCTCATCGCTGGGCAGAGGTGTGAAGGGGGCCGTCCAAGAGGAAAATGCAAATCCCACACAAGTTGCACCGTGAGATCCTCCCCGAAGTTCTTTTGTCGGGAGAAGGTCACTTGGTGGAGATGAAGGGCGCGTTTCCAGCCGAATAGTTGAATCACGACGGGTGGCATTCGCCAGTCTTCTCCAACGTCTGGCCCGCTCTCACGCTCGCCTGGACGCCTTTGGATCGTTTCTTGTCCCGTCAAGTCCCCTGATCCTAAAGGGATCGCAAAAAGACCATGCGGGCCCTCAGACTTGTTTTCCAATCTCGAAATGGCCTGGCTCCACCTGACCTCTTTGAGCTCCCTCGCCTCATCATTTATCAATACGTTTTGGAATATCAAAGAAAATGCCGGAGGGGCTGAACCACGGCGACGCAAATTTCTGACAGGGCCATTTCGGCGCAGCGCCAACCCTGTCCTGTTGGCATTCTGTCTGTCAGGTTTATCCAATGTGACACTCAATAATAAATGACAATAATAACACTAATAATAAACGAATGTATGATAACTAAAATAATCAATCCATCACTGTCCTACCTGCAGGCTTCTCACACGACGCCCGGGGAGACTGGAAAGCGGCACGTTACGCTAGCCGTGGTCTCTGCGTCACCAAAGCGGCTCGAGTCTGGCGGCGAGAACTCGGGAAGAATGACAAATGCGGGTCAGAACTCACCGGGTGAAATCTTGTTTTCAGAGATGACGGGAAGGCGACGCCGCTGATCACCAGAGAATCCGCTCCGGTCATGGCCGCCCATCGGATCCGAGCCGCGGCCACGGGCAACGCTTCGCTGCCTCGATGCAGGTCCGAGGGGACGCTGATTGACCTCGGCGAGAGCGTCTCCGAGCCCACCCTCGTTGATGTCAAAGGTAAGCTCGTGGCGCTAGCCGACTCAGATGGAATCGCTTTGGGAAAGGACGGCGGTTAGGGTGGAGGATGAGGGGGTCCGGCCACCGTGAGGCAGGGTTCGGTTGTTGGGCGGGCACTCTCGAGTCCTACGTTAGCACGGCTGACCCCATCCCCGCTCTTCTGTTCCCAGTGCCTTCTCCCAGTGCCTTACGCTTGGATGCCAGCGCCTCCCTCGGCACGGCCCGAGAGGTCGTGGCCATCAAGGACTACTGCGCGTCCAGCTTCACCACGCTCAAGTTCTCCAAAGGCGACCGACTCTACGTTCTGGACACGTCGGGCAGCGAGTGGTGGTACGCCCATAACAACACCGAGATGGGCTACGTCCCAGCGGCCTACGTCGAGCCCGTGAGTTTCCGAGACTCGTCCTTCAGCGACAGCGGCATGATTGACACGGCGGGGGACGGCGCCAGGGAGGAGACGGCTTCGGAAACAGACCCCGTCGGGGAGTGGGCCGGCGTCACTCTGAAGCCCACCGCTTTCCGAAACGGAAATCCTTTCACGGGCGCGCACGCCTCCATCAACCCGTTCCTGCACGGCGGCGTCCAGAGCCCGGCGGACCGGGGCAGCGAGGGGAAGTCCGCCGATCTCCTCCTCTTCGACACCCCGTCAGCGTCGGAATCGGCCCTCGGCGCCGCGGACTCGGAGTCTTTCGGTGCGGGTGTCTCCGGCCCTCTCGGCCACGCGGCGGGGAACGGGCTACGAAGGGACAACCCCTTTTTCCGAAGCAAGCGCTCCTACAGTCTGTCGGACATGTCCGTCCTGCGGGCCGAGTCGGACGGGCATCCTGCGGCCGGCGGTTTCTTCGGCGGCCTGCCGGCGCCGGCCCCGGAGCAGTTCCAGAGCCGGGAGGCGTTCCGCACGGCGTGGCTCACGCACCGCAAGCTGGCCAGGTCCTGCCACGACTTGGACTCCCTGTGCCAAAACCCGGGCTGGGGTCAGACGCAGCCTGTGGAGACCGGCATCGTCTGCCGGCTGGACAGCTCCGGAGGCGCCGTCCAGCTCCCGGACACCAACATTAGCGTCCGCGTCCCCGAGGGCCACGTCGCCGAGGGTGACACCCAGCAGATCTCCATCAAAGCTCTCCTGGACCCGCCCCTGGAGCTTAACAACGATCGCTGCACCACCTCGGGCCCGGTGGTGGAGCTCAAGCTCAGCAACATGGAGACCAAAAGCGGCATCACGCTGGAGATGAAGGCCTCGGCCGTGGTCAAAGCGAAAAGCGCGAGGTGGCGCGCAGCCTGTGCGTCAGGAGCGACTGTAAAGAGGGGCCGTACGCCCCCATCTCGCAGACTTTCCCGTACGGCGACACGCTTCGGGTGTCCCTGGACAACTTGGAGCCCTGCATGTACATTTGCGGGGTGGTGCGCTCCCAGTCGGCATCTGCGGACTGCGGCAGCGTGTGGGATCACGTGGTCAAAAGGGTGACGTTAGGGGTGTACGGCCCCAAGCACATTCACCCCTCCTTCAAAACGGTGGTGGCCATGTTCGGTCACGATTGCGCCCCCAAGTCCTTGTTGGCGAGCGACGCGGGGAAGCAGGCGCAGTCTTCGCCGCCCGTGGCGCTCCAGCTGTGGGGCAGGCACCAGTTTGTCCTGTCCAGACCCCAGGACCTCCGCGTCGGGGTCTACTCCAACATGGCCAACTACGAGGTGAAGGCCGGCGAGCAGGCCAAAGTCATCCGGGGTTTCCAGATCAAACTGGGCAGAGTCAGCCGGCTGGTCTACCTGATCAGTTCCCGCAACGGGGCGGACGTTTCGGACTTCACCCTGAGGATCCAGGTCAAGGACGAGCGGGACGCCATCCTGGCCCAGTTTTGCGTCCAGACGCCCACGCCGCCGCCCAAGACGGGGCCCAAGACGTCCATGCAGCGGCGCTTCCTGAAGAAGAAGGAAGTGGGCAAGATCATCCTGTCGCCGCTCGCCCTGGCCACCAAGTACCCGGTGTTCCGCGACCGGCGGGTCACCAACCTCAGGTTCGGAAAACTGATCAAGACGGTCATCCGGCAGACGAAGAACAGCTACCTGCTGGAGTACAAGAAAGGGGACTTCGTGGCCCTGCTGAGTGAGGAGAAGGTCCGGCTGAAAGGCCAGCTGCGGACCAAGGAATGGTACGTCGGCTACTACCAGGGCCGGCTTGGACTGGTGCACGCCAAAAACGTGCTGGTGACGGGAAAACTCAAGCCCGTTTATTTCAGCGGGCCGGAGCTCACCGCGTCCTCGTTGCTGGAGCAGCTTCTGAGGCCCTGCAAGTTCCTCACCTACATCTACGCCTCAGTCCGCACCATCCTGATGGAGAACGTGGGCGACTGGCGGGCTTTCGCCGACGCCCTGGGCTACCGCAACCTGCCCCTTGCGCACTTCTGCCGGGCCGAGCTGGACAGCGAGCCGGAGAGGGTGGCCTGCGTTCTGGAGAAGCTGAAGGAAGACTGCAACAATGCCGAGGGCAAGGAGCGAAAGTCCTTCCAGAAGGAGCTTCTCATGGTATGTGCCCTTTGGTTTGGGGTTTTTGTCCCCCCCCCTTCCCCTCCTCCTCAATACTTGTTTTGCTGCTGCCTGCCTCTGTCGTTTACCGTCATGGTCTGCAGTGTATGTGTGAGACAGTCATGAGAAAGTAGCAGTGAGCGCATGAGCACGTGTGCCCTTTGTCGGTGAAGGAGTTTGGAGGACGTCGCGGCGACTTCAGCACAGATTTCAATCGAAGGTTTCGAGCGAGTGAAAAGAACGTATGCCAGTGTCGTCCGTGTTTGTGGCGGGCGGTCGCCGTCGGCGCAGCAACAGCAGCAACAGCTGGTGTTTCTCTTGGATCCTAACGCCGGGGGCCATGCCGTGACCACATGACGTCCAAGTGCCTCTCTGATTGGCTGCTGTCCACACCGGAGTCTATTTTTAGAAGCAAGCAACACATGGAAAGCTGCGCAGTTGTTCCAGTTGCTTCCCCCGCCCCCAACACCTCCCCATTCTCTACTTTACTAGCAGTTAGTCGGTAGTCCCAGTTAGTTGCCCGCTAACTCGTACGACTATCTTTAGCGCTTGTTATCTCTTGGGCTCCTTGCTATTATATCCTGTGTGTGCGCGTGTGTATGGATAAAGGACTTGAGTATATCGCTCCCGTTTGATGATGAGCGAGCCAGTTCGCCTCCACGTTGGGTCCTGGTCTAGTCTTGAGTTGCCGTCGTCATTCTGCGGTCTCGTTGCTATCGGTCAGGATAAGCCGCTACGAGTTCCACAGTCGCGGAGTTTGTTCATTTCTGAGGGCCCTCGTGCGTCACGAGTCAAGCGTGCGCTTATTGGAGCGGCTTCGAAGCGAGCTTTGCGCCGAAGACCCGAAGGAATCCCGTTCGGACACCGAGCCGCCCCCTCGGCCGCGACTTTCAAGCGCCGACGTGCTCCGGAAGCCTCGGTCCCACGAAGACTTGGGCAAGGAGGCGGACGAGTCTTCCCGTGTGTCATCCCGAGCCACCAAATGTTTCCTGCCTCATTGTTCCCCGTAAACGGAAGCAACACCAGCTTGAGTTTGCGTCGCGGCGGGCGCCGAAGCCCCGATGCCGGATCGGGGCTCCTTGCGAGATGGACTCGGTGCTTGACCGCGAATCGACTCAAAGAGGTCTCGCGGGGGGATAGCAAGAGAGACCGTCCGTTTTCTTCCGCGGCGAGAACACGTGGCGCTTGGCGGCCCGTGGTCCACTTCCCGTGCTTGACGGGCCGACTTCCCGTTGTGTGCATCAGGCCCTGCTGAAGTTGGACTGCCAGGGCCTGGTGGCTCGTCTGGTGATGGATTTTGTGCTGCTGACCACGGCGGTGGAGGTGGCGGGACGATGGCGGGAGTTGGCCGAGCGCCTGGCCAAGGTTTCCCGCCAGCAGATGGACGCCTACGAGGCACCGCACCGCGACAAGAACGGCGTCGTGGACGGCGAGGTGACTGCCGCTCGCTCTCTCTCTCTCTTTTTCGAGCTCTCTTTACGACCGTTTCAACGTGCGCGTGTGACTTGTGCTGCAGGCCATGTGGAAGCCGGCCTACGACTTCCTGGTGACGTGGGCGGCGCAGATGGGCGACAGCTACCGGGACGTGATCCAGGACCTCCACGTGGGCCTGGACCGCATGAAGAGCCCCATCACCAAACGCTGGAAGCACCTGAGCGGGACCCTGCTCCTGGTCCACTGCCTGGACACCCTGCGCAGCGCCGCCTTCAGCCCCGCCTCCGACGACTTGGCCATCTGACGCTGGCTTTTTCTACTCCCCGTTTGCGACACGCCCCCTCTTTCGATTTCATGACACCCAGTTCTCTGTCTCCCGCGGTTGTCCTCACGCTCGTCTCGATTATTCTCGGCCCCCACCCCACAAATGCTGGGAACCGGACTCTCGGGGACCCGCTTCCCATTTTGGGTCCCGCTTTTGCTTTTGGGGGTTTTTGTTTGGGGGGGGTCAACTTTCACATCCTTGCCTGTTTTGGAGCTCTCCAGACTCACTTTCACTTTCTGCCGCATTTCCGTTGAAGTGTTCTGGGGTTGACACTTGATGGAAACCGGTTCTGATGTGTTTGGATCAGTTTGTAAGCCAACTTTGGCGTGGCAGCCTCAGTTCTGGTGCGATGGTCTCTGTCTTGGGTCTTGTTTTTCTTTTCTTTTTTTTTGTGTGCCAACTTTGGCATCCTTGCAGTATCGGGTTGCGGAGGGATCGGCTCAGGTTCCGATGTGAATCAGGTTGGCTTGGGTTCTGATGCAACTGCGTCGGTTTGCCGACGTCCCCTTGAAGCCAGGACGAGAGCGACACCGTGTGGCCAAGTGGTGCCGTTCCGTCGCTTGTCGTCACGGCGACGACAAACAAGCCAAAGCTCCAAAACAAACAAGAGGCACGATCGATTGCGGCTTGCCGGATTTTGTTTTTCTCCACCACACCTGCCTCGAACGGGCGTGTGGGCGGTCACGTGACATCGGCGCCGCCATTGCTGCGCATCAGAAATAAAGTGTAAATATTTGCATACTCCTCAGCCAGACCTTTTGTGTGCGCGTATTCATGTGTGTGTGTGTGTGTGTTTGTGTCCCTTGTTGAGCTCATTGACGGTGGCAGTATGAAAAGAGTGAATTGTATGTCTATTTCTCAGCCAAAAGAGTGCTTCAACGCCAAAGTGTTGCGGTGAGAAGAAATCGAGCCTCTTGTTTGGAAAACTTCCAAATATACTCTTTCGGGATTTTTTTTTTGTAGCCGAGAGTAAGTTTTTGCAATGACGTGGTCCTGCTGGAGAACTGCTGGGTGGTTTGTGTGCGCGTGCCAAAATACAACTTTGAGCGGCCCCCTTTTGTGTGTAACTACTGGATAACGTTTTGCAAAAGTCGCCCTCGTCGTTTGTGAAGACCAACCCGTTTTTGTGTCCTAAATGTGGTCAGGTCAGAAAACCATTATCGATTGATTGATTGATTGATTTATGATGATGTCGGCTCAGGTCGTGTTTTCATGTTGCAACTAAAACTGCTGTGCTGTCCCTTTTGAAGGTTCCCTTGAGCACCGGGCCTCCGCCCCGATGACACCTGCAGAGCATCAACTCGATGGCATCTTCGAAGCCGATGTTGACTTTGACGTTGAATTGTTGCGTTTCCACAACTTCGCCCACCCACACTCCCCCGCGCTCAGCGGGCCTTGTGATTGGCGGAGAGGCCGCGCGCCTCCTCCGCTACCCCAGCGCACTGTCGCCAGGGCAACCAGCGTGCTCGTGTCCAGGGCAACCGGTCGCGTGAAAAAAGCGGAGTCGCCGGGTGGACGCTCGCGATGCTCGTAAAAGACAAAAAAGACGTTTGGCTGCAAGGGGCGGTCACCTCTCGCAGTGGCGTCTTGCGTCACTTTGCCTGACTTTCTTTTTCTTTGGTGTTGTTTTCCCACAGGCTTAGCTGGCGTGTGTGTATAGGCACACATTTCACAAGCCTTGGTTATCGAGCTGTGCACGCAGTCACAGAACCGTAGTTACTGGCGTGTATATGCACTGTTGTTTGCAAACGGCTGTACAATTAATGTATATTTTCTATATTTTCTGCTGCATTTATACAG
Source organism: Hippocampus mohnikei (assembly GCA_026261675.1). NCBI lineage: Eukaryota > Metazoa > Chordata > Actinopteri > Syngnathiformes > Syngnathidae > Hippocampus > Hippocampus mohnikei. The sequence continues at coordinate 487,536 of JAKGUB010000106.1, read as the reverse complement.
TAAGATAAGCTTACACAAGTTAACATTACAATGTACAGTGATGACACAGAGACATTTATTTGGAACAGTGTTTAATGAAACATCCCCCTTTTGTGAAAACTAAAGCTCCATCTCAACACACTTTCTTCATTGTTCGCTATCTGTCTATCTGTTCACATCTCGGATGGCGGTACAACTGGGGCAGAATAGGAACGTTTTTGTTTTTTGAAGAACCCACCCCCAAAACTGAAAAGAATTCAGGTGGGAGGTGCTGATGTGTCGAGATTTATTGAGACTGCAAAAACACAAGACAGGACAGGACGGGGGAAAGAAACGTGTGCACGGGGCGTCCTCTGCAGCATCACAACTCGTCCTACGCTTGAGTCTGACCGAAAATGTCAGAACAACCCAAAACACATCAACTGGGTTGGTTTTCATCGGAAAATTGCACAGTTGAACACGGTGTATTTTTGTGTGCGATTCTTCCACCTTTTGAACACACACACGGCCACTTTCTACGTGCTCTAGTTAGAAGGGTTTATCATTCATCGTATTTGGAAAATAAATACTCAAAGTAATTGTTACCTTGGTATAAATAACGACAGTATTGTGTGAGGAATGGCTTCTGAAAACCACATCGCCGTATGGCCGCGTAAAAAGCGGTCGTGTTGTTGTTTTTTTGTGCCATAAAATTTGCAAAAGGGCCTTTGGCTCTCTCTGGTGGCCATTCGGTGACGCGACAAGGCCAACAAGTCATTGAGTTGTCGAAAGTCAACAAAGCATCACATGCTTTGTGAGCACCGCAGACCAAGTGGGACGAGCACCGGTTGCCTTCGACCGCCGTTGGATCTTTTCATAGACAGTTTGTTGTTTGAAAACGCAGCTCCCTTGACAGACACTTGGACTTGCAGAAGTTTGCGAGAGTAAAAGTTGGCCCACGGCAAAAAAAAAAAAAAAAAAGGCTCAGAAAGACCGAAGAGTGGCCTGCCTGCTTGGCAGTGGCTGCAGGGTCGGGCGCGACGGCAGCAGGCAGTCGAGAAACCGGCGGAAGGCGACGCGCTTCCCCTTCACATCGACGAGTGACGGAAGGCGAACACGTCGGCCGACGGCTGGCCTCCGAGTCCCACGTCCAAAAAGCGCACGACGGCAGAGACAAATGACACCGTCAAGCGCACGTTTCAAATACGTCGCGGCTCCCGATTGTTGCTTTGCAGAGGCGCGAGTCCGCCGCCGCCCTACAGCAGGTCGGCCCTCCGGGAGCCCGGCCGCAGGACGCGCAGAGTGACGATGTGTTTGACGGCTCTTCGAAACCACGGGTAGAACCAGGCGTAGATCAGGGGGTTGACGCAGGAGTTGAGGTAGTACACGTTGAGCGCGACCGAGGCGCCGGGCAAGCCGTCGGCAGCCAGCATGACGCAGTAGTACGGGCAGAAGCACATCAGGAAGAACAGCACCAGGACCCCGAGCGTCCGGGCCGCCTTCAGCTCGGACTTCTTCGCTCTCATCGGCAGAGTGCGTCGGCGTTCGCCGCCCGTGACCCGCGAGCGCATGGCTCGCGCCTGAGACGCGGCCGCTGCAAACACCCTGCCGTAAAGCGCCGCGATGACGCCCAGAGGAAGGACGAACGTCACCAGCAGGTCCAAGACGGCCGCGGCGTAGCCGATGCGAATGCCGCACTCGCCGTAGCAGGAGGCGTGCTTGCCGGGGTGCGCCAGGTCCTCCTTCATCAAGACGCTGCTCAAGAGCAGAGAGCAGAACCAGCAGAGGCACACGCACAGTCGGATTCGCTTCACCGTCACATCGGCCTTGTAACGCAGGGGCCGGCAAACGGCGGCGTAGCGGTCGGCGGACAGCAGCACCATGTTGCCCACCGAGGCCGACGTCACCGTGAAGGAGACCAAGTTGTACAGGGAGCAGGCGATGTCGCCGTGCGTCCAGCAGGCTGCGTTCAGGCGGATCTCGCCGGGCCACACCAGCAGGCCCACCAGCAGGTCGGAGACGGCCAACGAGAGCAGCAGCAGGTTGGTGGGACTGCGCAGCTGCCTGCGCACAAGCCAAGCCGCCAGCTGTTGAAAGTACACCGGCAGTCCCTCCCACCCTTTCCCTTTCGCGAGACGAGAAGCGATCGAGTCACGAGGCTTGGCAAACGAGAAACAAAGAGCATATGTGCCTGAAGTGGGAGATGGAGGTGATGACCAGCAGGTTGAGCAGCACGGTGAGCACGCAGGTCAAGTAGAGCATGAGACTCCCCAGGACGCCTTGAGACCAACCCAGCGGGGGCTTCCGGCAGGAGATGTTGGCTGCCTGCGGGAAGCAGAGCTCCTCGAGCTCCTGGCGCTCCATGCTCGACCAGAAGAGAAGACGGACGGACGCGGGTTAAGGCGAGAGACGCGCCGAGGTGGAGCTCGCTCGGGCGCATTTGGTTCTTGGGACCCCCTGGCTTTATCTGTGACTTTGTCCCTCCCTTTGCCGGCGTTGCGCTTCCTTCCTCTTCCGCCTTCCTCTGATTGGTCGACGCCCCAGCCGCTCAGCCGCTTGTCAAAGTGAATGTCAATCAATGGTTAATGTCCCGCAACATGACAACAAGCAGGATAAGATCCAGAAAACCTTGAGTCATCTCCCAATGGAGAAATTCCCAATTTACAGCGGCAACGTCATGAAAGGGAGAAAGTAGAAGACAAAAAGTAGAGCAATCAATACATTCATTCATCTTCCGAACCGCTTGATCCTCACTAGGGTCGCGGGAGTCTACCCCAGCTGTCTGGGGGACACCCTGAATCAGTTGCCAGCCGTCTTGCAGGGCACACAGAGAAGAACAACCATCCACGCCCACACTCATACCTAGGGACAATTTAGAGTGCTCAATCAGCCTTCCATGCATGTCTTTGGAATGTGGGAGGAAACCGGAGCATCCGGAGAAAACCCACGCAGGCCCAGGGAGAACATGCAAACTCCACACATGGAGGCCAGAGCTGGAATCGAACCCGGTACCTCTGCACTGTGAAGCCGACGTGCTAACCACTGGACTACCGGGCCGCCCATATCAATCAATAGAAATATCAAATAGAAGCATCTTCAAAATGGATGAGTGGGGCCGAGTCCAGGTATTCAGGACCGTCTGTTCCATAGCCTAGGACACAGGTGTCCAACTCCGGTCCTGGAGGGCTGCCGTCCCGCATGTTTTCCAAGTGTTGCAACACACCTGATTCCAATGATCGGATCATCAGCGAGCTCTGCGGAAGCCTGACATTGAACCCGTTCATTTGAATCGGGTTCAGATTTGGAAGACATGCGGGACGGCGGCCCGACTTGGACACCCCTGGCCTAGGATGAGGGGGAGCTCCATGAATTGAGACGCCACCCTAGCAGAGGGGCCGGGCCGCTTGTCATGATTATGTTTGTGACCACCAGGTGGCACTGTGGGCCTCCCTGCAGCTGCACACCTGTTGGTCATTATGTAATTGTGCTTTAAGAGGACCTCCACCCGTCTACTCATTGTCGGGTCATTCTTTGTTTGCTTCAGTCGTGGTTTTGTTTGCTACTTTGGATTTTGTTTGTTTTGGATTTTGTTTTCTTTCACTCCTCCCTCCTGCCTGCTTTTTGGGGTCCACCACCACCTGGCATCGTGACACCGCTGATCGGTCTCCCAAAAAGTTGGCCGTTCAAATTCCATCCATTTATCCTGAAAAGGGTCACTGGGGGAGGGGGCAGGCGTGCCTTCCCGGCTGACTTGGGGCTGAGAGACGGACGACACCCTGAACCGTTTGCCACCCCGCGTGGCCAGTCAAGAACAAGTGTCCGGGGGCCGGACCGCGCCAGCAAAATTGGCACCGAAATTCCGGTGGACTGCCGCTGACGAGTGGCGAGCCTTCGCTTCCCATTTCCAAATGACTTTGGACATGCAATTTTTGCGGACTGTCCGAATATGAGGAGGTGATTCAATCTTGATCTGGTTTGGGAGTCGGCGCAGCCCTTTGAGGGAAACCGGGCCCCGACGACCCAGGACTTGGACGGCGCTGAATGGAGTGTTTTCCTGACGCGCGCTCGGTCTGGTCCCAGTCTTGAGGTCGGGCTTCATGGCAAAGTTTGATGACCTGCCACGAAATCCGCATGCTGAAACGAAACCCCGGAACGCTTTGAAAATCCAACCGCACAACCGCTTTGCCGGCCGGACAGGCGTGCGCATCACCATCCGAGCCACCAAAAAAGCTCAAGGGAGGCCAAACTGTCAAATGTCCGTCATGGGTTGAAGCAGCGAAGCCGTCCGCTCGGCTCCATTGTTGCCAAAGCCCGAGCACGCGTGCGGATGTGCGTCGCAAGATGGTGAAGGCCCACGTTTCCGCCCGAGCGCCGTTCTAAATTTGCTGACGCCCCCCCGCAAAAGCTTGGCTGCACCATTTGGCGCCTCTTGTTTCGTTCGCCGCAGAGCCAAAACGGGCTTTTCCCGCAAGGTCGCCAGCCAAGGCCCGGTCACGGAAAGCAATCCAGTCGGATTCGAGCGAGAAACGACACCGAGCGGAACCTTGTGCGGTCGCAAAGTTGGAGCGCGCTCGCCGCGTGCCCGCAGGACGTCCTCGGAGGCCGCCGTCCTCGGGGGCCGCCGGCCATGTTTTTGCCGCCGCTTCACACCTTGGCCCATTAGCGTGGGATGTTGACAGTAACTGGCAATTAGACGTGTGAAAACAACACGACAACATGTGAGGCAATGCCGCGTTCCTCCCGCGGGAAACCGACGCGCAACAATCTTGTTTTTCTTCATCAACTGGATCGCGGCGAAGGCAGCGTCACCTTCCCAAAGACACCGTGACCTTTACCATGCCTTTCAACTTTTGGAACTGAGCCCAACAGGAAGTTGGCGGACAATGAAAAATCTCTCACGATAGCTCGGCGCAGGACGACTCTGAAAATTCAGCCCCCCCGCAGCCACTTTGAATGAGCCGCAAGGTCCTGGGAGGGCCAAGTGAATTTTGTGGGGGGGCATGGAGTCATTTGGACCATGTTGCCAGAATAAAGACAAAACAAGAACCGAAGTGACTAGTTGCAGACACAGCCTTCTTGGATTTGGACTCCAAGGAGGCTGCGTCTTACAGACCGAAGAACCGCAAGGCCTCAGAAACAGCCGATTCGATTGACCGCCTTGTTTCGGGCTTCTTCAGGCAGCTTCTGGCTCTCAAGGAAGCGGACTTCCCCAGCCCCACCTTTATTTTCATGCACGATTTGCACGCCACCGCTGACTGATCAAGGCACCTTTGCATTTGAGGCGTGGCAGGACAAAGTTTGGTGGGCGCCGAACCGCGGCGGCTTCTTCGGAAAGGGCAAACAAGTCTTGACGTGAGCATCCTCAACTGCCAACGGGAAGCCGTTGGCGAGCAGATGCTCGCCATGCACAGATCCAATTGAGTCAAGACAGTACCGAGTGTATTTTCGACAACAACAACAACAACAACAACAACGACGACGACGCTTCTCCAGTCGGGCGTATGCACGGACCAAACTTGCAGATGGCGCTGCCGGTGACATCACACTGGGAGAACTTTGATCCAATGGGATGGGCTCGGGGGAGGTCCTGGCACCCTCATATGCGGCACCGCGACAGTGCGGCGCCGCAGTGCCGGCCGGCGTCCGCATGGAGCAATCGGAGCTCTGCTTCCCGCAGCTGGGCAACCTCTCCTGCAGGAAGTCGTCTTCGGCTTCCGAGCAGGTCTTTCTTTTTAGGGTCCTCTCGGGCGTTCTGCTGCCTTCGGTCTGCATGCTCACCGTGCTGCTCAACCTGCTGGTCATCGTGGCCATCTCGCACTTCAGGCACGTGCTCGTTCTCGGGGACCCAATTGAGGACGCGCCGCTCCGACTCTGCCGCCGTCGTTGCGTTTGATTTGTCTCCTTTTTTGTTTTTGTGTGTGTGTGTGTGTGTGTGGTATTTCCTCACGCGCAGGCAGCTGCACACCCCCACCAACCTCCTCCTCCTCTCTCTGGCCGCGGCCGACCTGCTGGGGGGTCTCCTGATGATCCCCACGCAGTTTTACGGCTGGGCGTCGTGCTGGCGGCTGGGGGACGTCGCGTGCGCGCTCTTCCTCGTCATCCTGATCATGGCGACGTCGGCCTCGGTGGGCAACATGGTGCTGCTCTCGGCCGACCGCTACGTGGCCATTTGCCACCCTCTGCATTATAGCGTCATGGTCACGGTCAAAAGAATACGCGCGTGCGTTTGTCTCTGCTGGCTCTCGTCTCTGCTCTACTGCTGCGCCATTTGCAACGGGCTGCTGGCGCGACCGGGAGAGTTTCACAGCTGCTACGGCGAGTGCGTCGTCACTCTGGACGATGAGGCCGGCGTGGCGGACGCGCTGGTGGCTTTCGTGCTTCCGCTGGCCACCATCGTGGCCCTCTACAGCAGAGTGTTTGCGGCGGCCGTGTTGCAGGCGCGGGCCGTGCGCCCTCGCGTGCAGCGTGTGCGCTCGCGGCGCCCGGCGCCTTTGCGAGCGAAGAGGTCGGAGCTGAAGGCGGCCAAGACGCTGGGCGTCCTGGTGCTGGTCTTCCTCATGTGCTTCTGTCCGTTCTACGTGGCCTCGTTCGTACAAGGCACCTCCCAAATGTCTCCGCTCAGGACGTTTCTTCTTCACGTCTATTTTTTTAACTCCTGCATCAACCCGCTGATCTACGCCTTGTTCTACCCGTGGTTTCGACGAGCGGTTCGACTCATCGTCACTCTGCGCGTCCTGCGGACGGGCTCCCGGTGGAGCAACCTGCAGTAGACTCGACGCGCCGCCGATGTGCCTGCGCCGTCACAAAAGTTTGGATCGTCATCTGACAGACGCCGTTCGCAGCGCCGTCGGCGCCCGCCGCCGGCGCCCGCCGCCTTGCTTTGCCCTTCTGCGACTATTTTGCCGTCACTTCCATGAGAGCATCTTTGAGCCAATGGCTCAATCGGATTTGCTTTGTGACAATAAAGTGTGGAACTGTTTGAGCTTCTCCTTTTCAACTTCCTGGTCATCGTCGCCGCGTCATCCAAATCATATGTCAGGACGTTGCGCGACCTCAAGAGGAACCTCCGTTCCAAAACAATGAACAAAGCGTGCGACGGGCCCGCAGCGCCAGCCTCAATCGTTGACGTCGACTTCCCATATCCGAATGCATTCTCTGAAAGATGTTCAGACGCAACATGAGAACCTCCTGGGATGAAATCGCCGCAATGTCTCGCCGTCCCGAACGTCAAACGTGGTTTGCGTCGGGAGTTGCCAACTAAGACGAAGGCTGGACCAAAGCGCGCGCGTGAAAATTCCCGAGAAGGGGATTCACCAAACTGAATTTACGGGGCAGGACGGGAGCGCATTCACGCGCGGCTCTGAAAACCAGAAGAGTGAAACAGCAGACGCAATGAAAAAAAGGCAGCGGCGCTGAGTCTGCCGTGCCCCGCCGCCGCGTGAACGGGACGGGATTTTATTTCATCCATGCAGAAAAAATCTGCCGTCCGCACGATGGGCCGCGGGCCTGCGCATCTCCGAGCGGGAGCCGGGGAGGCCGGCTGCCCGGACACGGACAGCCGCGGCGTCATGTCGAACGCGGCAACTGCACGGTGGCCCTCCGCTTCGCTTCACTCGGTGGCGTGCTCGCCTGCTTTTTGCTTCAAATCCTCCGAGCGCCCACTCGATGTCGCGCTTTTTTCCACTCTTGACTTAGGACTCGTTAGCGGCTGGGCTGCGACTACCTGTGCTCAGTTGGGTGCCTTTCGGAGTGCAAAATGAGGCGACACTGAACACACACAGTGACCATGCCACTGGTGCGCTCTCAAGTCCAGCATAACAAGTCATGTGATTTCAATCTGCTGCCATGAATGACATCTACTCAGAAACAGTACCGGATCGATTCCTCTGGAAAATAAAACACAAAGACACGAAGAAGTCCATCCATCCATTCATCCGTCCTTCTGTTTTCTCCGGGCAGTCATTGGGGGACACCCTGAACCGGTTGGCCGCCGATCACAGGGCACACAAAGTCGGGCGCACGGCAAGGCCGGGGCCGAGGCCGAGGCCCGCACTCTCGTCATGGGAGAAACCCTCATCTCCTGTCGCGATTCGTTGTGGTTTTGGACCGTCGGTCGCCCACGGTTGTCCTCGGTCGCGCTGTCGCGGCGTCTACCTGTTGGACTGTCGGACGGGGCTCCGTGCCTTCTCCACCCCTCTACGCCCCGTGGTTTGGGTCGACGGGGTCTGTGTCTAGGCTGCGCTGCGGCGGACCGTCCTGTCCTCCATCTGCCCGTGGGGGGACTGCTGCGGTGCTCGGTGGCGGGGCTTCTTGGGCTGTGCTTCCGGTGGTCGGGCTCCCGCCTGCCACGCTGAAACAATGGCAGAAACGGTGGCCGATCCGCGGACCACGGCGTGTTGGCTGGCCTGGCTTGGGCCGGCTGGTACTCCTTGCGGCGGCGATGTTGCCGGCGTCAACTATTTCGAGTCGCTATATTCAGTTTAAATTCATCTTTCCTTTTATTATTTATAATTTTATCTGTGGTTTAATTGTTCTTGTTTTGATTGTAAAGCGTCCTTGAGTGTTTTGAAAGGCACTTATAAATGAAATGTATTATTATTATTATTATTATTATTATTACTTGCGCACCGCAAGGCGGACGTGCTAAGCGCTCGACCGCCGGCCCGCTTTGTGAATTGCAAGCTCGGCTGTCCGAGGGTTTGTCTGTGGGACCTGACGTTTCCCGACCGTGTGCCCCACGCGTCCTTTGGAAGGGGAGACGCAGACGCAGGCGGCCCATCGGGAATGCCCGAGAAGCGCCGTTGTGTCAAGGCCTTCCTCAAGAAAAGCAATCTGGCCGAGTCTGCGGTCAACGATGACGGGCCGACGTCCAAGCTCCCTTTTGTCGGGAAAACCGTCGGAAGGACAATCGCATCTCAGCCGAACCGCTTCCAGATCGAAGACGGATTTGGGTCAGACAGTCGGCACTCCGGCACTGAGAAACGCCATATTGGAGTCAATCCGGACTCTGTCGCTCCACCGCCAAATCCTTCTTGACAGGAGTGGAAAAGACTTTCTGTTCCGCTCCCTCACCGGCTCCGACCAGATCTCCGAAGCATCTGAGCAGGTCGCCGCCGGGGGCTCCTTTCTTGACCCGCTTTGATTTCGCCTGCACGTTCTCCGTCCGGGTTAGATCGGTCGCGGCGCGACGAGCCCCGTCGCGGATTTCCTCTGTCGACGCTTTGGCCGAACCTTCAGCGGGCCCCCTTGGCGGCCATCTTGGAATCTGAATTTGAAGATGTATTCGTCGAAGTGTGCGGCGCTCGCGGCCATACTTGGCAAACTCGGACAAACTTTCCTCCAATCGGATTTGCTCGGGGGAGGTCCTTGAAGACATAAAGGAGGCGCGCGGTGCAGCGGCTCACACAGAACGCCGCGTGGGCGGCGTCCGGCGTCCGGATGGAGGTCGAGGAGCAGCGGGAGCTTTGCTTCCCACAGCTGGGCAACCTCTCCTGCAGGAAGCCCCGCTGGGCTTCCTCCCAAGGTGTTCTCTCGCGGGTTCTGCTGCCCGCCGTCTGCGCGCTCACCGTGCTGCTCAACCTGCTGGTCGTCGTCGCCATCTCCCACTTCAGGCACGTGCGCGCTTCACACCTCGCCACGGTTGTCTGTGCTCGGTTGCCGTGGCCCACCTGACAACGTGTCTCTTCTGTCTTGTGGTCTTTTTCTTTTGTGTGTGCTGTTTGTTTTCCCCCCTTCCCTCTTTCCTCTCGCGCAGGCAGCTGCACACTCCCACCAACCTGCTGCTCCTCTCGCTGGCCGTGGCCGACTTCCTGGTGGGCCTCCTGATATGGCCCGGCGAGGTCTACATGAGCACGAGCTGCTGGGCTTTTGGCGACGCGGCCTGCTTCTGCTACCACTTGGTGTCCTTCGTGGTCACGTCGGCCTCGGTGGGCCACATGGTGCTGATTTCGGCCGACCGCTACGTGGCCATTTGCCACCCTCTGCGCTACGGCGTCCAAGTGACCGTCAAGAGAATTCAAGGCTGCGTTTGTCTCTGCTGGTTTTTGTCCTTTCTTTACTGTAGCGTGCTCCTGAGGGAGCCGTTGGCTCACCCGGAAGAGTGCAGCTCGTGCCGCGGCGAGTGCGTGATCGCCGTCGATGTCGATGGAGGCCTTCTCGATCTGATCGTGATATTCGTCCTCCCCCTCTGCGTCATTGTCACTCTGTACGCCAGGGTTTTTGCGGCGGCCGCCTCCCAGGCGCGGGCCCTGCGCTCGCGAGTTGCGGGCGGCGTGCTGCGACGCCGAGCCAAGCGTTCCGAGTTGAAGGCGGCCCGCACCCTCGGGGTCCTGGTGCTCGTCTTCCTCCTTTGCTATTGTCCGTTTTACATTGTGGCTCTGCTGGGCGATTTGGGCTTTTCGTCATCGGCGCAATACGCTCTCTACCTGTTGGATTTCAACTCTTGCGCCAACCCGCTGATCTACGCCTTGTGCTACCCGTGGTTTCGAAGGGCCGTCGGGCACATCGTCACTCTGCGCGTCCTGCGGCCCGGCTCGCGCGGGGCTGACGTCCTGTAGGCGCCGCGCCGGCCTTTTCTTTTCCTGTGCTTACGTGGGTGCCGGCCGGCCGGCGACCGGGTGGGCGGGCGCGATGGCTCGCAGGGGAGCGGCCAGCCGGCGCTCGCGTGACCTTAGGGAGCATTGGCTACGGCACGCGGCTTACCGAGTGACGGCAAAGCCCGCAAGCGTACGCGCTTGTCTGTCACTTTTCACTTGCGCGTGTTTCCTTTTGTCACGCGGGACACGTCAGGTATGGCTGGAGTCTTTCATAGATTTGATTCGACTTCCTCTTCCACTTGGCAACTGGATATTGGCAGTGGGGAAGGAAGACTCCACTGACATCTGCTCGCCAAATAAGAGGGACTTTATTTCGTGTGTGGAGCCGCAAAACATGAAAAGCCTTATATAAAGCTTACAAGGCAATACTTGCTGTGTGTGTGTGTGTGTGTATATATATATTCATTCATTCATCTTCCGAACCGCTTGATCCTCACTAGGGTCGCAGGGGGTGCCTATCCCAGCCGTCTCCGGGCAGGAGGCGGGGGACACCCTGAATCGGTTGCCAGCCAATCGCAGGGCACACAGAGACGAACAACCATGCACGTCCACACTCACACCTAGGGACAATTTAGAGCGATCAATCAGCCTTCCATGCATGTTTTTGGAAAGTGCACATCTAAGGTAAACTAGTACTCAGCCTATAATAGATTTAAGCAATAGTTGCATACTTCGTTTTTCTCAAATTTGCTTTGAACACAGCAGTCAGGCTATGCTGATTCTGTTGGTCCTTCTTGCTCGGAAGTCTCTCTGCGGTTTTGTGTCGACATCATTTCGGATGCTTGTAATGGAGGCTCTCGCTGGCAATCCGTAGTGGAGTTGTTCATTTAATTCCGTTTTTCACGGCCCCCCGGAATAGGGATTGTCGGTCAGCATGGAAGGATCTCTCGTTCTGTACTTTTTTGATCATTTATTGGAGCACTTTGCAGCAGAAGTAGTAGTAGTAATAGTAGTTGTAACAGAAGTATCAGAAGCAGGTAATAACCTAAACTACACATAAATGCAGTAAAACATTAATATATCTATCTTTCTGCATCACAACGTAAATATGTATATAATTGACATTAATTAATACCTTTATTTAACAATACGTTTAATAAATAATGTAATCAACCCTGATTTCACTATGTATCATGATCGTCATCATTATTCATTGTTTTAAACGTAAGAAACCATACAACACAAACATATCAAGTCGAATCGAACAAAAGAACTACAAGTCCCAATAGTCTATCCCGGAAGTGGAGCGCCGGCATGATTAACCCCAGCTGCAACGCAATTTACTTATATATATATATACTTACTTATATATTATACTTATTATTACTGCTGGGCGATTTGGGCTTTTCGTCATCGGCGCAATAAGCTCTCTACCTGTTGGATTTCAACTCTTGTGCCAACCCGCTGATCTACGCCAGTGGTTAGCACGTCGGCTTCACAGTGCAGAGGTACCGGTTCGATTCCAGCTCCGGCCTCCCTGTGTGGAGTTTGCATGTTCTCCCCGGGCTTGCGTGGGTTTTCTCCGGGTGCTCCGGTTTCCTCCCACATTCCAAAGACATGCATGGCAGGCTGATTGGGCGCTCTAAATTGTCCCTAGGTGTGAGTGTGAGCGTGGATGGTTGTTCGTCTCTGTGTGCCCTGCGATTGGCTGGCAACCGATTCAGGGTGTCCCCCGCCTAATGCCCGGAGACAGCTGGGATCGGCTCCAGCTCCCCCCGCGACCCTAGTGAGGATCAAGCGGTTCGGAAGATGAATGAATGAATGAAAGGATATATATATATATATATATATATATATATATATATATATATATATATATATATATATATATATATATATATATATATATATATATATTACAATGAAGGCAACACATGCTGTGTGTTTCACACACACGCACACATGCAAACAGCCATCGCTGCATACAAAGTGCTGTACATTGTTATATACATGTAATATGTAATAAATATGTAATAAATAATAAAAAATAAAAAATACAAATGTAATAAATACAACTTTCTGTTGATTGTTATTGATTGTTTTATTTGTTTCTATTGATATATTTATGTCTTTTTATGCAGTTCAGTTTCGCCGCCCTTATTTTTAGCTGTGTTTTCACTGTGGTTGAGAGGAGACATTTTATCCGTGATGTATGTTGTACATGGAAAATATTTCACAATAAAGCTGATTTGACTTGACTTGACTTGATTGACACACACTCGCGCGCACGCGCGCGCGCACAATCACACACACACACACGCACACACGCACACACACACACACACACACACGCACACACGCGCACACACACACGCGCACACAAATATATACAGTGTACTGTACATACACGCCGAACGTAGTTTCCGGTTGTAACTTCCGCTCTAGGCGTCATTTCCGTTTTCAATCGAATACGGAAATGGTGGCAGTGATCATGGCCGCTGCCGTGACGGTGAAGCCAACAAAAGAGCGTCTGTTGAATGTTTTGGACGATTTGGAGGTTTTATCTCGGTAAAGCGAAATACTGTTTACTTTGTGTTGCTTTTTCAAACTAGTTAGCTTGCTATTTCTGTCCACCTCGTCTGTCAGTCACCTCTCCGGTACTTTCTGACCACGTGACCGCTGTTTTCCTTCAAAGGGAACTGATCGAGATGCTGGCTCTGTCGCGGAGTCAGAAATTCCCACAGCCCGGCGAGGACACTCAGGTACCAAGCACTCCGTCCGGGGACACCCACGGGCACTTGTACGGTGAAGAGAAACTTAGATGCATTCAAAAGCTGTCAGACTCGCCCAAATTTGACAGTCGAATTGATCTATTCCGCGCCCATCTGCTCCAGTTTACCTATTCGGGATTTTGTGCTCTCTCCGAAGCCACAAGCCCCGTCTAATAGGCAAGTAGCACATTCATTGGCATCAAGGAAGTATAAGTGATGTATTCCGACAGAGAGACAAGCGCTGTGTGTGTGTGTGTGAAAAGAGCTAAATTTAGCCTGTGTTGTGACTTGGTTGTGAGAAAGTCTTTGCCACATGAACATGCACACTTAAGGCTCATTCTGAAATGAAGTATCGGCGACTTCATTGCATAAGCTAGGTATTTTTTTTTTTATTGCGGTGTTTGAAATCTGCTTTGGCCTCAAATGGCAGTGAATATGTTGATTTTGATGCACTTCCCAACCTTTGGATGTTTATCGAAACATGCATGACTTAAGACGTGCGCTTCCGTGTGCTTGGTGTCAGATCCTGGAGCTACTGGTGCAGCGTGACCGTGAGTTCCAGGACCTGATGGAGGTGGCCCAACGGCAGGGCAAGGTGCACCAGGAGATGCAGCAGCTGGAAAAGGAGGTGGAGAAGCGAGACAGTGACATCCAGCAGTTGCAGAAGCAGCTCAAGGAGGCCGAGCACATCCTGGTGCGTCTGTCTCTCCTCCATTGCCGGATGCGCGCATCCTCCCGAACGTTGACACTGCCGCCTTGAGATTCGAGCAATATATATATATTATATTATAATATATTATAATATATATATATATATTCTTTTTTTAATTTTTGTTTTTTATGAAAGTCCACTTTCATCTCTGCAAATCAAATCATCTGTCCCGTAACGCTAGCGTCTCCCTTGAGTTGTCTGGCCGCAACTCGGGCGGCGGCATGCTTCATTATCTGGATGCTTAAAGCCGCACCGGCGCTTCGGTTAGTTTGTGGGGATGCCGGCGTTAATGCAACTGGTCTCCCTCCACTGACAGGCGACGGCCGTTTACCAGGCCAAGGAGAAGCTCAAGTCCATCGAGCGAGCCAGAAAAGGTGCGGCGACACGTCTCCGCAAGCGGTCCGTCGCGTGATAGATTGATTGAAAGCCTGTCGTCCCCCGCAGGAAGTATATCGTCTGAGGAGCTCATCAAGTACGCGCACAGGATCAGCGCCAGTAACGCTGTGTGCGCGCCGCTCAACTGGCTCCCAGGTTTGATCCCACCGCTCTATTCTTTTGCCGACGTTTGCCCTGTGATTGTCCGGCGACCGGTCCGTTCCCTGACAACCCAGATGAAAGTCCTCCGAGGAAGTGGAAATCGACGGCATGCTTCGCTCAAGTTGACTGGTTTTGCTCACGTAGGCGACCCGCGGCGCCCGTACCCCACCGACCTGGAGATGCGCAGCGGCGTGCTGGGCCACATGGCCAACCTGCCCACCAACGGCGTCAACGGACACCTGCCGGGCGACGCCCTCGCCGCCGGGAGGTTACCAGGTAAGCCGCCATTGGATCGTCTCGTTTGCCAGTTGAAAACGCCTCGCCTCTGCTGCGTTCCTCCCAGATGTGCTGACGCCGCATTACCCCTGGCAGTCATCGGAGCTGTCGGCGGGCATGCTGCCGCCGCACCATGCCGGCGACTTTGGTTTGGAGCCGCCCGGGCACAATAAGGAGAACGAGGACGACGTGGAGGCCATGTCCACGGACTCCTCCAGCAGCAGCAGCGACTCGGACTGAAAGATCTTTGCGTGCTTGCCTTTGTCGTGTTCTGAATTATTTTTGTAAATAAAACTTTTGAGTCAAAATGTGTTTTGTACAGGTATGTATTTGGTTATGTAAAAATGAACGAATGGGCTTTGTAATTCAACTACAAGTTTGTTTGCTGGGGACACCGGAGTTTACCTTCTCCCTAAAAAAAGGAATAATTACATCTCATTGAAGACTTAGATGAAATTCAATTGTTCATGAAGACCCCCCAAAAAAGGAGATAAGCTCACTTGCCAGCTCATTCTTTCACTGACACTCGAAATATCGCCGTTTTCTTCGATGACTTTATATAATTGGTGGATGCAAGTTCCTGAACGGTGAGTAATAATGCTGATGACGTTTTTATAGGTCATTGTCATTACAGAAACATTGCTTTTGTAAGCTTATGTTAAATTATTATTTTAATAAGTTAATTATTTTCATTTTATATTTGAGCATTATATTCTTTTGTGTTACAGTTACCTAGGTTATATTCTGTTTAATAATTGCTTCAACAAGTTTATGTAGATATTATCTGATTGGTTAAGGAAACCAGGAAGTGTTTTTGTGTTACCGAGGAGGTGGGTTCTCGTTCGTTCGTTCGTTCGTTCGGAGGTGCAGACGTGGGGAAAAATAAAAAGCTGACTTAAAAGGATTCCATTTCTCCTTTTGCCCATTTTTAAAGTAGAGCTATCCACTACAAAACTACGAACCTATCAACTTACACTTTTAAAAACACGTTATTCGACATCAAAGTAACGAACTGACTTCTCTGTGCAGTTCACGGACCCTCTAGAATAGTGCGTTGTGCCTACATGGAAATACAGTCATGTATTAGTGTAGGTTCGATTGACATACTGTTGTTTGTGTAACTTCTTGAATCATGAATGGTGCTAGTTCACAAATCAAAACTTACTTATGGTGAGGAAGCATTGTGAAAAAAACGATCGCTGTTCAAATTTATGAGCTTCATGGCTGTGACGCCTTCACGAACACACAAAGTCATTTGTTGATGGTTCGGTGCATCATTTGAAACGGATAATGGCGTACGCACGTTGTCGAAAAAGTGGTAAACGGCTTGACAGCTCGAGCGAGCCCATCGGTTTGATCGTGTCCTACATTTTTAAACGCAACGCCAGCCGGGAGTTGCCGTACTCCGCGCATGCGCACGAGCACTCGTCACCCGACAAGCAGACATGGCGGCGTCCCTGATCTGCGGCCGTTTGACGGCAAGCCTGAAGAATTCGGCGCCCAGAGGCGCCATTGGCTCCGCTTCCAAGGTGAGTTTTTGACCACCTGAAAGCGAAGGCTTCAGTCGCCGGGCGGCCGGTCGGAGGGACGCCGCCGCGGCCTCCTTTCGCCCCCGCAGCAGCCACTGAAGTGACAGGGTCAAACGGACATTAGCCTCATGCTAGTCCCCTTTTAACGCGAATGTTAGCTTTAATGCCAAGCCTTCAACAGCCGCACGAAAGTCCTGCACTTGTTGGCGTTTGATGGTTGAATGTTGGCAGCGAGCTGACATGTTGGTGACCTCCAACCTTAACCGGACAAGTGTGTTTATCCTCCGCACCCATGAGCTAAATGTGTCATCGCAGCATAGCACAGCTAACGCAAGTAAACAAGATACCGAATGGCGTCATTAATTGTCGTAAACGCGTCAAACGTCCGAATCGATCACGTGGGTGTTTTGCCGTGTAAGGGGGACCCCGCTCCTCCATATTGCCATTTGGCACCTGTTTATTCACCTATTCTTTTTCAATGTTTTTCATTTGATTTCCGTTTGGTTGCTACCTCTGTTTTCACTTCATTGATTGTAGATAGTATTCAACATTAGTTTGCTGAAAACAAATCTCGCCTCAACGTCTCTTGCCTTGAATTTGAACCAGACGATGGATGTCGATGCCTTTTGAGGCATCCTCGCTCCTCACCTCGATACTCCTCATCATCCTTCACAGAGTGACTTGACGCCCCCGCCACAGGGTGCGCTCACTTCTTGTCATTTTCTTGAGGCAGCTTCATGAGAGCGTCACCGTGCCTCGGCCCTCTGGCGATTGCTTGACCGCCGCTCGAGAAGGTGCTCGATGAGCTACGCGGCAGCAGCCGTATTAGAAATGTAAATCTGGCCGAGGATCAGCTTCATTTCATCGCGGCTGCTGAAATGGCGCTTGTGATGGAAATTTGATGACTTGTGTCCGCTCGCCTCATTTCATTGTGCGCGCCTGCCCAGGTCCTGGCGGCTTCTTCGAGCCTGTTTGGAGGCCACGCGTCGACGTCTCCGCCGCTGCAGCAGCAGCAGCAGCAGAGGAGCCTGTCCCTCCATGAGTACATGAGCATCGGACTGCTGAAAGACGCCGGCATCTCGGTGCCCGCCGGCATGGTGGCCGGCTCCTCGGACGAGGCCTACGCCGTCGCCAAGCAGATCGGTCAGTACCGGTAAAGCAAAAAGCACGCTCGGGCCGCTGCGCAAACAGAGGAATGGCGCCCTGATCACTGCGCTGGGGGAATCAAAATCCAATCGAGTGAACGGTCCTAGACAGAGGTCCAACGAGACGCATGCGTGTCTGCAACATAGCAAGAAGGCGCTCCATTGAGCTTGTGTGTGTCTTAAATAGCCATTGGTGCTGCCAAACATGCCGTCTGTGCCTCAGTGGCGTCAGGTGACAACAGCCGTCCTGTCATTTGACTGGCGGGGCACTTTTTTACAAAGGGCACCCACCGCTTATTCTGCCCTCAGCAGAAAATCAACGTGGCTGCGAGGAATGCAGTTGGAGAAAGAATGCAAGCCAGGAAAAAAAAAGAGGTGTCATTTGTCAGGGGGAAAATGTTCATGCACAAAAACTATTTTCAAAATGGGACCATATATTTGGGTTTGATTTTTTTACATTTTTTTTTATGAGGATACAGTAGTATTTGAAAAATAATTTTTCAGGATGAATTCTCTTGAGGAAAACATAAGTTAGAAGAATAGTCATGTTTTTGGAATAAAACATAAAATTACACAGGTAAAATATGAGTGAAAAGTGTCAAAAGAAAAAAAGTAGAAACACAGCAACAATAACTCGATTTCTTGACCTTTTTTTTTTGCTTTAAAATTAAATCAGATGGTACAATTTTTTTCTGAGAAAAATATGTCATCAATGGGATTTCAGTACTTTTTTTTATTTTTCACGAAATAAAAAACCCAAATCAATATTCTCATCCTACTTAGCTGTGTGCTTAATGCACAGCATGTTTGCATGCATATTTGCACTGAGGATTGAGAGAAAGAAATTTCATCCATGCTGCATGTCAAATGTATGCATATTTGACAATAAAGATGACCTTGACCTTGACCTTTTGGCCAGCATAATAATTGACTTGAATGGAGTTGCATCTTGACCAGATCCTCCTCCCTCCCGTGTGGCGTTGTCATTCTGTTGTCATTCTGTGTCCTCCTCGTGTGTGGCCGTCAGGCTCCAAGGACCTGGTGGTGAAAGCTCAGGTGCTGGCGGGCGGCCGCGGCAAAGGAACATTCGAGGGCGGACTGAAGGGAGGCGTCCGGATCGTCTACTCGTAAGCGCACCGCTTCCCTCCTCCGCCATAATGATGATGATGACGTCGTAACCGTCGCCGCGGAAACAGTACCAGCTCGCTCGAGCCGAGCACTTTGACTTGGGATTTGAAAATGCAAGTGCATTCCCAAACCGAGCGCATTGTCATGTCTTTGAAATTTGGCGTCAACCGCGAACTGCGCGGGAATACATGTCGAAAGTAGCCCTCCCGAGAACGCTTAGAAAATGTGGCGTGCGGCAGGCCCGAGGAGGCGCGGGACATTTCGTCGCAGATGATCGGGCGCAAGCTGTACACCAAGCAGACGGGCGAGGCGGGTCGCATCTGCAACCAGGTGTTCATCTGCGAGAGGCGCTACCCGCGCAGGGAGTACTACTTTGCCATCACCATGGAGAGGTCCTTCCAGGTACGCCTGCACTTGACCCACAAAATCTTCCCACCGCAGTCACATTCTTTCTTTCTGAATAAACTTGGATTTTCCAGAACCCCAAACAGTTTTCATTTCAATTCAATTGCCGTCAAAGATTTCTTTCTGCTTGTACCATTTGCGAGATGTTTGCGCTCAGGGACGCCACTTGATGGCAGCATATTACAAAGTTCTCCAATGTGGGTTTTTTTTCTTTCTTTCTTTTTTTTCTCCCCCTTAAACAAACACGCCACAGCGGTTTGCCGGGGCGATTCGGAGGAGCGTAACAATCAATATGTGACTTCCGCATTTGGAAAAGGACAAAAGATGCTCGCGGCATTCAGACCGAAGTGCGCATTGATATTTTGAAAGCGGTGTTTGTGTGCGCGCGTTTGCCGCAGGGCCCCGTGTTGATCGGCAGCTCGCAGGGGGGCGTCAATATCGAGGACGTGGCGGCGGAAAATCCAGACGCCATTGTCAAGGAGCCCATCGACATCGTGGAGGGCATCAAGATGGAACAGGCGCTCAAGGTGGGGATCCATCCCAATACTCGCCGTCGCACAAAAGAAAAAGACGCCCGATAAGAGGAATTGGGTGTGCTTGCCCGGCCGTGCCCGAATACCAAAAGCGTCCTTTCATGCTTTGCGCGTCGGCTTTCCCGGAGACTGGACTCTGAGCCGCTTGACTTTTGGATGACTTTCATTCATCTTGTTGTTTAACAACTTGCCAAAGATGAAAGTCACCATTTTTTTGTTCTGTTCATTTCGGGCCTCGTGTTTCGATATGTCGTCATATGGAAACGGAGGACTCGTAAATTCCGGTGTTGGTCACACCAAAGTGAACAGTATGACCAAATCAAAAAGGACTTCTGATTTTCTACATTTAGTCATTGTAGATTTAACGCCCGAGTCAAAAACAAAAATCAAAAATGTTCCCCTCTGACAAGGAAAACAGCCGGGCGGGGGCGGGGTGGGGTCGTTCCATGCATCTGACCTGGTGCTGCTGTTTCGGCTCGCCGCAGTCGTCGGTCCACCGAGTGGATTTGTCACGCGAGCATAAGAGAATCAAACCCCCCCCCCCCCCAAAAAAAAAGACAAGCCGCGTGAGCTGCTGCTCACCTTGTGCACCGCAGGTGGCGCAGAAGATGGGCTTCCCGCAGCTGCTGCAGAAGGAGGCCGCCGAGAACATGATCAAGCTCTACAACGTCTTCATCAAGTACGACGCATCCATGCTGGAGATCAACCCCATGGTGGAGGACTCCTCGGGCGTCGGTATGCGCGCATGTAACCCACCCCCTGCCGACAGTCGGTTATGTCGAGAGAAACTCGTGCTTCTTTCCCTTTCCGACCTCCAGTGATGTGCATGGACGCCAAGATCAACTTTGACTCCAACGCCGCCTACCGGCAAGAGCAGGTTTTCGCCCTTCAGGACTGGACCCAGGAGGACCCGCGAGACCGGCAGGCGGCCAAGGCCGACCTCAACTACATCGGCCTGGACGGAACCATCGGCTGCCTGGGTGCGTCACGCGGGTCCAAAAAATATATATAAAAAATCCCAAAAGAAAGACATCCAGGGTGTGCTTCGGGTCATCGAGAAGAACTCCACCGCCACGGAGACCGTATGATGCAATGCGCTCGATCGAAAATGGACCCTGGTGGATTTGTGCGGTCCCGTCAGAAGCCCGAGATGCACTTCATGAGCTTTCGCGTTGGAAGCTAACGTTGTCGTTTCCAACGAACACCGACTTGACGCTAACATTTGAAGCTCACGTTTAGACGGCAAATTTGGAGCTGATGTCCGCCGCTCAGATTTGTCTTCCTGAGCTCGAACGTGGGAAGCGCCCCTCCTGAGCGCTAACTTGAGATGTCACGTTGCAAGCTAAGTTGTGGTTGTGTTGCAGTGAACGGTGCGGGCCTGGCCATGGCCACCATGGACATCATCAAGCTGCACGGGGGCACGCCCGCCAACTTCCTGGACGTGGGCGGCGGGGCCACCGCCCACCAGGTCACCGAGGCCTTCAAGCTCATCACGTCCGACAGGAAGGTGAGCGCCACTCGCGATTGCGGAGGAAGGAAAAAGGAACACCCCCCCCCCCGCCTGCTGTCACACCCGATGGCGCGCTCGTGTGCTCGCGCAGGTTCAGGCCATCTTGGTCAACATCTTCGGAGGCATCATGAGGTGCGACGTCATCGCCCAGGGCATCATCATGGCCGTCCGCGACCTCGACCTCAAGATCCCCATCGTCGTGCGACTGCAAGGTGCCCAAAAGCCTTTGCCCGCTCGCGCATGGTCGGGAAGCTGCCAGGCGTGTTGAATCGCGATCTTGACGTCGGCAAAACGCGCTGTCGCTCTGGACGCCCGCTTCCGTTAGGTACGCGGGTTGACGACGCCAAAGCTCTGATTGCCGCCAGCCCGCTGAAAATCCTGGCCTGCGACGACCTGGACGAAGCTGCCAAAATGGTAGGCGGGCGCACACCCGCCCGCGCTTCGGGCTCCCACGAAATGCCGTCTCATGCGTTGTTGGCACGTGTCGGCAGGTGGTCCGGCTTTCGGAAATCGTCTCGCTGGCCAAGGAAGCCCAAGTGGACATCACCTTCCAACTTCCGATCTGAGCTCCTCCTCCTCCTCCTCCTCGCCGCCAGCGCTTCCTGTTTGACCTCACCTGCACACTCCCCGCCCACAAGTAGCTCCTCCTCCTTCGTCTGTGGCCTGACGGTGGCGCTGACGTACCTTGTTTCGCTTTGTTTCCTCCCGCTGGCTATATGTGCCTTTAATGCGCACGGCCGCACACTCCCCAAAGCACTCCTCGCAACACCCTCACTCAACGCATAGACACACCCGAGCACACACGCTTCTCTCTACGCATGCGCACTCTGTCTGCTTGTTTTTGAGTTATCCAACAAATGATCACGGCAGGCCTTCTGGGTGTAAAAAACCCGAGCGACTGATAGCCGGAAAGCAAAAAGCCCCCACCCCCCCGCCCCCCGTGCGGCGACGGCAGCGAGCAAATGCGGCCGAGCGATAGCGCCGCGACTGCACCCTGGCAAGCGACTCCATTTTTTTCCTCCCAGATAAACACGGCGGCGCTGATTTGCGGTCGAGAGATTAATCTGCCGCGCCACCAAGACCGCCGCCGCCGGCTTGAGCTTCCGTTCGTTGGCAACACCAAGATGGAGGCGCCACGGACGGCGCTCGATAGAAAGTGGAGTCATCAACGCAATCGCAAAACAACATTTGGTCAGCGTTAACGCGTCGCAACTCGATCTCGCGACGTGCGTCACCACGAGAGCGATACGCGGACGTTTGGCCACCGATACGGAAAGGGGGCACCGCGGGACGTGAGGTCGTCAAGCCGACGTATTTGAATCGAGTCCGAAATCCGCCGACGAGGCGCAACGAGGCTCTGCGAGCGTTGCGAGTGGCCCCGTAATCGTGATGGTGTCCCGATATACTCTGGCAAGGTTTGGACACTGGCAGCGCAATCCGTCAGTGAGGTTCCTCGCCTGTCGCCGAAGTAGCACCGTGCTCGATCCCTCTTTTGGTCACAACACCGCGACTTCGGTGAGACGATCACCGGGGATATTTGACGTCGGGCTCGAGTTCATGATCCCGTCGAGATATCAATGCGGCGCTCCCGAACCGCCGCAGACCCGATGCAAGATATATTATATATATATATATATATATATATATATATATATATATATATATTTTATAAGATATTTGAAAGGCCTCGACGCGCTACTCCTGTTTGGGCTCCGTGCCGACCGTGCCCGTTTGTCCTTTTCTTTCTCTTCCGTTTCCTCTCAGGTGCTGCCTGCCTGCTATCGACACTCAGCCCATCCTGGTGAATTATTCACCGCTGCTGTAATGGATGATGCGGCAGCATCATCAAGTTCGGCCCCCCTGGGGCGAGTGAGCGAGTCTAAAAATGGAGTCATTGCAACGCTCAATCACCTTGTGGGATTTGAAATTAAAGGCCTCATCCTTTAATTTGATTCAAAGGCCTCATCTTCTTCCGCGGGAGGCTCCAATGTGGCACGGCGGCTTTCGTTCGTCTTGGTCTCTGTTACTCCTCCGCACTCGTTACAAGCAGACACTGGAATTGCGCTTTTTCTCTTGCTATTTATTTGCTTCTACTCGACAAGCGGAACCTGTCACGCATTCCCGATACGATCCCGATGTATTTGGACAAATTGCGGTCTGGACATTTGTGGCCAACATGAGCAATCACCATCGCGACGCTTTTGCGGTATTTCACGACGCTATCGGGACATTTGGGGAATGTCACGATTTCGTAGTCGTCTCCCGCCGTGCAAGATGACCTCTTTGAAAAGTTGAGAGGTTGTCGCCGCCACCGTTGAATCAGGCCACAAAATATCGGGCAGTCTTGGCCCGATGAGGCGATATCGCCCTCTTTGATCACGCCGCCATTTGGCCAAATGTAGTATCGAGCCGCCAAAAATCGCCGTTTTTGGAAATAGTATCGCGATATGCTCGTCGCCGGCAGTGGGGGCAATAGTCTCCGGAGTATGTCAGGATAGTTGAGAAAACGGCGCAAAATCACGATCCCAATAACCGGATCATGAAACCTCGCTCAAGTGGTCGCCGCTTTGGATCCCGTGACAGGATCTCACAACCACAATCGAACCGACGCACCTCTTTGGCCAGCGTTAGTTGTGATGTGGCAAGTACAATATCGGATCGTTTGATCTGCGCCGTAGCGGTCGCGATATTGCAATATTGGATGGCCGCTGTGTCACCATTCACTGTCACCACGACAGCGCGCGCTTGTCTCGCGACGCCCCGGTGATATTGTCGCCACATGATAGCGTGAAAAGCCGCAAGGAAAAAAAAAAACATCGCGATACGTGATATTTCCGTCGTCAGCCCTCGCCGCCGTCAGGCCACGCCGGATTCCACCTCCCCACCTTCCTTTGTGTTCGTGTGTGTGTGTGTGTGTTTGTGTGTGTGTGTGTGTGTGTCTCCCCTCTTGTTTTTTTAGCGATGCAAAGGAAATGTTGTAAATAACCAAAGTGACGCCCCCTGTAAGATATTTCTGCTGCTTTCCTCATCAGATGAGAAAAATAAAGACAGGAGACGAGCGAGTGTGCATCTGCGCCTTTTTGGAACGCAAACAAGCGGCGTGTCAGGAAAAAAACGGCAACGACGACAAAATGCAATTTGGGAGTTGAATCGGTGGAAGCGCCTGGATGAATAATTGAAATTGAAACGGCAGTTGTGATGCTGAGCGATCCCAACTCACTTGGAGTTGATCCGTGGATGGATCGCAACACAAAAAAGATTTCCTCAGGGGGGCACGTCATCAAAGTGAGGGCGCATCTGTGCCAGCTAAATTTGTGACGCACCTTTCGATCAGTTCATCACATGAATACTGACTTTCGGAAGAATTTTCTTGCAGGAAACAAACGCCAAAAGTGGTGTTTTGGTGTGTGTCATCGCTTGATGAGCTAAAATAACAACACGCACTTTCGTTTGAGGCCAGCAGATTTCCTCACTATATTCCCAGTGGTTTATTTTTATTTTTTTTATTTTTATTTTTTTTAACACTCCTTGCTTGCATGACCACATGGGTACATCCGAAAACGAAAGTGAGGTCGGCCGGAACCAAAGCTCTTGGCATCCAGCCGGCTCCTTTGCCTCGATGTTTGGAAGGAGGCGATCGATAGGTAGGCGGCGGCCTTGCTAATGCGCGCTTATAGAAGACGGGGTTCTGCCCCCCCTTACACCATCTCACATGGCAGAGTGGCGAAAATGAGGCGCGTGAGTCATCGCATGCAGCACATTTGGTCTCCTTGACAACCGCGGTGAACGCTTGCTGCCTTCCAGGCAGCGCCGCTTAAGGTCATTCACGCACACGCGCGCAAGGCAGCGCCTCTCGCTGGTTTTCGGGTTGCAGCCCCGTCTTGTGTTGTGTTGGCAGAGCCTTTCTTGGTCTTTGCAAGGGTGCGCCCCTCTTGTTTTTGATTTCTTTTACTTCTTTTAAGGGGTCAGGTCTCCTCTTTTAGGGCTTTGTCGAAGCAAAACCTCACTTGGTGTTTTCAGGGGCGCGCCACCTTTTAGTTGTTTTAAAAGGCACACCCGTCTTGGGCTTTGCCCCCTTTTAAGGGCGGTTTGTCTTCTGGTGTTGGCCCCCCCCGCCCCAAATTTGAAACCCGACTCTCGCAGCCGCTTGCCATCGAGGGGTGCTGTCAAATTTGACACCCCTTTCCGAGCTGCCATTTTGTTTCCAAAATTCTGGACGAACCTGATGTCATGGACAGGTTTGAAGAGTTTCGAATGACATGATTGAATGTGCTAGCCTTGGTTCCCACGAGTCCTCTGCAGCGCTGTCTCAAGGGAGGATAAAGATCAACTTTGGTGTTGCACAAGGTTCCATTTTAGGCCCCTTGCCGCTTTCGTTGTACTTTTGTATTTACTGCTTTTTCGTTGCGATGCAGATAACTGAAGGGAAAAGGACACATTCTCTTAAAGGCCATTTGAGTACACGAGAGCATGAGCAACGTTTGAATTTTAGTCGATTTGTCAATGCAAGCTACGCCTGGAAGGGTAATTACACGCCACCCCGGCACAAGTCAAAGCGGACGCGCCGTCCGCGAGGTTTCTCTGTCACCTTAGTTCATATTTCAAGCCTTGGCTAATCAGTAGATCAAAAGGATAAGCTTTGAACTTGTACTCGGAAGTCGAGTCTCAAGGCAAAGTTAGCGTTTGAGTCCAGGGTTGGGCTTTCAAAGTAGGGTTCCAAGCCTCGGTTTGTCTTTCAAGTTGCAGGACGACGACAACGCGTGGCCATCTTGCCTTTATTGACAAAAGCAAAGACGATGGGACGCCGTCTGGCTCCTTTCGTCTCGGTGGCCCTCGCCCAAAAATCCGCATCGAGTTCCACGCCAACGTTTTGTCCGCTGTCCATCTCGCCGCAAGTGCAAATGGGAATCCCACGCAGCATACGACAGAAAGATTGACGTCTGCAACATCATCTGGCACAATGACGTTTCACACAAGTCACATTCCACATGTTAAAAGCAGTGACCGTTTTTGTCGACATTCTCATATTATGGGGGAATTTCTCATAACCCCAAAAAAAAAATTTGATCCATTTCACCATTTTGGCACAATCCACGTGCTTCATTTCAATTTTTTTTCCATCACAATTCGATTCCCGTAATGGGCAAAATTGAAAATGTTTGCACAATTCCCATTTTGACACAATCCACAGTTTTTGACGTAGTGACCATTTTTTTGTCCATTATTCTCCTTTTAGACACACTTTTTTGCCATCCATCCATCCATTTTCCGAACCGCTTGATCCTCACTAGGGTCGCGGGGGGTTCTGGAGCCTATCCCAGCCGTCTTCGGGCAGTAGACGGGGGACACCCTGAATCGGTTGCCAGCCAATCACAGGGCACACAGAAACGAACAACCATCCACGCTCACACTCACACCTAGGGACAATTCAGAGTGTTCAATCAGCCTGCCATGCATGTTTTTGGAATGTGGGAGGAAACCGGAGTGCCCGGAGAAAACCCACGCAGGCCCGGGGAGAACATGCAAACTCCACACAGGGAGGCTGGAGCTGGAATTGAACCCGGTACCTCCGCACTGTGAAGTCGGCGTGCTAACCACTGGACTACCGGGCCGCCCACTTTTTTGCCATTTTTTCCTTATTTTGGTCAACGACCGATTGCCCCCAGTTTTTGGCACAAACAGACAGGAATAAATATGAAATGGTATAAGAACAACAACAGCAATGTCGCCAACTGATTGTTGCTCCTGTAGATGTTAGCACAGCAACTGTTAGCATGTTAGCAATTGCAAGTTGAAAATGAAACCAGAATTGCCAAATCCCCATCCGGGTACCCGTGTGCATCGTGTCGTCCGGCCGCTGCGGTATCTCGCAAGGTTGTGTTAGCAGAGCAACTGTTAGCATTAGCGTGAGTTGTTTGAAATGGTCGCCAGAAGTCGAGGAAAGGAAAATGAATGAAACGGGCCGATGTTTCCAGGTGTGTGCTAAAGCCCAGCCCAGGATCTGCCCGCCCAGATGAACAGAGCAAATGAGACTTTTGGTGGCACGTAAATGCTAATCGAATGCTGAGCTCATTTTAATGCTAATCATCTGCGGGCTGTGCTCTGCATGCATTTGGAGGTGGCAGCGAGAATCCGGGACAAAAGACGGCTATGGCGATGTTCATACTGCAGCCCAATTCAGATTATGATTTTTTTTCTTCCCACGGGTGAAATAGATCTGTTTGTTGTTTTTTGTCTCACGTGAACAATCCGACTTGAATGCTAAGCTAAGCTAACGCTGCCCATTTCGGGCTGTGCTTGATTTTTGTACCCAACGACGTCTACTAAAAACGTGAAAGGGGCAGGGGCAAAGTGGCGAATCTTTCCAGGTCAATAGCAAGACCCTCCTCCTCACATGGAGCGTGGAATGGGAGCGCTATCTGTCTGTGAAAGGGGCTCATGTGTCGAGATCAAGGAAAACGATAAGCTAACGCCAATGCCGATTGGACAAAAGCTGGACGCAGTGACAGGGGCCAAATCAATACTTGAGACGCGACAATGAATCCACCAGTCGACGACGATCTTGAGAATCTAGCGATTGGAAACCTTGTGAGTTAACCTCGCAACTGTCCCAATCCTCTGATTTCAGCTTCTGATTTCTGGCTGACTCAATCAATCAGAATCAAAAGAAGACATGCGCAACTATCCACTTTTACGATGGAAATCAACGCTGAATATTTTGGCCCATTTCCCAAATTGTCACAGCGACTGAATCATCATCATTTTTCAACCTTTTCTGCACTGTCCATTTTTTTTCTTGAATCACCGGGAGGAAAATCTTGTTTTATTTTCTCCCGTTCATTGAGGAATTGAAAAAAAATAATGGATCGGTTCTTTAGACTCGTGTTACTTCCGGCCCAAATCCAGACTCAGATATTGGAATGCTAAAGCTAATGCTAAGCCAATTGAGATGCTAATGATGTTGGGGTTGATGTCGTGTGTAACGGTAGCCGGGTTGACGCTGCGCCATCCGTTCCGAGTTGTACGATAAGGGATGCTAATGCTACCGCTAATCGGGCTGCGCACGGCATTGGTATGTGACAGTGAGGGGGGGAGAAAAAAAAAGGTTGGCGCAGATCCATTTTTGTACAGCCTGATGAAACGGGGCTGATGCTCAGCGAATGCGTTTGCCCTGCATAGTTGTCGTCTGCGATCGTCAGCTCGTGGCTCACACGCAGCTGTCGCGCATTTGTCGGTGGCGTTCTCTCAGTTCTCTGTCCGTGCGGGCGAAATCGGGGCACGAGTCTCCCTCGTGTAGGCCCCTGATGGAGGGGTACGCCATGGGAGGGATGGTGTTGACCAGGATGAGCTGCAGCGGCTTCTTGGCGGGCGGCGCGTAGCGGCAGCGCAGGTAGCGCAGGAAGGCGGCGCGGTAGGTCTTGTTGAACAGCGTGTACACCAGCGGGTTGACGGCGGACGACAGGTACCCCACCCACACGAACACGTTGAGCAGGACGCCCACGAGGGCGCCGTCGCAGGCGGGCGCCTGGCACGCCGCCACCAGCACGTTGGTGATGAAGAAGGGGCACCACATGACCACGAAGAGGAAGAAGACCACGCCTAGCACCTTGGACGCCTTGCGCTCGTTCGCGATGGACCGCATGGTGCGGCGGCCGAAGAGGCGGGCCGCCGGGCTGCCGCCCGCTTCCCGCCGCACCAGCTTCTCGGAGGAGAGCGAGTCCTGCGGGAAGAAGCCCGGCGCGAAAGCGGCAGCGGCGGCGCCCCACTTGGGCCGCGGCACCAGCCGCTCCAAGCACAGCGAGGCCTCGTTGCGCAGGGCCCGGATGGTCAGGAAGTAGGTGACCACCATGATGGTGAGCGGCACGAAGAAGGCTACGAAGGAGCCGGCCAGCACGAAGCTGTCGTCCGTCAGCAGGCAGCTGCCGTCCTTGAACACCTTGGAGGGCTCGCGCAGTCCCATCACCGGGATGGGCGTGGAGATGCCTGCGCACAGGAAGTCAAACAAAACGAGCGCCGTTAGCGAGGGCGACGCTACGATCCAGGTCAGCCAAACGTCGCCAAAGCTGCGGGAAAGGCAAGGGCCGCATCATCTTCGTCAGAGCGGCGCCGATTCCTGTCTCCCGCTCTTTGTGTCGAAAGCGAGGATTCTGCGTGAAACTCGGCTGCGAACAACAAACACGGGACCGTCTTTTGCGAAGAGAGAAAAACGTCTCGGTCTCCATGTGTCGAATGTGATCGTTACTGCCCGACTACTATTTTGCACGCCTTCACGCAGCTTTCAGAATTCCGCACAGGAGTGCCGATCTGCCTTGGCCGGCTTGTGCGTGAAAGGCAAAGACGGCCTCCCGCGTTACGGCACAGATGCCGTCGCGTTGAAAGCGCCGCTCGCCGCTATTTGACGCGTTGCAGCAAATACTAGCATCGTCATGCTAGCATCGTCGTCATGCTAGCATCGTCGTCATGCTAGCATCATCGTCATGCTAGCATCATCGTCATGCTAGCATCATCGGCATGCTAGCATCATCGGCATGCTAGCATCATCGGCATGCTAGCATCATCGTGCGGGATTTGGGATCACATGTCGCCCTTGGAGCTCACATGGCGCTTTGCCGGCTCCCGCGTCAAAAGCCAGGCCTTTTCTTACTCTTCCAAAACTCCTCGTTGTCTTTGTCTGTGTCGCATCGGTACAAGGGCTGCGCGCACACGTGTGAACAATAACGACATTAGCGCCGACATTAGCGCCGACGTTAGCGCGAAGGCGCAGCGCAGCAAGTGTCTGATGGTCGCCGTGGCAACGTGCTCCACGCAACGTGCTCCATGCCGTCCACGAGGGGCTTCTCTCTTTTTTTTTTTTCTTTCTGTCGTTTTCCCAGCACAACAAGTGATCGCCCATGAAGACAAAGTCGCACCCTCGTGAATTTCGCTAAAAATGACCGCAGCATATTCAATCTTGATTTTGCAAGGCGGGGGAACCGAACCCCAACTGTGTCGCAGCAGGTGCACATTCGGCACACGTGGCGGCCCTCCTTCTGCTGCGGGACCAAACCATCTGCGCGTGGGTGCGCGTGTGCCCGCGTGGCGGCAGACAGACGGCCCGGCCCGGTGGGAGTGTTACAACAGCTCATCTTGTCCACGGAAGCAGAGCCGCAAGCACGCTTTGCAGCCATAGGACGAGGAAAAAAGAAAAGTTGAGCGAAAGAAGCGGTCACCGCAGCGGACGTCAGGTGACGTAGCTTCCGCCGGAAGTTGAGCCATACCTGCGTGCGCAGATCTTTGTTGTCTCGCGTAGGGTTCTCTTTCAAATTAGCCTTGCTTAAATGCAAACAGGCTAACAATTGCTATGCTAACATTTTGAGAGAGAGAGAGAGAGAGAGAGAGCAATCTGAGTAGCATGAAAAAAAAAAAATCACCTCAGGACAAGAGTTGCTAAAAATGCTAACATGCTCACAGTTAACTCATTCACTCCCAAAGACGTTTTTAAACGTCTTTTCAGACTTGGTCCAGAATTGGCTGGCACTGAATGAGTTAATATGAGAAAACGTGGCTTCCAGAACGCGTCGACGTCGTACCCTGTCATTGGCTAACATTTCAAAGGGCCATTGCTAAAATGCTAACACGCCAAGTCTGCGTGTTATGTGTTTTGCTCGCACTTGTGATGCTAACACCATGAAAGACCCTAACAAGTGTTTGTGCAGATCCTTCGGCATTTGGAGGGCTAAAGTGCCAGCAGCGTGCGTCGATGTGCGTTAGCGCTTGCCGGCCGAGATGCTCCACACGGCGGCGATCTTGAGGCGGGCCTTGGTGCGCGAGTTGAAGCGGCTGTGGTGGATGGGGTTGCGGATGGCGAGGTAGCGGTCCAGCGAGATGGCGCACAGGTGCATGATGGACGCCGTGGAGAACAGCACGTCCAGGTAGATCCACACGGGACACAGCTGGGGGGGCAGAGGCCAGCCGTAATCTGCGCGACAGAGATTGCACGGTCACATGCCGCCGCGCTCAGATCGCGCTAACACATCGCAGCCGGAGCACGGAAGGCGAGCGATTGCTTTCCAACCGGAGCAAGGCTACTTGGGACAACTGAAACAAAAAAAAACGTTTTTCACAAACATTTCCCTTCACCGGATACAATCGAAACCAAAATGCCATTTCGAGTGCAACGTTGTTGCCGATTTTGCTCCCGACAGATGGCCGACACCAAACTGGGAAAGGGTGCGACTTCCTCCGTCGGGTGCTGCGCTCTTTTATCGTCGCTTGGCTTCACGAAGCTGACCGGTGTCCGACACGCGCACCATGACGACAAGCATACGCCACACGGGACGCTCACCAACCCCATGGCGAGCCCTGGCTGGTTCCCCACCGGAGGCGTATTCCCGCCCCGTTAGTCAACTCCAATGTTGCAAAAACCCCCAAAAACCCACCCTGGGGTCAACCCACACACTTCACCCAGCAACGCCGGGTGTCCACATTTCCAACCCTGAACGGGAAAACTTTTTCCCCTTGCCGCCTCATTGACATTTTGCGGAGAAACGGAGACGGCAGACGTCAGTCGGCGGCCACTTACCGTAGAGGATGGTCACCATGGAGACCGGCATGACCAAAATGCCCAGGAGCATGTCCGCCACGGCCAGAGACATCAGAAAGTAGTTGGTGGCGTTCTGGAGCTTCTTCTCCAAAGACACGGCCAGGATGACCAAGATGTTGCCCGTGACGGTGATGCAGATCGCCGCCAGGATCAGCAGCGCCGGCCAGTTTTTGCCCGCCTCCGCCGCATCCTGGCAAAAGCGGCCGAGCGCTTCCTCGCCGGCGGCAGAACACCCGCCGTGGCTGGCGTTGGCGGGGGCCGGCCGGAACTGCTGCGGGGGCAGCGGCTGCGGGATCCGCGGGGGGTCGCCGAGCGCCAGGCCTTGAGAGATGAGCTCCGACACGTTGCCCCCCCCGCCGCCGCCGCGCGGGTCCATGGCGTGGTCGCTGGGGCCGCTCAGGCTCTGGGAAACGACTCCAACGTGGCCCCGTCTGGCTCGGCGAAAGCCCTCTCATCACTCGGTGGAAGCCGCTGTCCCATTTTGGGGGCAAGTGACACACACACAAAATGCAAATCCAGCCTCCAAGTACGCCGTCGGCTGGCTGAAGCGGAGCGACCCGCACAAAAGCGCCTTAGTGGTCCGACTGATTATTCCCCGTCGTCGTCCTCACGTTGGGATCCATCACCGACACAAATTCGGAGGGACGATCGTGAGAGTTTTGGAGCCATCCGGCCGGAGGGAGGGGGGGATGGGGGGGCTTTTCCTACCTGCCTACCCCCGCATGCGTCCTGCCGGTCTCGACCCCGACCTGAAGCTCCATGAGGCTTTGCCCATCAAACCTCAAATATTCCTTCCCAAATATATGCCCCCCACCCCACCCGCAGGTTTCTGAGGAGGACTTTGGGGGGGAAATGGATTTGCGGCGGTCGTTTCCTCTGTGCCGTCAGTCGCCTCGGCTCTTTGCGCTCTCGACCGGGAGCTCCCCCTCCTCCCGTTTGCTCCCTCGCTCGCTCTCTCGCGCTCCACGTCACAGAGTGAGCGCTCAGGCGCTCGGTGCCCGCGGCGTCTCTCGGCTCGCCGTCCACGCCGGGAAACGGCCTCGGCCTCAGAATTGAGGGCGCCCGCGGCGAATCATTTCCTCGGATAGTCGCCCGCCGCTGCTCCGATGACTCGACCTTGCCCGGACCGGCGAGCGAGAGTGATGATCGGGACGCCCCCCAGGACGTGTTTGCGTACTTCCGTTGCGTCTCGAGACGACTGCGGCGGCCGGCGCCTCGAACGGCAACTTTAAATTGTTTGGCCGAGAGGCACGTCACTCAATGAACTCATCCCCCCCGCATCCCCTCAAAATAATTTGCAATGTGACTCGCCGTTTGCGCTTCGGGCTTACGTCCGTACGCCCCCGTGGGATAGGCAGCCGCGCGGGGGGCCGTCCCGGCTGTCTTCGGGCGACTCGGTGCCTGAAGTGGTGCTCGGCTTCGTTTCCAACTCGCCTCTTGACTCGGGCGGGCTTGTCACTCGCTCGTTGACTTGAAAAGTGGGACGAACGACGTCTCTGCAAAAGGTCACTGGAGTTGATGCATGTTATGGATTCTTACTGGCGCGCGTGCGGAGGTGTTTTGAGTGGCGCCGCGGAGGTTGGGTAAGGTTCGAAGCCGTCGCGCGTATTTATCATGCCGCTTTCTCTCTCCCCCTCCGACGATCTCCAAATACCATCTGTCAATCAGGTGCCTCAGGTGACTCATCAGTGTGTGCGTGCGTGTTTGTGTGTGTCCGAGTGTGTGATGCATGTGCATTAGTTACCATGGCAACAGTGAGAGGGGCATCAGGCCCGCTGACCTGTCACACCCGATAAGTCAATGTAAAACCCAATCGTGAGCTTCCAGGATCACCGAGCCGCCCCGACGTCTCCCCCGCGACGGGGACGACTCGGTTCTGGGCCGTCTGGCTCACCTGCCGTCCCGACCGGCGGCCCCGCGAGCCGTGCCGGGCGTCGCTCGGATTTCACCATCGAGTGTCTTGCGTTGGACTTGACAGCGACTAGCCTGCTGACATCGTCCTGACGTGTCCTGGTGGGAACTTTGCCGACTTGATTCTTCTCAGAACACTAAAGTCCAACTTAATGAAAGGCTCAAACGCTCCAGTCGTGCGAGCAAGCATGTGTGTGTGTGTGTGTGCGCGTGTGCGTGTGTGTGCGCGCGTGTGCGTGTGCGCGTGCGCGTGCGTGTGAGTGTGTGTGTGCGTGTGTGCGCGAGCGTGCATGAATCCAGCGCGTCGGAGCACGTGTTGGTGTTTGTGCGCGAGCGTTTAAAAATGGCCGAAGCGCGTTGCCACGGCAACCGCCGCCACCTCCGGAGCTGCCTGGCGGCGATCGTGATTGGTGGCCGGATGCCAGTGTGCAGCTTGTCATTGGCTAACGCAAGTCCACCCCGGGAACTTTCTTTGCAGCCGCTTTTTGACCATACGGCGCCCTCGTGTGGATGAAACTGGTCTGCATGCACCGTCGTGGCTCCGTCGTTTCTGTGCAGCGCCACGTGTGGCTGTTGAAGATGGTGCATGTGGTATGACATTTCAAGCACGCTGCGTGCGACTTTTGGACTCGTGATGGGATTTTGGGCTCTTTTCGGTGATCCGGTTCATTTGGATCGGCTCAGTGAGGAGAGCCGGATCTTTTGGGCTCTCAAACGGCTCTTTTCACTTGAGCTTTTCTTTGAAATATTGATGACAAATTTTGCATACATTTTGATACATGACTCGGTGAACTAAATATTGCACTCTACTGACTGCAAATAGAAACAGTTATCAAGCAAAGAATGGCTTTTTACCGATTTTATTGAACATTAAAAAGGCTCCAAACAATAAACAAGCAACAAAATCAAACATGCTGCATCATAACAAAAAATAGTGAGTATTAACTGCAACAGCTGCAGTGACCAAAACAAACACAAGCTACTCGCTGCTTGATTTTAAATTTGCAGTCAACAAAACGAAATACTTGAATGTGTCCAGTCTTTGGGAACACCCCCTGTGACGGGACAGATGTTACTGCAAAGCACAATCTACTCTCCATTACTTTGATCAAACGGGGGTAGACGGAAGCAGCTCAGTGGATCAGCTGCCCTTGAAGTCTGTGCTTCTTCAAGATATGCCCTCATTTAGCGTCCTGTGTTGTTTTTGCACGCTTGGCTAAGACTGTCAATGAGATTCCGATTGCTTGCCAAACGGCTTTGTGGTTTCCCTCCCGGACAGTAGGGGGCGATATGAACCAAAGACATCCAATTCACCAAGAAGAAGAAGTACAAGCACAAGAACGCTACCACATCCGGTTCAAAGAGCAAGTTTTTCCGCTGTCCAACATAGTATAGTAAGGCGTTTTTAGCTGAAAAAAACGACCATGTATAGTAAGGCGTTTTTAGCCGAAAAAAACGACATAGTATAGTAAGGCGTTTTTAGCCGAAAAAAACGACGAAAAAACGACATAGTATAGTAAGGCGTTTTTAGCCCAAAAAAAACAACATAGTATAGTAAGGCAATTTTAGCCGAAAAAAACGACGAAAAAACGACATAGTATAGTAAGGCGTTTTAGCCCAAAAAAAACAACATAGTATAGTAAGGCAATTTTAGCCGAAAAAAACGACGAAAAAACGACATAGTATAGTAAGGCGTTTTTAGCCAAAAAAAACGACATAGTATATAGTAAGGCGTTTTTAGCCGAAAAAAAATGACAAAAAAACGACATAGTATAGTAAGGCGTTTTTAGACGAAAAAAACAACATAGTATAGTAAGGCGTTTTTAGCTGAAAAAAACGACCATGTATAGTAATGCGTTTTTAGCCGAAAAAAACGACCATGTATAGTAAGGCGTTTTTAGCCGAAAAAACCGACATAGTATAGTAAGGCGTTTTTAGCCAAAAAAAACGACATAGTATAGTAAGGCGTTTTTAGACGAAAAAAACAACATAGTATAGTAAGGCGTTTTTAGCTGAAAAAAACGACCATGTATAGTAATGCGTTTTTAGCCGAAAAAAACGACCATGTATAGTAAGGCGTTTTTAGCCGAAAAAATCGACATAGTATAGGAAGGCGTTTTTAGCCATAAAAAACGATGAAAAAAACGACATAGTATAGTGAGGCGTTTTTAGTCGAAAAAAACGACATAGTATAGTAAGGCGTTTTTAGCTGAAAAAACGACATAGTATAGTAAGGCGTTTTTAGCCGAAAAAAAAAACGACATAGTATAGTAAGGCGTTTTTAGCCGAAAAAAAAACGACATAGTATAGTAAGGCGTTTTTAGCCGAAAAAAACGACATAATATAGTCAGGCGTTTTTAGCCGAAAAAAACGACATAGTATAGTAAGGCGTTTTTAGCCGAAAAAAACGACATAGTATAGTAAGGCGTTTTTAGCCGAAAAAAACGACGAAAAAACGACATAGTAAGGCGTTTTTAGCCCAAAAAAAACGACATAGTATAATAAGGCAATTTAAGCCGAAAAAAACCACGAAAAAACGACATAGTATAGTAAGGCGTTTTTAGCCCAAAAAAACGACATAGTATAGTAAGGCGTTTTTAGCCGAAAAAAACAACATAGTATAGTAAGGCAATTTTAGCCGAAAAAAACGACGAAAAAACGACATAGTATAGTAAGGCGTTTTTAGCCGAAAAAAAACCGACATAGTATAGTAAGGCGTTTTTAGCCAAAAAAAACGACCATGTATAGTAAGGAGTTTTTAGCCGAAAAAAACGACGAAAAAACGACATAGTAAGGTGTTTTTAGCCCAAAAAAAACGACATAGTATAATAAGGCAATTTAAGCCGAAAAAACACACGAAAAACGACATAGTATACAAAGGCGTTTTTAGCCAAAAAAAACGACATAGTATACAAAGGCGTTTTTAGCCAAAAAAAACGACATAGTATAGTAAGGCGTTTTTAGCGGAAAAAAACGACGAAAAAAACGACATAGTATAGTAAGGCGTTTTTAGCCCAAAAAAAACAACATAGTATAGTAAGGCAATTTTAGCCCAAAAAAACGACGAAAAAACGACATAGTATAGTAAGGCGTTTTTAGCCGAAAAAAAGACATAGTATAGTAAGGCGTTTTTAGCCGAAAAAAAACGACCATAGTATAGTAATGCGTTTTTAGCCGAAAAAAACGACCATGTATAGTAAGGCGTTTTTAGCCGAAAAAAAACGACATAGTATAGTAATGCGTTTTTAGCCGAAAAAAACGACCATGTATAGTAAGGCGTTTTTAGCCGAAAAAAAACGACATAGTATAGTAAGGCTTTTTAGCTGAAAAAAACGACATAGTATATTAAGGCGTTTTTAGCCGAAAAAAACGACATAGTATAGTAAGGCGTTTTTAGCCGAAAAAACCGACGAAAAAACGACATACTATAGTAAGGCGTTTTTAGCCCAAAAAAAACAACATAGTATAGTAAGGCAATTTTAGCCGAAAAAAACGACCATGTATAGTAAGGCGTTTTTGGACGAAAAAAACGACCATGTATAGAAAGGCATTTTTAGCCGAAAAAAACGACCCTGTATAGTAAGGCATTTTAAGCCGAAAAAAACGACCATGTATAGTAAGGCGTTTTTAGACGAAAAAAACGACCATGTATAGTAACGCGTTTTTAGCCGAAAAAACGACATAGTATAGTAAGGCGTTTTTAGCCGAAAAAAACGACATAGTATAGTAAGGCGTTTTTAGCCGAAAAAATGACCATGTATAGTAAGGCGTTTTTAGCCGAAAAAAACGACATAGTATTGTAAGGCGTTTTTAGCGGGAAAAAATGACGAAAAAACGACATAGTATAGTAAGGCGTTTTTAGCCGAAAAAAACGACATAGTATAGTAAGGCATTTTTAGCCGAAAAAAACGACATAGTATAGTAAGGCGTTTTTAGCCAAAAAAACGACGTAATATAGTCAGGCGTTTTTAGCCGAAAAAAACGACAAAAAAAACCGACATAGTATAGTAAGGCGTTTTTAGCCGAAAAAAACAACATAGTATAGTAAGGCGTTTTTAGCTGAAAAAAACGACCATGTATAGTAAGGCGTTTTTAGCTGAAAAAAACGACATAGTAAAGTAAGGCGTTTTTAGCCGAAAAAAACGACCATGTATAGTAAGGCGTTTTTAGCGGAAAAAAACGACATAGTATAGTAAGGCGTTTTTAGCCGAAAAAAACGACATAATATAGTCAGGCGTTTTTAGCCGAAAAAAACGACATAGTATAGTAAGGCGTTTTTAGCCAAAAAACGACATAGTATAGTAAGGCGTTTTTAGCCGAAAAAAACAACATAGTATAGTAAGGCAATTTTAGCCGAAAAAAACGATGAAAAAACGACATAGTAAGGCATTTTTAGACCAAAAAAAACGACATAGTATAATAAGGCAATTTAAGCCGAAAAAAAACACGAAAAAACGACATAGTATAGTAAGGCGTTTTTAGCCCAAAAAAACGACATAGTATAGTAAGGCGTTTTTAGCCAAAAAAACGACGTAATATAGTCAGGCGTTTTTAGCCGAAAAAAACGACAAAAAAAATCGACATAGTATATAGTAAGGCGTTTTTAGCCGAAAAAAACGACATAGTATAGTAAGGCGTTTTTAGCCGAAAAAAACGACCATGTATAGTAAGGCGTTTTTAGCCGAAAAAAACGACATAGTATAGTAAGGCGTTTTTAGCCGAAAAAAACGACATAGTATAGTAAGGCGTTTTAGCGAAAAAAACGACATAGTATAGTAAGGCGTTTTTAGCGAAAAAGCGACCAAAAAACGACATAGTATAGTAAGGCGTTTTTAGCCGAAAAAAACGACATAGTATAGTAAGGCGTTTTTAGCCGAAAAAAACGACGAAAAAACGACATAGTATAGTAAGGCGTTTTTAGCCGAAAAAAACGACCAAAAAACGATATAGTATAGTAAGGCGTTTTTAGCCGAAAAAACCGACATAATATAGTCAGGCGTTTTTAGCCGAAAAAAACGACATAGTATAGTAAGGCGTTTTAGCGAAAAAAGCGACATAGTATAGTAAGGCGTTTTTAGCGAAAAACGACGAAAAACAACATAGTATAGTAAGGCGTTTTTAGCCGAAAAAAACGACCAAAAAACGACATAGTATAGTAAGGCGTTTTTAGCCGAAAAAAACGACATAGTATAGTAAGGCGTTTTTAGCCGAAAAAAACGACATAGTATAGTAAGGCGTTTTTAGCCGAAAAAAACGACGAAAAAACGACATAGTATAGTAAGGCGTTTTTAGCCCAAAAAAAACGACATAGTATAGTAGGGCGTTTTTAGCTGAAAAAAACGACAAAAAAACGACATAGTATAGGAAGGCGTTTTTAGCCGAAAATAACGACGTGGTATAGTAAGGCGTTTTTAGCCGAAAAAAACGACCATGTATAGTAAGGCGTTTTTACCCGAAAAAAACGACATAGTATAGTAAGGCGTTTTTAGCTGAAAAAAACGACCATGCATAGTAAGGCGTTTTTAGCTGAAAAAAACGACATAGTAATGTAAGGCGTTTTTAGCCGAAAAAACGACATAGTATAGTAAGGCGTTTTTAGCCGAAAAAAACAACGAAAAAATGACATAGTATAGTAAGGCGTTTTTAGCCGAAAAAAACGACATATTATAGTAAGGCGTTTTTAGCCGAAAAAAACGACATAGTATTGTAAGGCGTTTTTAGCCGAAAAAAATGACATAGTATAGTAAGGCGTTTTTAGCCGAAAAAAACGACCATGTATAGTAAGGCGTTTTAGCCGAAAAAAACGACATAGTATAGTAAGGCGTTTTCAGCCGAAAAAAACAACATAGTATAGTAAGGCGTCTTTAGCCGAAAAAACGACATAGTACAGTAAGGCGTTTTTAGCCGAAAAAAATATAGAAAAAACGACATAGTATAGTAAGGCGTTTTTAGCCGAAAAAACCGACAAAAAAACAACATAGTATAGTAAGGCGTTTTTAGCGAAAAAGCGACATAGTATAGTAAGGCGTTTTAGCGAAAAAAAGCGACATAGTATAGTAAGGCGTTTTAGCGAAAAAGCGACAACAAAAACGACATAGTATAGTAAGGCGTTTTTAGCCGAAAAAAACGACCAAATATGGTAAGGCGTTTTTAGCCGAAAAAAACGACATAGTATAGTTAGGCGTTTTTAGCCGAAAAAAACGACCATGTATAGTAAGGCGTTTTTAGCCGCAAAAAACGACATAGTATTGTAAGGCGTTTTTAGCCGAAAAAAATGACGAAAAAACGACATAGTATAGTAAGGCGTTTTTAGCGAAAAAACGACATAGTATAGTTAGGCATTTTTAGCCAAAAAAAACCACCATGTATAGTAAGGCGTTTTTAGCCGAAAAAAACTACATAGTATAGTAAGGCGTTTTTAGCCGAAAAAACCGACCATGTATAGTAAGGCGTTTTTAGCCGAAAAAACGACAACAAAAACGACATAGTATAGTAAGGCGTTTTTAGCCGAAAAAAACGACCATGTATGGTAAGGCGTTTTTAGCCGAAAAAAACGACATAGTATAGTTAGGCGTTTTTAGCCGAAAAAAACGACCATGTATAGTAAGGCGTTTTTAGCCGCAAAAAACGACATAGTATTGTAAGGCGTTTTTAGCCGAAAAAAATGACGAAAAAACGACATAGTATAGTAAGGCGTTTTTAGCCGAAAAAAACGACATAGTATAGTTAGGCGTTTTTAGCCGAAAAAAACCACAGTGTATAGTAAAGCGTTTTTAGCCGAAAAAAACTACATAGTATAGTAAGGCGTTTTTAGCCGAAAAAACCGACCATGTATAGTAAGGCGTTTTTAGCCGAAAAAAACGACCATGTATAGTAAGGCGTTTTTAGCCGAAAAAACCGACATAGTATAGTAAGGCGTTTTTAGCTGAAAAAAACGACATAGTATAGTAAGCCGTTTTTAGACAAAAAAAACGACATAGTATAGTAAGGCGTTTTTAGCCAAAAAAACGACGAAAAAAACGACATAGTATAGTAAGGCATTTTTAGCCGAAAAAAACGACATAGTATAGTAAGGCGTTTTTAGCTGAAAAAACGACCATGTATAGTAAGGCGTTTTTAGCCAAAAAAACGACCATGTATAGTAAGGCGTTTTTAGCCAAAAAAAACGACATAGTATAGTAAGGCGTTTTTAGCCGAAAAAAACGACCATGTATAGTAAGGCGTTTTTAGCCG
Source organism: Hippocampus mohnikei (assembly GCA_026261675.1). NCBI lineage: Eukaryota > Metazoa > Chordata > Actinopteri > Syngnathiformes > Syngnathidae > Hippocampus > Hippocampus mohnikei. The sequence goes on along the minus strand of JAKGUB010000106.1, from coordinate 446,771 downwards.
AAAAAAACGACATAGCATTGTAAGGCGTTTTTAGCCGAAAAAAAACGACATAGTATAGTAAGACGTTTTTAGCCGAAAAAAACGACAACAAAAACGACATAGTATAGTAAGGCGTTTTTAGCCGAAAAAAACGACCATGTATGGTAAGGCGTTTTTAGCCGAAAAAAACGACATAGTATAGTTAGGCGTTTTTAGCCGCAAAAAACGACATAGTATTGTAAGGCGTTTTTAGCCGAAAAAAATGACGAAAAAACGACATAGTATAGTAAGGCGTTTTTAGCCGAAAAAAACGACATCGTATAGTTAGGCGTTTTTAGCCGAAAAAAAACACCATGTATAGTAAGGCGTTTTTAGCCGAAAAAAACTACATAGTATAGTAAGGCGTTTTTAGCCGAAAAAACCGACCATGTATAGTAAGGCGTTTTTAGCCGAAAAAAACGACATAGTATAGTAAGGCGTTTTTAGCCGAAAAAAAGACAAAAAAACGATGTAGTATAGTAAGGCGTTTTTAGCCAAAAAAAACTACATAATATAGTCAGGCGTTTTTAGCTGGAAAAAAACCGACAAAAAAAACCGACATAGTATAGTAAGGCGTTTTTAGCCGAAAAAAACCGACATAGTATAGTAAGGCGTTTTTAGCCGAAAAAAACGACATAGTATAGTAAGGCGTTTTTAGCGAAAAAAACGACATAGTATAGTAAGGCGTTTTTAGCGAAAAAACGACATAGTATTGTAAGGCGTTTTTAGCCTAAAAAAACGACATAGTATAGTAAGGCGTTTTTAGCCGAAAAAAACGACATAGTATAGAAGGCATTTTTAGCTTAAAAAAACGACCATGTATAGTAAGGCGTTTTTAGCCGAAAAAAACGACATAGTATAGTAAGGCGTTTTCAGCCGAAAAAAACAACATAGTATAGTAAGGCGTCTTTAGCCGAAAAAACGACATAGTACAGTAAGGCGTTTTTAGCCGAAAAAAATATAGAAAAAACGACATAGTATAGTAAGGCGTTTTTAGCCGAAAAAAACGACAAAAAAACAACATAGTATAGTAAGGCGTTTTTAGCCGAAAAAAACGACATAGTATAGTAAGGCGTTTTTAGCCGAAAAAAACGACATAGTATAGTAAGGCGTTTTTAGCCGAAAAAAACGACAACAAAAACGACATAGTATAGTAAGGCGTTTTTAGCCGAAAAAAACGACCATGTATGGTAAGGCGTTTTTAGCCGAAAAAAACGACATAGTATAGTTAGGCGTTTTTAGCCGAAAAAAACGACCATGTATAGTAAGGCGTTTTTAGCCGCAAAAAACGACATAGTATTGTAAGGCGTTTTTAGCCGAAAAAAATGACGAAAAAACGACATAGTATAGTAAGGCGTTTTCAGCCGAAAAAAACAACATAGTATAGTAAGGCGTCTTTAGCCGAAAAAACGACATAGTACAGTAAGGCGTTTTTAGCCGAAAAAAATATAGAAAAAACGACATAGTATAGTAAGGCGTTTTTAGCCGAAAAAAACGACAACAAAAACGGCATAGTATAGTAAGGCGTTTTTAGCCGAAAAAAAGACAAAAAAACGATGTAGTATAGTAAGGCGTTTTTAGCCAAAAAAAACTACATAATATAGTCAGGCGTTTTTAGCTGAAAAAAAACCGACAAAAAAGACCGACATAGTATAGTAAGGCGTTTTTAGCCGAAAAAAACGACATAGTATAGTAAGGCGTTTTTAGCCGAAAAAAACCGACATAGTATAGTAAGGCGTTTTTAGCCGAAAAAAACGACATAGTATAGTAAGGCGTTTTTAGTTAAAAAAAACGACCATGTATAGTAAGGCGTTTTTAGCCCAAAAAAAACGACATAGTATAATAAGGCAATTTAAGCCGAAAAAAACCACGAAAAAACGACATAGTATAGTAAGGCGTTTTTAGCCCAAAAAAACGACATAGTATAGTAAGGCGTTTTTAGCCGAAAAAAACAACATAGTATAGTAAGGCAATTTTAGCCGAAAAAAACGACGAAAAAACGACATAGTATAGTAAGGCGTTTTTAGCCGAAAAAAACGACATAGTATAGTTAGGCGTTTTTAGCCGCAAAAAACGACATAGTATTGTAAGGCGTTTTTAGCCGAAAAAAATGACGAAAAAACGACATAGTATAGTAAGTTGTTTTAGCCGAAAAAAAGGACCATGTATAGTAAGGCGTTTTTAGCCGAAAAAAACGACATAGTATAGTAAAGCGTTTTTAGCCGAAAAAAAGACAAAAAAACGATGTAGTATAGTAAGGCGTTTTTAGCCAAAAAAAACGACATAGTATAGTAAGGCGTTTTTAGCCGAAAAAAACCGACATAGTATAGTAAGGCGTTTTTAGCCGAAAAAAACGACATAGTATAGTAAGGCGTTTTTAGTTAAAAAAAACGACCATGTATAGTAAGGCGTTTTTAGCCCAAAAAAAACGACATAGTATAATAAGGCAATTTAAGCCGAAAAAAACCACGAAAAAACGACATAGTATAGTAAGGCGTTTTTAGCCCAAAAAAACGACATAGTATAGTAAGGCGTTTTTAGCCGAAAAAAACAACATAGTATAGTAAGGCGTTTTTAGCCGAAAAAAACGACATAGTATAGTAAGGCGTTTTTAGCCGAAAAAAACGACAAAAAAACGACATAGTATAGTAAGCCGTTTTTAGCCCCCAAAAAACGACATAGTACAGTAAGGCGTTTTTAGCCGAAAAAAACGACATAGTATAGTAAGGCGTTTTTAGCCGAAAAAAAGGACGAAAAAACGACAGTATAGTAAGGCATTTTTAGCCCCAAAAAAACGTTATATTATAGTAAGGCGCTTTTAGCCGAAAAAAACGACAAAAAAAACGACATAGCATAGTAAGGCGTTTATAGCCGAAAAAAACGACATAGTATAGTAAGGCGTTTTTAGCTGAAAAAAACGACCATGTATAGTAAGGCGTTTTTAGCCGAAAAAAAATGACATAGTATAGTAAGGCGTTTTTTGCCAAAAAAAACGACATAGTATAGTAAGGCGTTTTTAGCCGAAAAAACGACGAAAAAACGACGTAGTATAGTAAGGCGTCTTTAGCCCAAAAAAACGACATAGTATAGTAAGGCGTTTTTAGCCGAAAAAACCGACCATGTATAGTAAGGCGTTTTTAGCCGAAAAAAACGACATAGTTTTTGTATTTATTAGATATAAACACATAACACGGGGTAGGACTAGATAAGTTCTTTACTTCTTCCTATTCCCTTGAACATAACTGTTTTAATGATGACTGTGCTGAATGATGACTGATTTCTCTTACCTTATTATTACTGTATATGTTTTATGTTATGTTCAAATAAAACCAAACCAAACCAACCAAGTATAGTAAGGCGTTTTTAGCCGAAAAAAACGACAAAAAACGACATAGTATAGTAAGCCGTTTTTAGCCCCCAAAAAACGACATAGTACAGTAAGGCGTTTTTAGCCGAAAAAAACGACATAGTATAGTAAGGCGTTTTTAGCCGAAAAAAAGGACGAAAAAACGACAGTATAGTAAGGCATTTTTAGCCCCAAAAAAACGTTATATTATAGTAAGGCGCTTTTAGCCGAAAAAAACGACAAAAAAAACGACATAGCATAGTAAGGCGTTTATAGCCGAAAAAAACGACATAGTATAGTAAGGCGTTTTTAGCCGAAAAAAACCGACGAAAAAACGACATAGTATAGTTAGGCGTTTTTAGACGAAAAAAAACGACGAAAAAACGACAGAGTATAGTAAGGCGTTTTTAGCCGAAAAAAACGACATAGTATAGTAAGGCGTTTTTATAAAAACGCCTTATTATATATGGTCGTTTTTTTTCGGACAAAATTGCCTTACTATACATGGTCGTTTTTTTCGTCCAAAAACAACTTACTAAACATGGTCGTTTTTTTCGGATAAAAACGCCTTACGATACATGGTCGGTTTTTTTCGGTTAAAAACGCCTTATTATACATGGTCGTTTTTTTCGGACAAAAACGCATTACTATACATAGTCGTTTTTTTTGGTTCAAAACCCCTTACTATACATGGTCGTTTTTCGGCTAAAAACGCCTTACTATACATGGTCGTTTTTTTTCGGCTAAAAACGCCTTACTATACATGGTTGTTTTTTTTGGACAAAAACGCCTTACTAAGCATGGTCGTTTTTTTCGTCCAAAAACACCTTACTAAACATGGTCGATTTTTTCGGCTAAAAACGCCTTACTATACATGGTCGTTTCTTTCATCCGAAAACGGCTTACTATACATGGTCGTTTTTTTCGGATAAAAACGCCTTACTATACATGGTCGTTTTTTTCGGATAAAAACGCCTTACGATACATGGTCGGTTTTTTTTCGGTTAAAAACGCCTTATTATACATGGTCGTTTTTTTCGGACAAAAACGCATTACTATACATGGTCGTTTTTTTCGGTTAAAAACGCATTACTATACATGGTCGTTTTTTTCGGTTAAAAACGCCTTACTATACATGGTCGTTTTTTTCGGCTAAAAACGCCTTACTATAAGTGTTCTTTTTTTTCGGCTAAAAACGCCTTACATGGTCATTTTTTTCGGCTAAAGACGCCTTACTATACATGGTCGTTTTTTTCGGCTAAAAACGCCTTACTATAATTTTTCGTTTTTTTCGGCTAAAAACGCCTTACTATACTATGTCGTTTTTTTCGGATAAAAACGCACTGACGAGAGAGAGGCATTTACTGTACAAACACAATGATGTCGAGCGGCCGATAAAGAATGACACGCACGCTAGCTGCTGTTGCTGTGCTGAGAATCACGCTTTATTGAATCAATAATGGAGGAAAAACCCCAGGAGGCTGCGAAAAAAACTCAAACACCCAAGTCGAGAGGAGGAGGGCCTCCCCGCGGGTGAGGCTCCCCAGACGCGGGAGAGCCCCACGGGGCCGCCGCACGTGATGGCGTTTGCACGCAAGGCTGGGCGCTGGTCTACACACTAACACGCACTCACGCTGCAGGCCTCCTGAAGGAAGCGCCGCCTCGGGCCACCGGCGCGGCTCGAGGCCCCCGCGAGGGTGGCGGGCCGCGGGCCGGGCGCCAAAGGTTGGACGCTCAAAACAAACAAACAAAAAAGCAAACCAAAACGTGCTCAGGGAGTGCAGGCCGCTCGCACTGTGAGCGTGTTGTCAAAAACGGCGGTACGACATCATCCGTCGCGGCGCGAGGGCCGTTTGCGCTGCTTACGCGAGGGTTGACGCAAACAGCGCTCGAGACCTCGCGCTCGTGTGGACTGTTTTTTGGGGGGGTTTTTTGGGGTGGGGAGAGGGGGGTTGATCCCCCCCCGCTCCCTCCCAAGTCTCGTGTTGAGTAACTTCGACAGGGAGAAGCTCTACCTGCCGAGGCAATCTTAGACGTCAACGTAACGTTGAGGCACGCGGTTTGGAGTTTCTGCGTCTGACAGGGTATTCGTTCCGGCTGGAACTTTCTCCTGTCAAAAGCCTTTTTTGGTTTCCTTGTTTCACTTCATATTAATCGTGACAAATCACGATGCATACATTCCTCATAACCGTCACATCCGGCTATATACATTATGTACATGTCACTGCAAAAGTAGCACCACCAAGTGGCCATACTGGAGTTTGTCACGTTTGGTACAAAAAGAGTTCTTATTTACAAGTGGAGTCCAATCATAAATAAAAAGACGAGGAAAAAGGGAACGCTTGGAGTGTCATTTGCCGATGCTGTTTCTGTTTCCTTCTTTCGTTTTTGTTTGTTGATTTCTTTTGGATTTCACACAGATCGAACGCTGATGCGAACGGTGGCCGTGTCGCATCCCAGCTCGTTGGACAGCTTGAGGGTGTACGTCCCGGCGTCTTCTTCCCGCACGCCGGCGATGATGAGGGTGGTTAGGTCCTCGCCGGTCTCGATGTGGAAGCGGCCCCCCGGCGACAGCTGGATCTTTCGGCCGCCGCGGGACCACTCCATGTGGGCGGCGTCCCCCGAGAAGGCGCAGGCCACCGTTAGCACCTTGCCGGCCTCGATGCTGATGTCCTCGGGCACCGCCTCGATTCTGGGAGCGGAACCTGAAGCACACACACCCCCCGCGACCCCGCGTCAATACATTTGAGCAAGCTACCGATAACTTTCGACCGGGGACCGCAAGACAACAAAGAAGTGAAGGGAGGATGCCAACCAAATCAGTTGCCCCTTCGACTCACAAATTGTTTTTTTTGTTTTTCGAGGGATGCAAAGATACAAATTTATGACGAAAACAATGACGCGGTTTCTCTTCCAAACACTGTGGTCAATCAAGATAAAAATAGCTTCTTCTACTTCCTGCCCCGAGTCAAGGTCCGATTTACGAAGACGCCGCATGAGTGATCCCCAACGAACCGTTTCAAATATGCTCGGTTTGCCACTTTTACCCGGTCTAGAGCAAATCTTAAAGAAAATGTGATCCTATGATTAGTTTTCAAATCTTGAAAACTAATTACCTGACCTCTCTGAGCCCAAACGCACCTGCCCGGTGCCTCGGGTCTGCCGACCAGGCACTCTGAGAGGTACCGAGAACCAAGCGGAGGCTCAGAGGGGCTGCAACCTTTTCCTCGCCGCTCCCTCTCTTTGGAATGAACGTTCGGGCCAGCGTCCTCGCTGCCCATCTCGAAAACTCATCTTACAACTCATTCGTATTCTTTGTGTTTTGACTCAGCATGAGACTTGATTTTGAGTTTGTGGTTTTATGGCAAACAAGCCGGCGAGTCCTACCAATGGCCCGGAAGGAGGATCCGGTCAGGTGCGAGCTCATTTCCGAGATGCTGCTGGAGCTCACGGCGTACGACTCGGAAGCCATGGAGGACACACTAGCCATAGACGAGGTCTCAAACTTCAATTCGCCCATCATGCTGCCAAAGGGTCTGGACTCCATCATGGAGGACCTCATGGCTCGCTGGGCGGAGGATGAGGACGACGAGAAAGACGACGACGACGATTCCACGGTGCAAGTTTCTCTCTTCATGGCCGCGGAGGAGCTGGACAAGGACGACTCCTTGAAGCTCGACCTGGTGGAGCCTGTAGAATATACACAAAGACAAACGTGCCTCTTAACATCCAGAGTGGCTGACAAGAGATTCCAGATTAGGAATAGGCAAATTTGAGACTTGTGGCTCACCTTTAAGTGCAATGTGCATTTCTTGGGAAGCGTTGATCTTCATGCGAATGGACTGGTAAACCTGTCCGCTGAAGGAGAAGGAGGACTTTGAGACGCCTCCCTCCGATGTCATCTCACAGGTGTACTCGCCCTGGTCACTGTCGGCCAGGTCGTGGATGAAGAGACTGCAGGAACCCTCGGAGTACTGCATCTGAAAGCGGCCGCTCTTGGCAAGACGTCTCCCGTTGCAGTACCACGCCACATCCTTTACGCTGCTCTCGCAAACACAAGACATCTTCACTGAATCTTCGCAGACCACAGCCGCCAGCTGACTCAAGACTTTGGGCGGCTTAGGGGTTGGTGACTCGACAGCTGGCGGTGACAGGACCCTCTTGGGGGACAACGCGGGAGGTGGAGACTTCCTTCTGGTCGGGGATTTGACTCCCTCTGGCTCGGGGGACTTCACCCCCCTTGGTGACTTTATGCCAGACGGTTCTGGAGACTTGACGCCTCTTGGTGTTTTGATGCCGGCAGGTTCTGGAGACTTGACGCCTCTTGGTGTTTTGATGCCGGCAGGTTCTGGGGACTTGATGCCTGTAGGTGGTCTAATTTCTGCAGGCTCAGGTGATTTGATGCCTCGCGGTGCTTTTGGTTCCTCAGCTTCTGGCGCCTTCATTGGTGGCGGTGACTTAGGTCCCGGTTCAGGAGATTTTCTACCCCTGGGAGACTTCATTCCCTCGGGTTCAGGGGATTTGATACCAGACTTACTTGACATACCTGGTGTCTTCCCAGCAGGAGTTGGTGACTTGACACCTGGCACTGGTGACTTCACACTGGGTATTGGTGACTTCACTGAGGGCTCAGGGGACTTGACGCTAGGTGTTGGTGACTTCACACTAGGTTCAGGGGACTGGACATTTGGTGCTGGTGCCTTTGCAACAGGTTCAGGGGACTTGACGCTAGGCGTTGGTGACATCACACTCGGTTCAGGGGACTTGATGACATGTTCCGGTGACTTCGCACTGGGACCAGGGGAAGTTACAGACGGTGGTGGCGATGTGACTGAAGGCTCCGGTGACTTCACACTCGGTTCAGGGGACTCGACACTTGGTGCTGGTGACTTCACACTTGGTTCAGGGGACTTGATGCTATGTTCCGGTGACTTCGCACTGGGACCAGGGGAAGTTACAGATGGTGGTGGCGATGTGACTGAAGGCTCCGGTGACTTCACACTCGGTTCAGGGGACTTGACACTTGGTGCTGGTGACTTCACACTCTGTTCAGGGGACTTGATGCTATGTTCCGGTGACTTCACACTGGGACCAGGGGAAGTTACAGACGGCAGTGGCGATGTGACTGAAGGCTCCGGTGACTTCACACTCGGTTCAGGGGACTTGACACTTGGTGCTGGTGACTTCACACTGTGTTCAGGGGACTTGGTGCTATGTTCCGGTGACTTCACACTGGGGCCAGGGGAAGTTACAGACGGCGGTGGCGATGTGACTGAAGGCTCTGGCGACTTCACACTCGGTTCTGGGGACTTGATGCACTTGACCGCTTTAGGAATAGGCCTGCGAATGGTCAAGGTGAAATGAGCCTCCTGCCGGCCCGCCAAGTTCTCTACGATGACTGTGTAACTGCCCTCGTCAGAGGATGTAACAGAAGAGACCTCCAGGTTGGACTTGTACTGTGTGGTGGTGACTTGGACACGGTGGGTGGAGACAATGGTTTTCCCGTGGTGCACCCAGGTCACAGAGGGCGCAGGCGCTCCATCAATATCACAGGAGAACCGGGCTGTCTCGCCGTCAGCAACGGTCACAGACTGGGGCTTAGTGAGGAATCTGGCTGCAACAGACTGCTTCACCTTTTGGGCAGAAAGCTGCTTGGAGGCAGCAGCATACTTTGACTTAGTTTCAGCTGTAGTGTGTTTTTCAGAAAGAGCAAACCTATCAGAAGAGAAGGAGGAGGCGGATGACAAGTGTTCCGTAGAGGCGTACTTGATGGACGAGTCGTAGCGCTCAGCGGATGAGTACCTCTCGGAAGATGCCCCATACCTTTCACGAGTGATGTCTTCGCGTGTCTCGGATGACGTAGTCTTGCTTTCTTCCACTTGAAAGTGACTTTGAGATTCGTAGCCGGTCTTGTAGCGGGACGAGCGGTAGTGATCAATTCGAGTCATTTCAGGGACGAGTGATTTCGGAACTTCCTCATCCTTGCGCCGGGAAGAGAAAGTGGTATAGTCACCGCCTGCCACATCCAGGGTGGCGTAATCCGAGGCTTCTCCTCTGGCGTTGGAGCAGAAGCAGCGGTATGTGCCGCTGTCCTCCTCCTGGCAGTCCAGAATGGTGATGGTCAGAACTCCGCTCATGTTGCTAAAGATGTATTTGCTGCTGGTTTCATAGATTTCATTTCCGTTGTGGAACCACTTGACCTCGGCCTCTGGCTTGGCTTGGATGTTCAGAGTGAATTTGGTGTCCTGGCCGAGCGGCACACGGTGAGAGCGCATCCTGACGGTTACGCGGGGGCCGTGGTCCAGGCTGAATGGTGACTGACTAACCACCTGATAGGTCCTCTCAGACTTCAGAGCTGCCTTTCTGGCCTCGTAGCGGGACATGATGTCAAAGCGGGCAGAGCGCTCAAACCGAGAGGAGGAACGGGAGGACCTCTCAACAGACCTGATGGGGCTCGGAGACCGGGGCCGAGTTCTCTCTGGCGTTGGGGATCTCCTCTCTACGAGCTCAGTTTCCACCTCAGCCGCCAGCCTCACGCGAGCTGGTCGGATCAACTCGGAGACTGGACGCATCAGCTCGATGTATGTGGGGGACAGTGAGCGCCTCCTCCTCATGAACTGGGAAACGGTACGCTTTTTCTTTGTCTCCGCCACCTCCAGAGCTTCCTGCCGTAGCTCCTGAGACCTCTCTTCACGCCGCACCACACGCCGTTCAATTCGAACTGGACTGACCGCAGGGGAGGCAGAGAAGCCGAGCTCCAGTTCATCCTCCAGCATCATCTTCTCCTGCTCGGTCCTCCTGGCGGACAGATAGTCATCAGCGCTCACCAGCATCTCCTCGTCACTCAAATCACCCAAAGATCGTCTCCTAGATCTGAACGATATCTCGGATTCAGGGGATGGTGAGCGGCGGGCGGGTCTGACAATTTCCAGGTCGTCTAAAGTCATTTTGGGGATTCGCCATCTTGGCCTATACTGGTCGGTGATCCTGGGCAGCGGCATGACGTAGAACTGCTCCCACCTGGACAGGCGAATTCGTCTTTGTCGCTTTGTCACAAACCTTTCCGCTCTCTCTGAAACCAGATGCTGGTCTCTCAATTTGCGGTACCACTTCATGTCAGAGAGTGCCACAAATTCCTTAATAGCTTTGTTCTCATCCAGAGCTCGGCGGTCATGGACCACAGGTTCGGGAATCTCATAGGGCATGAAGATCCTTCGCTCTTCTTCTAGTTTCTTGGTCTCCGATTTCACCGTAGTGATGTCATACTCGCCCTCGACGTTCTTGGTGCTGAAGGCAGGCTTGTACATCTCCGCAGCAAATTTCAGAGCCTCTTGGGCTGTCGGATTCAGAGGAGTGATCTCCTCTGTGGCGACGATCTTCTGAGCCATCCTGTTGGTATTTTCAATCTGCCTCTGTACATATCGGCGTTTCTCCTCCTCACTCTTGTACTCTCTTCTGGTGTACGTGAGGCGGTCCACGTTAAGGGTTGCCTGGCAACTCACAGAGCCAGCACAGTTTGTTGCAGTCACTTTGTAGATGCCAGAGTCCTCGAGCAGTGTCTCCCTGATGCACAGGACGTGGTGGTCAGCATCCTCTTGGATGACAACTATCTTTGGACCCAGCTGGAGAGAATGGCAATCCTTCTCCCATTTTAGGGAAGGAGTTGGGATTCCAGACACTCTGATATCAAAGCGGACGCTGTCCCCTTCCGCGCATTCAATATTGGTCAGCAGACGCTTGAATGTGGGCCTCATAGTTTCCTCTGTCACGGGGTGTGGTGTCACGGTGAGACGGGCCTTGCAGCTGTCTTCTCCGTACTTGTTGTGGGCCATGACAGAGTATTCAGCATCGTCGCTCATGTCAAGGTTGTGGATCATCAGCTGGTACAAACCCTTGTCACTCAGGAAAGTGTACTTTGTGTCATCGTCTCCGGGTTTGATTCTTTCGCCGTTCTTCAACCACGTAACGCGAGGATCCGGGTGCACGGTAATGGTGACGCCAAAGCGCACATCTTCGCCAATGTAGGCGGTGCGATTGTAGAGTGGCAGCGTGAACTCCGGAGGCTTGTACGGGATTTCGGTTTTGTCGACCCTCCTTCTCAGTTTCTTGATGGACCGACTGACGTAGTGCTCCCTGATGCTTCTCACCGTCGCAACGAAGAGTTCACCATACGCGCTATCTTCACCGTCATCGCTCACCACCTTGCACCTGTAGACACCATCGTCACCCTCTTCAACGTCCTTCACATATATGCTGGCCAAACCCTTGTTGTACGCGATCTCGTACTTGGAGCTCGAGTGTAACTGGCGGCTACCAAAGTACCATGTCACCTGTGTACTTTGGTCAAAGCTGGCAATGCTACAAGTGAACCGAACATGGCCACCTTCCTCAGCAGAGGCGTGCATGACTGGGCCGGCACGTAGACCGCGGTACTCTGTACCGATCTTCACTTTGCCAACAGCCAAGCCTCTCTGGTTCCTGAAGGCACCACCGTAGGCAACGCGCGCTGCCGAGATGATCGTATCGGTCCTCTTTACCACAGAGTGGTAGTACCTCCTGTGTCTGAGTGTCCGAATGACCTTGCGGCTGACATGCTCGATCTTCATTTTCAGCCAAGGGTGCTCCAATGCCTCGTGGGCAGTCATACGGAGCTTCCTGTCCTTGACAAGAAGTCTGTCCACAAAGTCCATAGCCTCCATGCTGATGTCCCTAAACGCATCACTGTCAAAGACGTACTCACAAGCGGTGATGTTCTCAATCGTTTGTGTCACGGATTCTGCAGCAAACGGGTTGAGACCACTCAGCAGCACGTAGGCCAGCACACCCACGGACCACATGTCCGTGGCTGTTGTGACCAAGTCGTGGCGGTGGACCTCAGGGGCGCAATACTCTGGTGCCGAGAAAAGCATTCTAATGTTTTCACCTGGTACCAGCAGCCGAGCCTGACCCACATCGATGATCTTGACAAGATTGCTCTTCTTTGTGGTGTAGACAATGTTGTCCGGGCGGATATCAAAGTGGCCAAAATTGTTGTTGTGCAAAAACCTGAGAGCGGAGCACACCTGTCTGAGGTAGAGGACAATCTCCTGCTCTGTGAGCTCAAAGTTGCTTGTTCCAAGGCGCTCAAAGATATCAACTCCGGAAATGAACTCCAAGATGAGGACAATCTCCTCCATACTTTCAAAGTATTCGTGCAGGTAGATGACGTTCTCATGCCTCGCGACATTCAAGGCCTCAATTTCCCGAAGAACCAGCTCACGGTCTGTCCCCTTGACCTTGATGAACTTGGCCATGAAGGTCTTCTTCGTTGCATTCTCCACACAACGGTAAACCAGTCCAAATTGACAACGAGCCAACTCCTCACAAATAGTGTACTTGGAGTACAGCTCCTTGAGCTTGAAGGAGTGAGCCTCCTCTTTGGTGATCTCTCTGGTCTCATCCACTTCCTCGTCATAGTTCCTGATCACAGACTTGTCCTCCTTTGTGGTGATGGGTTCCGTCGGTGCAGAGGGAGGACTCAGGCCAAACCGGTTCTCTGCAATAACGCGGAACTGATATTTTGCCTTGCCAAAGATGTTGACAACGGTGAAGCTGCAGTCGGTCGTCTGTCCAACACGAATCCACCTATCCGCAGAGGTGGCACATTTCTCCACAACATAACTGATGATGTCACTCCCACCATCACTGGCAGGGGGCTCCCAGGTCAGTGCGACGGAGTCTCGGGAAATGCCGCTGACCACCAGTCCTTTGGGAGCTTCAGGAATGTCATCGATGCTCACCTCAATGGTCTGTTTGTCCATTCCGAACCTGTTTTTGGCAGTGATGCTATAGTAGCCTGTGTCCATCTTCTGTACTCCCTTCTGGAAGACTAGCGATGTGAAAGAGCGAGTGGTGATGATCTGGTGAAATGGAGAGTTGGAGAGGATCTCCTGGCCCTTCTGCCAGGTAATTGCTGGCTCGGGCTTTCCGGAGATGGGTATCTTGATGGTTATGCGGTCGCCCCGAACAGCGTGGACTGCTCCCATTCCTTGGAGCTCCTTTGGCAGGTGAATCTTGGCAGGAACTGGAATGGCAAAGACCGCATCGCAATGCTCAGTCTCAAAACAATCACCATTGAAAGGATCATTCCGGCTAGCTCCGAGCGACTTGAGTGTCTACCTTCGACTTCCAAGTTTGCTGTGGTGGAGACGGATCCTCCAGCGTTGGTCGCTCTGACTTGATAGACTGTGGCGTCGCTCTCATCAGCAGCAGCGATGACAAGCTGGTAGTAACCGCCCTTGAACTCCTGTGTTTTGATTTTGGTTCCGTCAGCCTGTATCTCCTTTCCACTTTTGTACCATTTCACCACAGGCCTGGGATGTCCCGTCACCTGCACACAGGTGGGAAAAGAATATGAACTCATGATGACAACAGTCAGAAGTACAAGGCATGCATTGCTGTCAAACGATGTTTGGGCATAGAGATAAGAACCTTGGTAACAAAGGTGGCGTTCGCATGGTATTTGACAGTCATGTCTCGGATCTCCTCCCTGAAGCCAGGAGCACGCAGGGACTGGTCGGACTTGGGCACGATGGGCTCTGAGATTTCGCTCCAGTCACTCTCACCGCCCATATTCTCGCACTTGACACGGAACTCGTACTCGAAGCCCTCAATCAGGCCTGTGACCTCGAAGCTGGTCTCCACAATCTTCTTAGTGGTGACTGACATCCACTTGTTCTGCTTCTTCTCACGTTTCTCCAGATAGTAGGCGGACACTTTAGCCCCGCCGTCACTGATTGGCGGCTTCCAGCAGACAACACACGAGTCCTCGGAGGAGCTCATGATGAAGGGTTGCTGTGGTATGCCAGGTTTTTCTGAACAAATAAAGCACCACGAGATGGTCAAAGCTAAAATCAAATGAAGATAACTTCCTTGTTTGGGTGTGCGCGACTCACCAAATGGACTCTTGATGATGACCACCGAGGGGATCTCCAGAGGCTCGCTGACACCATACTGATTCTGAGCAGAAACTCTGAAGTAGTACCCGGCACTCTCCACAAGGTTGGGTATGCGGCACGTGGTTCCAGAGACAGAAGAGGACACGAGGTTCCACACTTCTCCCTCCTTGGCCATGCGTTTCTCCACAATGTAGTTGGTGATCATGGCGCCACCGTCGTCTTTGGGAGCCTTCCAGCTGATAATGACGGAGCTCTTCAGTAGAGCATCGACCACCACCGGGCCCTCGGGGATACATGGCTTATCTGGGAACATCAAAACAGGCAGTTTTAGAGTCGCGGCAATGAAACTGTATCTCCTAACCCTCTTCAAATCTTCACCTTACCTTGGATTTCAACCCGCAACACTGTGTCGACAGTGCCATACTTGTTGCTCAGCTGCACTTTGTAACGGCCAGCGTTGGTCTTCCTCTGAACGTTCCTCACCACCAGGTGCGTGTAGCTCTCTGTGTTCTCAATAATCACCTTCTCGGACGTGTTCAGAGGCTTCTTGTCATAGAACCACATAATCTGGGGAATGGGACGGCCAATGTAGACCACGTGGAGGCGGAGACTGGTGCCAGCTCCGGCATAATATTTCTCCTTCAGAGGGAAGCCGGGGTGTAGCTGAGGTGCAGCCTGCAGCCGCAGTTTGCCGCTGGTCTCGATCTCCCCGGCTTCGTTGATGGCCCTGCAGGTGTACAGACCCTCGTCTTCCTGCTCGTCGGTCATGATGATGAGGGAGTGGTTGCGGCCATCCGAGCTCATCTTGTACTTGCGACTCTGAATCAGCTCTTTGCCATAGCGGTACCACTTGATCTCTGGCAGAGGTCTGCCAATGATGCCACAGGACAGCGTCCCAGATTCTCCGAGTTTGGTTGTGACATCGAGAATGTCTTCCTTCAAAGCCGGAGCCTCGCCGACTGCCGAACATGAGCAAAAGTCCATTTCAAGTCCATTGCTGGATTTGGTGCGCTACAGATCCATGCGCACCAAATCCAGCAGACACTTAAACAGCTTCTTCCCTCTAGCCATTAACTCCCTAAACAGTCACTGACGTAGTCACTCTTCTTGTACAACAAATATTGTATCTCTCTAAAATGGTTCAATGATTTTCTGCACCAACTGTACAAACTGTAATAGTATTGTAATCTACCACTGATCACTTTAGCTCTGCTTGAAACTATGGTTCACTTACATTATGAAATGTCCTTCCATACCTATTTGTCATTCTTGTTCTTGTTTATGATGATACTAACGCAGCGTGTATACCGGAGACAAATTCCTTGTGTGTTCTACATACTTGGCCAATAAAGATGATTCTGATTCTGATTCTGATTCAATTTGACAATGTAACCAGAATCCGAGCTGGTATTATGAGCAGCGAGAAGAAGAACTCCATGACCGTCACTCACCGCTCAACTTGGTTTTGATGCCCATGGGTGTGCGCTTAGGCCTGCTGAGCCCGGCTTCGTTCTCGGCCAAGATTCTGAACTCATACTCGGTGGCTTCCATTAGGCCGCCCATGGTAAACTGACGGTCCTTGGAACGCTCTTTGTTGCACTTTTTCCAGGCACTTTCGCCGGCCTGCCTGAACTCTATCCAATACCCCAAGATCTCCTTCCCCCCGTCAAATTCGGGCCGCGACCAATGGATGGTGATGCAGTCTTTGGTTACAGAGATGATGTCAATCTCTCCAGGTTGGCCCGGTTTATCTGTCGAAAAGATAATCAATAAGCAGGTCAACAACAACAAAGGTTCACTTGATTAGGTCCCTGCCACTGATTGCACCATCAGGTGACATTTACACACCGAACGGATCTTTGCAGACCACCGACTCAGATGCAGGGCCCGGCTCACTCTGGCCGACGTCATTCTGAGCCACAATTCTGAACATGTACTCCGCATCGGGGATGAGGCCGGTGATGTTGTACATGGTGGTCGTGATGTGAGTCTTATTATGGCGGACCCACTTCTCTGTGGAAACCTCCCTCCTCTCAACAAAGTATCCTGTGATACGGGAGCCACCATCGTCCCGGGGCCGGGCCCATGACAGAGACACTGAAGACTTGGCCACATCCATGATCTCTGGAGGATTGCTGGGAGGTTCTGGTGGACCTGTTGATAAATCATTGGGAAACAAAGGCTCAGAAGAGTTGGGATATTATAGAATTATGTCCAACAGCAGTGCCTTAATTGTCTTAATTTGTTTTGCCACCCCTCAGATCATTTCACCCAGTCAGATGGACTGAATTGCTCTTGATCCATTATTCTAGCTCCACCAAAAACACCACGTTTCTGGTCCGTGTTTTCAATGAAGATGGTCCCCATTCGCCACTTCACCAATGACGAGTTGAAACAGGGAGTGCCAAAGTGAATTGTTTCCCATTTTCGCCACACTGGCGAAGGACCACTTTTCTGTCAAATCTGCCCTGGGTCGAAAACCCACGTCAAAAGCCCTGGGTTTGAAAGTACAAATGTTCATGTGCAAATATCCGAATAATCCCACAATTCTCATCACGGCGAGTGACGCATATGATTGTGATGTGAGGTCGTCATGGACGAGTGGAAGAGGATCCCAGGGACAACCTGTGAAGCTCTGATGAACTCTGTGCCCAAGAGAGTTAAGGTAGTGCTGGAAAACAATGGTTGCCACACAAAATATTGGCACTTACGAATTTTCACTTCAGAGTGTATTCACTTTGGGGTGTGCCCTTGTTGCCAGAGGTTTAACTATTCACGGCTGCAATTTGAGTTGTTTTGAAGGAACAGTACACTGACATAGTCAGGGCACCTTTAAGTTACGGTACATTGTCGCTACTCACAGAGCGGTGTCTTTGCTGTGACAGGCTCCTCGGACTTCAAGGACCGGCTCACACCAAACTGGTTCTCAGCAGAGATCCTGAAGTGGTACTGCATATTCTCTTTTAGGCCTTTGACCACCAGGGAGTTCTCTTTGACCCGGGCATCCACTGTGTACCAAGCAGCCTTGGGGACTTCTCGCCTCTCCACGATATATCCAAGGAGGTCAGAGCCTCCGTCATCAGACGGGGGTCTCCAGCTGACTCGAACTGATCTGGCCTGAATATCGTCAAACTCCAGAGGGCCCTCTGGGACGTCGGGGCGCCCAATGACCTTCACCTGGAGATATACAGACATCCACACATGAGATAAAAAAATTAATAACTTCACCGGGTGTAGGTCGCAGGATTTGACCATACCTTGATGTACACAGCTTTCCTGCCACATTTGTTCTCCAACAGCAGGTCGTAAGTACCCGTGTCATCTTTGTGAGCCTCCTTGATGACAAGCTCTGTCAGATCATCATTGATGGCGATCATGGCCCGGTGAGAGATGTCGCGTCCATCCTTGGTCCACTTGCATGTAGGGATGGGTTTACCGGTGAACGGCACCGATAGGCAGATGACTCCTCCTTGCCGTACGACGTACTCTTCCTCATATCTACTATCCAGTTCGAATTCAGGATAATCTAAGGCAGACACAGTAGAGATTTTGGTTACCTATGATACTGCAAATCGTGTGACTCGACTGTACAAACACTGCATCTTACTCAGCATCTCCTGGATTTTGATGACCCCAGGAATCTCTGCGGGCTCTCCAGTGCCACCAGCATTGCAGGCGGTGATTCTGAACTTGTACTCAGCTCCCTGGGGCATGTGCGTGAGGGTATACTCAGACATTTTGGTGGGTGTGGTGTTGCACAAAGTCCACTCCACCTGGTCCACCTTCTGCATCTCAACAAAGTAACCGGTGACCACAGAGCCACCTTCCTCCACGGGAGGCATCCAGGCCAGAGACACGGAGGTTCTGGTGGTGTCTGTGACTTTGGGATGAACCGGAGGACCTGGTGGCGCTATTTCAGAACAGTACACCTCGGGTCAGATTGACTGATTCACAAGTACTCTTTGTGTAAACTTCAATAAATGTACCTATGGGGTCTATGGCAACAGTGATGGCAGAGGTCTCGCTGGGTTTGCCAGTTCCTCTGGAGTTAATGGCAGTGATGCGGTATTCGTACTCCAGGCCTTCGATCAGACCAGAAGAGCGGTACCTGGTCATGGTCACTGGGTTCTTGTTGATCCTCAGCCATCTGTCAGAACGAGGCTCCTTGCGCTCAATAATATAACCGGCAATGGTGGAGCCACCGTTGTCCTCCGGCGGATACCATGTCAGGGTCATGCCCTCGTGAGTGACGTCAAGCACCTCCGGTTTGCTCGGAGGTCCGGGGATGGCTGTGCAAGTTAACCACGGATAGATTAATTGGAAAACCGTAGCTTGAAAGCCAAGTCAAACATTGCTGCAGTGCCTATTTGAAATGTGGACTCACTCTCAGCACTCTTGCATTCCACCACTTCCGACTGCAGGAAACAACCAACGCCGAAGCGGTTCATGGCAGCGACACGGAACACATACTCTGTTCCCTCAGAGAGTCTGGTGAACTTGAAGCACGGTCGGGTCACCGATTCGGAGACGGTGATCCAACCGGGGCGGTGAGCATCGCGCTGTTCTACCACATATCCGCTGATGTTAGCGCCGCCATCCTTCTCTGGAGGTTCCCAGCTAACTGTCACCGATAGGCCATCAACCTCCACGATCTTCATAGGGCCGATTGGCACGCCGGGTTTGTCTGAAAAAGCACATGAAGAGCAGGGTCCAGATCTCACACAGCAAGTATCTGAAAATCGGTGTGGTGTCCATTTGGAGAGCCGGCGCCCTTACCGAGGATTACGGCTTTAATAACTTCAGTTGCCACACCGATGGCGTTCTTGACCTCCAGCATGTAGTCTCCGGTGTCGTTGATGGTGGTCTCGCGGATGACGAGATGGGCGTGTTTGCCATTGCTTTCGATTTTGATGCGCTCCAGGCTGTCCTTCAACTGGATGCCATCAAAGAACCAGGAGCAGACAGGCTGCGGTTTGGCCGCGATTGGCAAGTCGAGATCGATGGGTTTACCACGGGGGACATAGACAATCTTCTGAGGAATGCTGGTAATGTCGATCTTTGGCATCACTGGAGGCGAGCACAGAGGTAGCACGGACAGGTCAGGTGAAATGATAAAAGCGTTTTACACTCGCTAAGACATGCGTCTCTTGGCAGTCATACTCTTACCTTTGATTTCCTGAATGGTGACGGGGGTGACAATATCCATGGCCTCACCGGTTCCTCTGCTGTTAAAGGCTCGGATTCTGAAAAAGTACTGGTCGTTCTCTGTCAGAGACTGGATGGTGTATTGAGAAGTGGAGGCTTTGAGGGTGGCAACTGTGGTCCACCTGTCTGTAGACACCCTGCAGGCTTCGATAATATAGCCCATCAGCCTGCTGCCGCCTTCATGCATCGGTTTCTCCCAGCGCAGGGTGACAGAAGACTTTGTGATGTCACTGATCTGGAGGCTCAGAGGCACTGATGGCACTTCGCATACCAGCACAGCCTCAGCTGTCTCGCAGGGCTCACCAACGCCATAGATGTTCTCCGGTAGTACTCTGAAGAAGTAGTGCGCACCCTCCTCCAGGCCAGTGACCCTGTACAGGGTCTTTCTACACTCTGTGGTGACAGTCTTGTAAGACTTCATGCTGGCTTCCCGTTTCTCTATGATATAGTTGCTGACGTGAGCCCCGCCGTCAATACTCGGGACATCCCAGGTGATGACAACTGACTCCTTGGTATAGTCCTTCACTTTTACAGAAGCTGGAGGACCAGGAGTGTCTATGGGAGACAAGCAGCAAACCTTGAATTAGACTCCAGTTTTAAAGCTGCTCCCACACAATGTTTGGATGTTCTCCTACCATAGACTTTGACCAGGACGGTTGCAGACTTTTTGCCTGACGGATTCTCCGCCTCCACGACGTATTTTCCAGAGTCGTATCGGTCAACCTTCTCCACTATCAACATGGTGTAGCTGTCAGTGGTCTCGATGAAGCCGCGGCTCTGCAGCTCCACGCCCGTCTTCCTCCAGGACACAACTGGCGTCGGGCGTCCGCCAACAGTCACAAAAAGTCGTAGTGTTCCTCCAGCACGAAGACAAACAGTCTTCTTCAGGTCCTCGTCCAATTCCAGGTCGGGCATTTCTGGGTGGAGGCAGTGACATCAGAGTTAGGAGTTGGAATTATGAATAACGTCCTCCAGGCAAGACTTACCAATTCTCTCAAGGGGCTCGATCTCAGCGCTGGGTTCACTGAACTCTCCGGTGCCGTTGCTGTTGACAGCCGCCACCCTGAACCTGTATTTCTTATTGCCGACCAGACCGCCGGCTAGATACTCGCTGGTCTTGACAGCCTTGGCTGTGGCGCGGTACCACTGCTCAGAACCCTCCTCCAGGATTTCTACCACGTAGCCAGTGACATCTGAGCCACCGTCGTACATGGGTCTGGTCCAAGTCATGCTGATGCTGTGCTTGGTTGTGTCTGTGATGCGAGGCGCTGATGGGGGAGCTGGGGTGTCTGCGAGGGGAGGCAAGCAAAAGTTTGAATGTCCAAAGACCGGTACCCCACCGTTGCCACGGACTGCATCGGCCCTTTATAGCTGCTCGCGGCTCAAGTCTTAATATGTTCCTAAAAATAAATCAAAGGTGAATAATTTCAAATTGATCCTTAATCCTTCTTTTTTTTCCTGGCTGTGTCACTTGGAAGAAAAGCCCTAGAGTAGCTCAACAAACAAACGGCGATGCTCACAGGTGGGATCTCTGAGGAGGATGCACGGTGAGGCATCGCTGGGCTGGCTGTCCCCTGCCGCATTGACGGCCGTCACTCTGAACTGGTATTCGCTTCCCTCCAGCAGCCCTGTGATCTTGAGGCGGGTGTCGTAGATGGTGTACGTCTTATTGACCCGTGTCCACCTGATTTGTGAGAGAGAGCATGTGACATAAACACAGAGAAAACAGAGACGGGGAGAATGAACCTGTGAAAACCGGGATTAGGAAAAAAAACAAGAAAAAAGTAATGAAATAAAGAATCTATGAATTCATCTGACAGTAGGATAGGAAACCTTGACTTGGTAAGCTACTATCAAAACCTTTGATGGTAGCTATTATTTTTGCCTTGATTGGTGATATCTAAGCCTGGTTAGTTGCAGATGAGAGAATTGCTCAAACCTGGTGCTATTCTTCTCCCGTTTGTCAACAAGGTAAGTTTTGATCTCGCTGCCTCCGTCACTTTCCGGCTTCAGCCACTCGATGATGACGTGCTCCTTGCCCACGGCCGTGGCCTCCGGTGTGCCCGGTGGCGATGGCAACGCTGGAGTAGAGACAAACGGGGTCAGAGTCACAGACACAAAAATGCAAGTCCACCTTTTACGAGAGTGACTTTTTAACCGAGGTGGGGGCTCCAGTCACATGACTTGGCATGAGGCAGACTTCTGTCTGCAAATGTAGGACTTTGGGACTCCTGAGACTCCACTCGCCACAGTACTGTAAGACTTTTAGTAAGATTTTTAGTTTGACTGTATGTGTTGAGCCAAGTTGAGTTGAGCCTCTTTGTTTTAGGACTCAAGAACTAATAAATCTATTTCTGCTGTGCTAAAAGCACCATAGCTGCCTGTGTGTTGGCAAATATAGATAGATAGATAGATAGATAGATAGATAGATAGATAGATAGATAGATAGATAGATAGATAGATAGATAGATAGATAGATAGATAGATAGATAGATAGATAGATAGAGAGATAGATGGATAGATGGATAGATGGATAGATAGATAGATAGAAATCTTACTGTAAGCATTCCTGGCTATGACCGGCTCTGATTCCAGTGGAACACCAGGGCCATACTTGTTGACTCCCCGCACTCGGAAGATGTACTCGTTGCCCTTGATCAGCCGGGTACTGACACAGGACAAGCTCTTGCAGTCTGTCTCCATGATGACCCAGTTGAGGCGACTGGTCTCACGGCGCTCCACGATGTAATGGCTGACAATGTCGCCGCCATCTTCCAGGGGTATTTTCCAGGACACGGTGCACTTCTCCTCTGTCACTCTGCTGATCACGATCTTATCAGCTGGAGGCCCAGGAGTGTCTGTGAGACACCAAAAGATAGAATGGTGACTTTAATATAAGAGCTTGCGTAACCACTTCGCTGCCAATTCGTAAGCGATCGCTTTCCATTTTTCTGGGTTTTCACAGGATACACCCAAGTCCAAATTTGGAATTGCACACCTACAAAAAGAAACACAAAAAGAACCCCAGTTATGGTTAAGATTTAATCAACTGACCCAGGACTTTAACGGTGACGGTAGCCGTCTTGACTCCATTGACATTCTTGACAGTCAGGATGTATCTGCCGGTGTCAAATCTGTCGCAGTTCTTGATGACAGCCATTGCTCTCGTGCTTGTGTAGGTCAGCGAGTACTTTTCGCTAAGCTCCAGGTCCTTGTCACCCTTAGACCAGTAAACGGTGGGTTCTGGTTTACCACCCACCGCACCGTCCAGGACAAGGTCAGAGCCGGCGGTGACAATGATGGTCTCGCCAATCAACTTGCTGTCCAACTCCGCTCGAGGAGGAGCTGAAGATTGAGAAAAACAATTTCACTTTATATTAAAAGCTTCTCCGAAGTCGGGATCCACTGTAACTGAAATAGCCCATGAAAACAACAAAAACATTTTAGGGCTTACAGTATTCGTCCTTGCAAGTCACAGGTCCGGTGGATGCAGAGGGCGCACTGTGGACCCCGGCAGCATTCTTGGCAATGACGTGATATTCGAAGGTTTCTCCCTCTCCCAGGTTGGTGACGGTGAAGTAGTTCTCCGTGATGGTGGTGTAGTTGCACTTAAGCCAGCGGTTGTCGTCCCACTCATCAGTACTATAGACTTTCCTCTCCACCACGTACCCGACTATGTTGCTGCCGCCGTCATTGACGGGCACGGTCCAACACAATGACACGGAGGAGCGAGTGATGTCTGTCACCTGAGGGTGACCAGGTGGATCTGAGGAGAGGAGGAGGAGATGTTTTCATCAAAGCATTAGTAGCTGTGTACAGAAATAGGGGTCGGTTTACGACAGGCTTCCATGTGTAAAACCAGTCTTCCACTCACCAACGGGGTTGTGTGCCACCACTGGTCTGGAGGCCTCACTGGCCTTGCTAATTCCAGCGAGGTTCATGGCATAGACTCTAAACTGGTACTCCAGACCCTCGATCAGGCTGGACACCTTGTAGCGACAATCCAGACAGGGCAGCTTGTTCTCCCTCACCCACAGAATTGTATTCCGCTCTTTCTTCTCAATCCAGTAACCAGTCACCATGCTACCACCATCGGCATAGGGCACATCCCATTTGATGCTGATGGCATTGGCAGACACGGTCACAACATCCGGACGAGATGGAGGACTTGGAGGAACTGCAGGAGGTAATCAGAGGGAATCATAATTTTACCAAAACTACAGGGAGTTTCAGGCAATAAATACAGCCATGTCCAAAACATACCAAAAGGATGTTCAATGACCACAGCAGCAGACTCGATGGACTTGCTGACTCCAAACTTGTTCTCGGCGCACACTCTGAATGTGTACTCCATGTACTTGGTCAGATGAGTGACCTTGATGGTAGTTCTCTTCACGCTGGAGTTGACCACTTGCCAGGAGGCCGAGCCCGACTCACGCTTCTCAACAATGTAGTTGCTGATTTCTGTGCCGCCATCGTCAGAGGGCTCAGACCAGGACAGTGAGCAGGACTCAGAGGACACACCTGAAACCACCACAGGGCCTGTGGGAGGGCTGGGTCTTCCAACCACCATCACAGTCACAGTAAAGGTTTTGGCTCCGGCAGCATTCTCCAGAGTCAGGTAGTATTTGCCGCTGTCACTTCTCTTGCTGTCTTTCACCACCAGAGTGGTTCTCTCTTTGGTGTTCTTGATGGAAACTCTGTCTGTCTCCTTCAATTTCATCTCTTCCAGCCTCCACGTGACTTTTGGCGCCGGCCTGCCGCTAATGGGAATGTCAATGCTGAAGGCATCGGAGGTCTTGCAGCTGATGAGCTGGTTGGTGATGCTGCTGAGATCGGCGGTGGGTTCAGTGCGAGGCTCTTTGATGAGCACGGAGGTTAAGGTTGTCTGAGGCTCACTGATGCCAGCATCGTTCTTGGCCTTGACTCTGAATTCGTACTGCGTGTTATCAATCAGACCCTCTACCAGCATCTTAAGGGACTTGGTCTCCCCAGCGGCAGACCAGTGCTGTTTGTCCTCAGCTCTGAACTCCACAATGTACCCTCTGATGTGGCTACCACCGTCATGCTCGGGCTTCAGCCACACCAGTGAAGCTGTGGAACTGCTGGTGTCCACAACGTCTACCCTCTTAGGCGGAGCAGGTTCTTCGGTTGCCATGATGGGGTCGGTCATCTCGTGAGGCTCCCCCTGGCCATACTGGTTAACGGCAATCACTCTGAAGAGGTATGATACACCCATATCCAGACCTGTTACCCTGATCATCTGGCGGGAGCACTTGGTGCTGACCTCTTGCCACGTGAGGCGGCTGGCCTCGCGCTTGTCCACAATATAGTGTTGGATCCGCGAGCCGCCATCATTGCTCGGGGCGTCCCACATCATGGTTAAGGCTCCACGTGTGACATCCTTGAAGGTGAAGGCGCCCGGAGGTCCGGGCGTGTCTAGCACTTTCACGGTAAATGTAATGGACTTGCGCCCGCTGTTGTTTTCCAGGGAGAGCGTGTACTTGCCGGCCTCGTAGCGCGTGCAGCCCTCAATGGTCAGTGTCGAGTGAGAATCCGTGCTGCTAATATCGGCCATCACCGGCAGTTCGCCATCCACTCGGGACCAGGTGGTCAGTGGAGTTGGTTTGCCCCGGAAAGCCACGTGAAGGGAGATGGTGCCGCCATTTTTCACTGTATGTGTCTGCTTGAAGTTGGCATCGATGTCAAACTCAGGTGATGTTAGCCTATCTAGAGCCTGCACGGCATGGGGCATCACTGATGATTCCCCTTCCCCAGACCCATTCACAGCACTGACCCTAAACTTGTAAAATTCACCAGCAACCAGGCCCTTGGCGGTGTAGCGGGTGTGAATGCAAATCTGACTGTTTACTCTATGCCACTCTTCGAGGCTGGCCTTGCACATGTCAACATTGTAGCCAATGATCGGTAGGCCACCGTCAAAGACTGGTTTGGTCCATTCCAGGGTGACAGAGGATTTGGTGGAGTCGATAACCTGATGGACACACAAAGGACAGTTAGTGGACCAGTTATGCTTTCATCATGCTGACATCTGAGGTCTCTGCTGTCTCGATGCTAACTCACCTTGATTACCGTCGGGGCACTGGGAGAACTGGTCGGCTCTCTGCATTTGAAGAGCCTGGATGTACCACTGGCCGGCCCAACACCGGCACCGTTCTCAGCCATGACGCGGAACTCATACTCATTGCCCTCGGTAAGGTGGGTGACTCTGTGTCTGAGCTCTGTGATGGGCCGTTTTGCAGACACCTTCACCCAGCGCAGACTCTTCTTCTCACGTCTCTCCAAGATATAGTGCTTGATCTCGTTGCCGCCGTCTGACCTCGGCCTGGTCCAGCACAAGGTGATGGTGTTGCCGGTCAGATGCGTAGAATCAGGCGTACCAGGTGCCTCAGGCACAGCTGTGCACAGGAGCAGACGTGAACATTAGGCTGAGACGAGGAACCAACAGGACAACACAAAAACTCTTTCAGGCAGACTTACTGTATTGCATCTGCGCAACGAAGGGCGCAGAGTCCAGTGGTTTGCCAACACCAAACTTGTTGACAGCAGAAATTCTAAACTGGTACTCGTTGCCCTTGATGAGGTTGGTGGCGCTGAAAGAGCAGGCTTCACACTTGGAGTTGACCAAGGCCCAGGAAAGCCGAGACGTCTCCCTCTTCTCGACAATATAGTGGGTGATGGCGGCACAACCGTCATTTTCCGGAGGATTCCACCAGACTGAGCACTTTTCGCCCGTGATGCCGGTGAAACGGATAGGACCCTGAACTGGTCCAGGAGTATCTGAAAAGACATAAAATAGGTAAATCCATAAAAAATGGACCAATCAGATGGTGATCCTCAGGAACATCGTCCTCAGAATATAGCTACCTTGCACTCTGACGGTGATGTCAGCTTTCTTGGCACCAGAGCTGTTCTTGGCCTCCACAGTGTAGACGCCACGGTGTTTCCTGTCTGCTTCGCGAACAAACAGGCTGCTGGTACCAATACCAGCTGTAATCTCGATATCCATCATGGTCCTCTTGTCAATCTCTTTTCCATCCTTGTACCACACAACTTGTGGTACTGGACGACCGGTGATGTTGCAGCTAAGGTGGACGTTTTCTCCAGCACTCAGCGTCAGCCTCTGATCTGGGCACCAATCGATCTCAGGAGAGACTACAAATTGCAAAGAGGGCTAGTTAGGATTTGTAAACTGAAAATCATCTTTCCATTTTTTTTTCAAATGTTAGAATGCATACTGCTCTCATCCTTGGTCATGATGTATCCAGAGGAGTTGGACGGGGGGCTGACGGTGCCCACGGCATTCCGGGCAATCACCCGAAATTCGAACCTGTCTCCGGCGGACAGACCGGTCACAGTAAATTGGGTCTCACTGATGTCAGTGAAGTTGCAGCGGAGCCATTTCCCTCTGCCTTGGCGCCTCTCCACGCTGTAGGCCACAATCTTGCTACCGCCATCTCGCTTGGGGACGTCCCATTTCAAAGTGACAGAGTCGCGAGTCACGTCGATGCATAGTGGGGTGCCAGGTGGGTCTGAAGAAGATTTCCCAAAACGTCAGGTCAAGCATCGCTTCAACGAATAAATACAATTATGAACGTGCTGGTCACAGTTACTCACCAACGGGGGAGATAGCGAGTGCGTGTTTACTTTGTTCGCTAACAGGGCTGAATCCGGCATTATTCTCTGCATAGACTCTGAAAGAGTACTCTAGACCCTCCAAAAGACTGATAATCCTGTACTCTTTGTTGGAGATGATGGTGGAGTTCACCTTCTGCCACAGGAGACTATTCCTGTCTTTCTTCTCAACGTGGTAGCCGAGAATGGGGGATCCCCCATCAAACCCTGGAGCTTCCCACCGAATGGTCATGCCATCGCTGGTCACGTTGTAGGCTACTGGCTTTCCAGGAGCACCGGGGGGTTTGTATTGATGCTGAGCAAGGACCTCTGTGGAGATGAGTGGTTCACTGACCCCGTATTTATTCTCTGCACGTACTCTGAACTGGTACACAGTTCCCTTCACCAGGTTTGGAACCTTAAAGGACGTTCTGACCACACTTGAGCAGACCATCTTCCAGTTGGCCTGGGAAACCTCGCGCTTCTCCACGCTGTAGCAGGTAATCTCACCGCCTCCGTCCTCTTTGGGCTCATTCCAAGAGATGATCATATTCTGGGCCTTGATCTCGTCAAAGTGGATGGGGCCAACGGGCACAGAGGGCGGCCCAAGAACGGTTACCTCAATGTCAAAGTAGTTCTTTACCGTTCTGTTGTCCAGAACCAAGGTATACTGCCCTGCATGCTCCTTCTGGGCACCTCTAACTGTAACGGCGGTCTTGTTGTCAGTGGTCCTGAAGCGAACCTTCTCAGTTTCCTTAAGAGGCAAATTGTCTTTAAGCCAACTGATGGCAGGCCTGGGTTTTCCCTTGAAGGGCAGCTCAATGTGGATGTTCTGACCGACACGAACAGCCAGCTCTCCGTTAGGGTAGTCACCGAGGCACGCCTCGGGTGGAATGATGAAGTCCATGACTGTGATTGGGCCAATCTGTGAGAAGTCACTGGTGCCCTTCTCATTCTTTGCATAGACCCTGAAGTTCATCTGAGAATCCTCTTGCAGCCCCGTCACCTCACATGTGCAGCGCTTACAAGTTGTAGCAAAAGTCCAGCTGACATTGTTCTCATTTCTCTTCTCGATGACGTACTCAGAGATGTGGCTGCCGCCGTCATGGTCGGGTCTGGTCCACTGCAGTGTGACGGAGGATCTTGTGGAGTCAAGCATGACCAGGTCTTTAACCGCACCTGGGGTCTCAGTGGCTCTGACAGGCTCCGAGGTCTCGCAGGTGTCACCCACACCAAACTCATTTTCAGCCGACACGCGGAAGAAATAAGCAATGTCCTCCTCCAGGCCCGACACTTTGTAGCTCGTACTGACACACTCGTCCGTGACCATCTGGTACGCTTTCATGGTGGAGCCCTTCTTCTCAACAATGTATTTAGTGATTGGTGAACCACCATCAATGAGAGGAGCCTCCCAACTCAGAGTCAATTTTCCTCTGGTCACATTCTTAACCATCAATTTTTGGCAAGTGGACGGACTGTCAAGCACCTTCAGGGAAACTGTGATGATCTTGGGCTCTCCTACACCATTCTCAATTTCCAGCAGGTACTTGCCGCAGTCATCGCGAGTGGCCTTGGGAATTAGAAGGGTGGTGGCCCGCTCTGTGCTGGTGATGGTGTAGCGTGTGTCGGCGGCAATGTTGCGTTCACCACGCCGCCAGGTGACGCCAGGGGTGGGGCGTCCTTTCAGAGGAATAAACACCTCCACGTCACGCCCTGCCCGGACAGTATATTGGGTGCTCATGGGAACGTCCAAGTCCACGTCAGCCTCCTCTGTTGGGAAGAAAGTTCCACACAAAGATTTGAGAATTGGCCAACTTCATACTCTGATAGTTTTGTCTTTGTGAAGATACAAACCCAAGATATCCTTGGCTTGCACAGGCTGGTACATCTTGATATCCTCCCCTTTGCCCTTGCAATTGACAGCGGAAACTCTGAAGAAGTAGTAGGTTGCTGGTTTGAGGTGAGAAACCACATACTCGCAGGTCTTAACTTGCGGGTTGACCGTCGCCCACTCCCGCTCCTCTGCATTCATTTGCTCCAAGAAATAGTGTGTGATCTCGCTGCCACCGTCGTACACAGGCTTCTCCCATCCAAGAGTGATGGAGGTCTTTGTGGAGTCCACCACACGCAATTTGGACGGCTCCCCAGGAAGATCTAAAGGTAAACAAAGCATCCATCAGCTACGGTAGCGGAAAGGTATTTGTTGAACATGTCATAGTGGGTGCAAATGCATACCGATAGGATCATGGGCCTTGTACAATTCAGAGGCCTCTGAGTAGTTCCCTGCTCCGGCCTTGTTGACAGCGCATACTCGGTACTGGTATTCGTTGTTCTCCACAAGGCCGGTGACCTTCTGCCTGGTGTCTCTGATTGTGCCTTTCACCACCTGCACAACCGGGCATTATTATCATTAGCTGTACAGCTGCCACCAGTGATGAGAAGCGTCTCCTCAAAGTTTTCCATAAACCAACCTTGAACCACTGGAGACTCTTCTTTTCCCTTTTCTCCAGGTAATAACCGTCAATGTCGCTGCCTCCATCCAGAGCTGGTCTCTCCCAAATCACTGTCATGGTTGATCTGGTGATCATGGAGACTTGAGGCTTGGATGGCTCGCTGGGAGGAACTGTCGAAATGAACACATCGATTGTTATCCACGACAGGGGTGGCAATTCATGCATCCTTTTTTTTTCTAGTTTTCCTACCAAAAGCATTCTTGGCGATGACGGGCATAGACTCCAGAGGGTCACCGATGCCATATTTGTTGACCCCGCGGATTCTGAAGATGTATTCGTTGCCCTGGATGAGTCTGGGCACGTTAACGATGCAGTCGACAAGTTTCTCCGAGATGATGGACCACATGACTCTGCTGGTCTCCCTCTTTTCCACAATGTAGTGGGTCACCATGGCACCGGCCTCGTCAGCAGGAGGAGACCACATGATGGTGATGTTGTCGGCGGTCACCTTCTTAAACTGGATCTCTCCAGCAGGGGGCCCTGGCCTGTCTATGAATAGGAAGCAAGGGGTGCATTCATATTGCGACCGAAAATAATGATCTTTTAAACTCCCCACCCCACCCCCGCTTAAAAAAAAGATTGATTCGACAATTGATTTGAAGTACCTTGGATGAGCAATCTGACAACCGCACAGGCTGAACCCAGGGAGTTCTTCACCTTGACTTCATAGGTACCAGAGTTCAGGCGCGAGGTGTCCCTCAGGATCAAACTTGTGGATTCAAAGGTGTGTTTAAAGGAGAGTTGGGCACCAGCTTTGAGTTCTCTTCCATCCTTTAGCCACTCAATGGTAGGTGAAGGCTTCGCAGTGATGTTAAACTTGAGTTCGACATCCGAGCCTGCCCTATGCTTCACCTCGTTCAAGTACTCTGCCGGTATTTCAATTTCTGGAGCACCTGAAAGAGAGATATAAATCTTATGAAAATGCGTGCCAGGCAGTTTAACCTTTTAAACGTGGTTTTACATACCAAAGTTGTCAACGCATGTGGCGGGTCCAGCTGTCATGGAAGGATTGCTCACTGAGCCTACCGCGTTCTTGGCCATTACTCTGAACTCATAGGTCTGATCCTGAGTCAGACCAGTCACGGTGTAGCGTGTGTCTTTGATGTTGGTTAGGTTTGCCTTGGACCACCTGCCAACGACTTCTTCTCTCTTCTCCACCATGTAGCCCGTGATCTGGGATCCCCCGTCAAAGTTAGGCACCTGCCACACCAGGCTGATGGAGTTCTTGGTGATATCACTAATGCGCAAATTGGTGGGCGGTTCTGCCGGAAGACAGTCGGCGCTCATAAGACAACAGCGACTCCGTAAACAGTCACAAAGAGCCAGTTTCAGGCACTGCAACTTACCACAGGCGTCAATTGCCAGCACTGGATCAGAAACCCTGCTGAATTCACTGATTCCAGCAGCGTTCTCGGCTGCCACCTTGAACTCATAAATGAGTCCAGCGTGAATGCTTGTGACCTTAAAGTGAGTGGCCCGGATGACCATTCTGTTGACTTTTTGCCATAGAATGCTGTTCTTGTCTTTCATCTGGAGATGGTAGCCAAAAACGTGACTGCCTCCGTCTGACTTGGGCTCCTTCCAGGCTACAGTGATGGTCTCCCTGGTCACAGCAGTGACCTCTGGAATGGAGGGTGCTTCAGGCAAGGCTGCGGGATGACAAAGAGTTATGAGGGTGGTGTCATTCTCAGGCCAAAATGAAACAATGGTTACTTACTGTAAGGGAGGCTAATTGCAACAGGTGGTGAGTCAAGGTGCTCGCTGATTCCATATCTGTTCTCAGCCCTAATCCTGAACTGGTACTCCAGGCCTGTTGTAAGCTTCTGGATCTTGATGGTGCAGCGAGCCACAGCAGAGGAGACATCCGTCCAGCTGGCCGTGGTCGTCTCCCTCTTTTGGATGATGTAGTTTGTGATGGGGCTGCCGCCCTCATAGGCGGGCGGGAGCCACTTCAGACTCACGCTGTCCTCCGTGATGTCAAACAGCTCTACAGGTCCCAGTGGAACACTGGGCCTGTCCAGAACCACAATGTTGACAAAAGACTTGGTGGTGCCACTTGAGTTGGAAGCCAGGATATCGTAACGTCCAGAGTCTCCTGCGATGCTCTCGCGCAGCGTGATCTTTATGCTGTCGGGAGTGACTTCGGAGTTGAACCTCATGGTTGACTTAAGTATCACGTCGTCCTTGGAGAGAGTCACCTTGGGCAGTGGCCTGCCTATCAGCGGAATCTCACATTTGAGAGTGGAGCCAGCTCTGACATAGACTGTGTTGTGGGGGAAGTCCTTCATCACCACCTCAGGAGATTCTTCAGAAAATGACAAAAGAAATTTGAAACACTAAAGGTCATGTCTCAGAAAACCGAGAAATCGCTCGGAATTTGTGAAATACATACAAGTATGTTTTAGCACAATAAAAAAATTTCACTGTCACATACCTTGTTGGTCTTTGACCAAAACCGGGGTGATCATTTCTTTGACATCACTGAATCCAGCTTGATTCTCAGCTCGGACTCTGAAGAAGTACTCTGTGTTCTCCCTCAGGCCAGACACTGTGTATTGCAAGTACTTGGTTACACCACACTTGACCCACTTCTCCTGGCCTTTCTCCAACGCCTCCAACAGATATCCCGTAATTCTGCTGCCTCCGCTTTGCTCCGGTTTGACCCAAGCCAGGGTTACGCTCTCCTTGGTCACATCAGTCGCAGCAAGCTTAGCTGGTGGGCTTGGTTTTTCTGGAAAAGGGAAGCAATGTGTTATCCTGACCTAATATTGGCAGACTCCGTGAAGCATTACAGAGTGAAAAGCCCCAATACCTGTGATCTTGGTTCCCTCTTTGGTCTCAGCAGGAACTCCAATGCCGTACTCGTTCTCGCCGGTCACTCTGAAGTAGTAGACTCCTCCCTCTTGCAGGTCTGACACCTTGTATGTCAACCTATGGCACGTGTCGGTCAACTGAGTCCAGCCTTTCCTGCTGGCCTCACGAATGTCCAATAGATAGTTCTTTACTGGCCCTCCTCCTTCATTCTCTGGAGTATCCCATGTCACAGTCGCAGAGTTCTTGGTCACATCCTTGACCACGACAGATGCCGGAGGTCCAGGAGAATCCAGGACTCTGACGTTGAGGGTCAAGGAGGCAGTACCGGCTACACTGGACAAGGTAATGGTATATTTTCCCGAATCATTGCGAGTGGCTTTCTCCAAAGTGATTGAGGTGAAGGTGTCTGTGGTGTCAATGACAGCACGGACCCTTAGGTCAACATCGGGCTTGCTCCAAGTCACAGTGGGGATGGGTTTGCCTCTGAAGGGCACCGTCATGGTGAAGGAGCTGCCATCCTTCACGATAAGAGTTTTCCTCATATCATTGCTGATGTCAAAGACGGGCTCTTCTTCCCGTTCCTTGGCCAGCTGTTTGTCTGACTCCGGACTGGGCTCGCTGACTCCAATCTTGTTGATGGACTTGACCACAAACACGTACTCTGCACCAGGGGTCAGTCCCGCCACTGTGAACTCTGTATTGTTGGTGTTCTGGACACCGACAGTCCATTCATCATCCAAAGTGTTTCTGTATTCTACTCGGTAACCGGTCACAGGTGCACCACCGTCAAAGAGTGGTCTATTCCAGGAGAGGGTCACAGTGGTCTTTGTTGAGTCAATGATCTTGGGCTTAGCGGGTGGGGAAGGCAAGAACTGGGGATCTTCCGCCTTGGTGAGTGGACAGGCAATGCTGGGAGCACTGAGCCCGGCAGCATTCTCTGCAAACACTCGGTATTCATACTCACAGCCCTCACGAAGGTGTGACGCTTTGACTCTGAGGTCATAAACCGGTTTCTTGTTAACACGGCACCAGCGATGGCCGGCCTTCTCTCTCTTTTCGATGACATAGCCAGCTATGCTGCTACCACCGTCAGAGACTGGTCTTTCCCAGCAGATGGTCATTGCCTCGCTCGTTATGGAGGTGACCTGGACATTAGTGGGAGCAGTGGGGACTGTGAACGGATCCATGGCCTTTGTTGGCTCACTTTCAAGGGCTTCGCCATCCCCATATTTGTTGACTCCTCTAACTCTGAATATGTACTCATTCCCTTTCAGCAACTTGGTGACTTTGCAGGTGCTGGCCTTCATGTCACTGTGTACAAGAGTCCAAGCCAGCCGGCTCGTCTCCCGTTTTTCAACAATGTAATGCATGATATCGGCGCCCCCGTTCTCCTGAGGCGGGCCCCAGCTCAGGGTGCATTTTTCTGCTGTAAGGCCAGACACAGCTAAGGGTCCAGAAGAAGGTCCAGGCCTATCCAGAACTTTGCAGTTGATAGCCACAGACCTGGTTCCTGCAACATTGTGCAGAGTCAGGACGTATTGTCCAGAGTCCCTCCTGATAGCATCTCTTACGAGCAGGGTAGTTGTGAAGTTGGTGGTGGTGACTTCACATCTGGCCTTGGCTTCAATCTCCTTTCCATCCTTAGACCACGACACGACAGGAAGGGGACGCCCGGTTGTTTCAGCGTCGATTTGAATAATCTCTCCTGCTTTAATGACAAGCAGCTGTCTGAACTTTTCCTCCAAGATAATTGTGGGCGGATCTACATCATCCTTGACTGTTACAGGTCCAGTACTCTCAGAAGGAACACTTAACATCTCGGCGGAATTCTTTGCAATAACATGGAAGTCATACTGGACATCTTCAGTTAGGCCTGTGACATCGAAGTAAGTGTCCTGCAGGTTGGTGAAGTTACATTTCAACCAGCGGCCATTTGGAACCTCTTTGCGTTCAACAATGTAGCCAGTAATCTTGGTCCCAACATCATGGTCTGGCCTCTCCCAGAAGAGAGAGACCGAGGTCCTTGTGATGTTGGTGACTTTAAGGTTGCGAGGAGGTTCACATGGATCCCTTGCTGCCACTGGCTCACTGGCTTGAGAGCCTGGACCAATGCCAGCGATGTTCTCTGCATAGACTCTAAACTGATAGAACAAGCCTTCTTCAATGCCAGTCATCTTAAACTGGCTCTCAGCCAGAAGACCTCTGTTCATCTTGGTCCAAAGAATGCTGCTTTGGTCTTTGCATTCAATGTGATAACCAGTGACGGGGCTTCCGCCATCCCTGATCGGTCGATCCCAAACCACAAGCATGCCAGACTTGTTGGCATGGGAAACACGAATGTTAACGGGAGAGCCCGGAGGCTCGAATGGGTACTGAGCAACAACGGAAGCAGAGTCAATGGCGTGACTCTTGCCATATCGATTCTCAGCTGCAACACGGAACTGATACTCTGTTCCCTGAGTGAGACGGGACACTTTAATTGAGGTCCTGGCAACAGTAGCAGACACAATCTGCCATGCGGTTGTGGTCGTGTCTCTCTTTTCCACCACGTAATTATTAATCTGGCATCCGCCATCGTAGGTCGGAGCATCCCAAGACAGAGAGACGAAGTCAGCGCTCACCTCATCCAGCTTAATGTTACTGGGCGGGCCCGGTTTGTCCAGGATGATAACAGAGATTTCACCCGTCGTCGTGCCCACAGCATTCGTCAGGGTGATCTCATATTTCCCTACGTCTTCCTTGGTGGCATCCTTGATGAAGATTTTAGACGAGGTTTGTGAGGTGAGAACATTGACGCGAGTGGTCTGCTTCAGCACCTGGCCGTCCTTCTTCCAGGTCACCTCAGGTTGCGGCCTGCCCTTGAAGGGGACGTCAATCTTCAGGTTATCCCCAGCTTTAACACTGAACGTATTGAACAGCAGGTTGACGATGGGTTGTACTGTGATGTCCCTCACAATGACGGGGTCAGCGAGAGGTTTGGGGTCACTCCGACCCTTCTCATTCACCGCAATAACCCTGAAAAAGTACTCCTCATCTGTTGTGAGACCTTCAACAGTGGCCTCTAGTGCTTTAACTTCACTGCACAAACTCCACATTTCGTCTCCGTAGGGCTGCATCTCCACAATGTAGCCTGTAATCTTGCTGCCACCATCATGGTCAGGTTTCTCCCAGGATAGCGTGACTGTGTGACGAGTCACATCCATCAGCTGAACCCTTCCGGGAGGCAAAGGAACCTCAGAGACTTTGACCTGTTCCGTGGAGGCAGGCAGACCCACACCAAATTCATTTACAGCCAGCACACGGAAGTAATACCGGCCTCCCTCCTGCAGATCAGAGATCATGTAAGAGTTCCTCACACAGTTGGTGCTGACACTGGTGAAGGCCATTCTCTTCTGCTCTCTCTTCTCCACAATATAATGAGATATCTTTGCCCCTCCATCGATAAGAGGAGGCTCCCAAGAGAGAGACACTGAATTTCTTTTCACATCTTTCACCTCAAGCTTCGTCGGTGCGCTAGGTGAGTCCAGGACTCGGACGTTGATGAAGGCCGACTTAGAACCACTCACGTTCTCCAGAGTTAGCACATATTTGCCGGTATCAAATCGGTCGACATTTTCAATTACTAACATGGTGTAGGAGCTCGTCGCCTCAATCTGAGCACGCTCATTCAGAGTGCCATCTGCCTTTGACCACCGGACGTCCGGCTCTGGCTTCCCTCGAATTGTGACGAACAGACGCAAGGACGCTGTGGCCCTGACGTTGACCATCTTTCTTAGATCACAGTCAAGTTCAATTTCAGGAGCTTCCAGCTTCTCAGCGGCGATGACACTGCCGGGCAGGTCTACGTGTTCACCCACGCCCTCGCAGTTAAGGGCGCAGATGCGAAAATTGTATTCGGTGTTCTCCCTCAGTTTTTTCACTGTGTAGTTAGTAGCCTGCACACCGGTGTGCGGGGTGCAAATGACCCATTCATCCAGCGCAGCCTCCTTTAGCTCAACAATGTAACCAGTGATGGGCGCTCCGCCGTCATATATAGGCCGAGTCCAAGTCAACGAGACCGTTGTGCTGGAATTGTCAGCGACCTTTGGGTTGTTTGGAGGTCCTGGTGGGTAAATGGCATCACATGCCTTGATGTACTGTGTTGGTGCGCTGGGCTTGCCCACGCCGGCGGCATTTTCAGCAGAGACCCTGAATTCATAAGAGTGGCCCTCAATGAGACCCGTGCATCTGAACCTCAGGTCAGACAGCCTCTTCTTGTTGCATTTGCTCCATCGAATGCCATCCTTGTCACGTTTTTCAAGGATGTAGCCCTCAATCTCGGCTCCCCCGTTGCTCTCCGGCCTTTCCCAGGTAAGCACAATGGAGTCTCTGGTGACGACACCGGCCTCTGGCATGGACGGCGCACTTGGAGTAGTGAAGGGATTGCGGGCAACAACTGGCTCTGATTCTAACGGCTCTCCAACACCATATTTGTTGACAGCCGTGACACGGAAGATGTACTCATTTCCAGGCAGCAGTTTGGTGACTTTATAGCTGATGGCTTGAATCTTGGGCTCCACCACAGTCCACGACAAACGGCTGGTTTCTCTCTTCTCAACGATGTAGTGTGAAATGCTGGCGCCACCGTCCTGCGATGGATGGTTCCAATGCAGGTAGCACTTTTCAGTCGTGACACCTTTGACCTCTAGCGGGCCATCTGGTGGGCCGGGTCTATCCAGTACCTTGACGTTAACTGGGATCATCTTGACTCCTCCGACATTCACAAGTTTGAGAGCAAAGTGTGCGCCATCTGTTCGGATGCAGTCCTTCACGGTCAAGACGGTGCGTGTGAGTGTGGTCTTGATTTCCATTCTTGGCATAGTCTTATCAATCTCCTTTCCATCCTTCAACCAGATGACCTCAGGCAGAGGCTTGCCGGTGTAGTCCGCATCGATGACAAAAGTCTCACCAGCACGAACGACTGTTAGATCCTTGAATTTGGAATCCATGGTTGCGTCGGGGGCCTCAATTTCATCTTTGGCAGTTATTTCCCCTGTGCTCGGAGAGGGACGGCTGGACAGACCAGCTGCATTCTTGGCAACAACTCTGAACTCATAAATGCAGTCCTCCGTCAGGCCAGTGAGAGTGAACTGGGTGTCAATTATGTTGGTAAAACTGGCCTTCATCCAGCGAGTATCAGGGTGTTTCCTACTTTCGACCAGGTAGCCGGTAATCACGCTGCCTCCGTCATACGGCGGAGTGGTCCACTTAAGTGTTACGTGGTTCCGTGTTATTTCAATGGCCTCGGGAGCACCCGGTGGGTCGATGGGGTCACGGGCCACTGCGCTATCTGAAACCTTGCTGACTGGACTAAGTCCTGCAATGTTTTCGGCATAAACCCTGAATTCATATTCAATGCCCTCCTCCAGATCTGCAGTCTTGAAACGTGCATCGGGGATGAGCAGCTTGTTGAGTTGAGTCCAGAGGAGGCTGTTCTTCTCCTTCCTTTCCAGATGATAGCCAAGAATGGGACTCCCACCATTGTTTGCGGGTGGCTTCCACTCAACGACCATGCTGTCCTTGGTCGCAGCGGTTACAACGGGGACCACTGGTGCATCAGGCACGCTGAATGGATACTGAGCCATCACTTGTGGGGAGATAATGGCAGAACTCTTTCCATACCTGTTCTCAGCAGATACTCTGAACTGATATTCCACGCCAGTCTTCAAGTTGCTGACCTTGATGGTTGTTCGGGCGATGGTCGCAGACACAATCTGCCAAGCCGTTGTGGTGGTGTCTCTCTTCTCCACAATGTAGTTGTTAATCTGACAGCCGCCGGTATACGTCGGTGGTTCCCAGGAGAGTGTTACATAATTGGAGCTCACTTCGTCAATCTTCACAGGACCAGTGGGCGGGCCCGGTTTATCAAGAATGACAACAGTAATCTCTTCGGTTGCAGTTCCGACATTGCTGGTGGCTGTGACGGTATATTTGCCGGAATCCTCCCGCTTTGCATCCTTGATGCAAAGCTTTGTAGATGTAGGCGTGCCAGATACATTTAGCCTGGTAGTCTCTTTAAGAGCCTGTCCTTCTTTCTTCCACTCCACTTTAGGGACCGGACGTCCAGTCACAGGAATCTCAATCTTCAAATCTTCTCCACTTTGCAAACTATAAGTGTTGAATCTCATCCTGAATCCGGGCAACATGGTCAAATCCTTGGCAATGACTGGCGCAGAGAGAGACCTTGGGTCACTCTTACCCTTGTCATTGAAGGCAGATACTCTGAAAAGATATTCATGTCCAGCACTTAGGCCCGTGACCACGCCTTCACAGGTCTTGGTTGTGGCAGCCACCACCCATTCCTCGGAGTCCATGGTTTGCATTTCGACGTAGTAACCGATAATCCTGCTGCCTCCATCATGGACTGGTTTTTCCCATGACAGCGAGGCGGTTGTTTTAGTGACTTCGGTCAAAGTGACTTTACCAACAGACAGAGGAGGCTCAGAGGTCTTAACCGGGTCTGTTGTCTCGACTGGTAGTCCTACTCCAAACTCATTTTCGGCAAGGACCCGAAAGTAGTAGATTGCTCCCTCTGTGAGGCCGGTAACCCGGTAGCTGGTCTTTGTGCACTTGTTGTCCACATTAGCGTAAACCTTCCTGTTGGACTCACGCTTTTCAACCAGGTAATTCTTTATTCGTGCGCCGCCGTCAATAAGAGGAGGCTCCCAACTCAGGGTGACACTCTCCCGTTTAATATCTTTGACGGTGAGGTTGGTGGGGGCTCCTGGAGTGTCCAGAACTTTGACAGACACAAATGCAGACTTGGTGCCAGCGCTGTTCTGCAGATTAAGGATGTATTTTCCGGCATCATTTCTGTCACAGATGTTGATGGAGAGCTGTGTGTAGTCTTCTCCCGTCTCAAGTTCAACTTTACTGGGCAGGTCACTGTCCTCCTTGGTCCAGCTAATGTCAGGTGTAGGACGACCCTTAAACGGAATGCCAATTCTCATCGGGGCTCCCGCACGGACAATAATGCCCTTTCGGAGTTCGGCATCCAGAATCATCTCTGGAGCATGCATTTTATCCACCGGCCTAACTCTGCCCTGGACTTCGGTTGGCTCCCCAATTCCCAGCTTGTTGATGGCACAAACGCGCACTTTGTATTCCTGATACTCAGTCAGCTTGGTGATGGTGAACTTGGTGACATTCACTCCGGAAGGTGGCGTGCAAATTGTCCACTCCTCCTCATCAGCCTTCGTGATTTCAACAGCGTAGCCTTGAATCTCACAGCCACCATCATATATGGGCCTGTGCCATGCCAGGCTTATGGAGTCCTTTGTGGTGTCTGTCACATGGACGTTGGTGGGGTTGCCAGGCTTAAATGTGGGGTCACAGGCTTTCAGGTAAGGTGTGGCAGGGCTCGGCTGACCCACGCCAGCTGCATTCTCAGCAGAAACCCTGAATTCATATTCGTGGTCCTCGGTTAGGCCCGTCACTCGGAAACGCAAGTCTGTTACCCTGCGCTTGTTGCACTTGGTCCACCTTATGCCAGCCCGGTCTCTCTTTTCCACAATGTAGCCAACAATTTCACTG
The DNA here is from genome assembly GCA_026261675.1 of Hippocampus mohnikei. Lineage (NCBI taxonomy): Eukaryota > Metazoa > Chordata > Actinopteri > Syngnathiformes > Syngnathidae > Hippocampus > Hippocampus mohnikei. Next base: position 406,731 of record JAKGUB010000106.1, on the reverse strand, counting down.
CCTCCGTTGGTCTCAGGGCGGTTCCAGCAGACAGTCATGGAGTCCCTGGTAATGTTGGTAATCTCAATCTCCCGAGGTGTGCCAGGCGGGACAAATGGATTCCTCATGATAACTGGAGCCGACTCCAGAGGCTCACCCTCACCGTATTTGTTGCAAGCCATGACCCTGAAGATGTATTCGTTTCCCTTCAAGAGTTTGGTGACTTTGAACATGGTGGCGGCGCAGTCACTGGAGACCACGGTCCACGCCAGGCGGCTTGTCTCTCGCTTCTGAATGATGTAGTGAGAAATGCCGCTACCTCCATCGTGCCTTGGTGGAAGCCATGACAGGGAGCACTTCTCCTCAGTGACATTGCTGACAGTAAGAGGTCCCTCTGATGGACCTGGTCTGTCGAGGACCTTTACACTGAACGGAAGAGTCTTGCTGCCTGCCACGTTGGTGAGTACCAGTGTGTATTGCCCGCCGTCCACTCTGATAGCGTCCTTCACAACAAGAAGGGCCTGAAAGTCTGTATTTTTAATCTCCGCTCTGGCCGAGTTTTCCACTTCAACATCGCCCTTAAACCACTGAGCCGTCGGAATGGGCTTTCCGTCCACTTTGGCCTCCAAACTGAATGTGTCCCCAGCGTTGATGACAAGCGTTTGATTGTACATGGCGTCTGTCTCACACTTGGGTGGATCAACTTCGTCTATGGCTGTGATGGATCCACTGCTCTCAGAAGGCTTGCTGACCACACCTGCTGCATTTCTTGCAATGACTCTAAAGTCATATTTGCCGTTTTCTCTCAAGCCCGTCACTGTGAATTCAAGGTCCGTGACATTTGCAAAGCTGGCCTTCATCCATTTTCCTTCGGGAAGATCACGTTTCTCCACGACATACCCAGTAATTAGACTTCCACCGTTGTACTGCGGGGCCGCCCACCTGAGCTTCACCGAGTGTCTGGTCACTATCAGTGCTACTGGACATCCAGGAGGATCACACGGATCGCGGGCCACATAGACCTCTGACACCTTACTGGACTTTCCAATGCCGACAATGTTCTCAGCATAGACTCTGTATTCATACTCAATGCCTTCCTCCAGAGGAGTGGATTTGAACCTGCAGTCTTGGATGAGAGTTTTGTTAATCTTGGTCCAAAGTATGCTGTTCTTCTCTTTCCTTTCAAGATGATATCCCAAGATAGTGCTGCCTCCGTCAGACGGAGATTTGTGCCATTCCACTACCATGTAGTCTTTAGTGTATGAAGATACAAACGGTGTACCCGGTGGGCCAGGCTCCTGGAATGGATACTGCGCCACAAACGGGTCAGAATCAATGGCATAACTCTTGCCATATCTGTTCTCAGCATAGATTCGGAATTGATACTCAGCGCCGGTCTTCAGATTGCCCACTTTGAGTGTTGTTCTTGCCACAGTGGCAGACACCACAAGCCAGTGGGTGGTGGTGGTATCTCGTTTCTCGACAACGTAGTTTGATATCTGGCAGCCGCCTGTGTACGTGGGAGGTTCCCATGTAAGTGTGACGCTCTCTGCACTGATATCCTCTAATTTGACAGGTCCTGAAGGTGGTCCGGGCTTATCTAAAGTGATAACCTCAACAGTGGCTTCCTTGGATTGCAGATCATTGGCAACGGTAATGCTGTACATGCCTCCGTCCTCTCTGGTGGCGTCTTTAATTGCAAGTGTGGTCTGATGGGCTGAATCTGTGACGTTTACTCTGGTGGTCTGCTTGAGGAGGACTCCATCCTTGGACCAAGAGATGGTCGGCTTTGGATGGCCTGCAACTGGCACTTCAATCTTGAGGTCGTGTCCCACTTGAACACTGTAGCAACTCGTTTTCGGTCTGACGGAAGGCTCAATCACAAGGTCCTTGGCGACAACTAAATGAGCCAGTTGCCTGGGGTCGCTCCTGCCCTTGTCATTGACAGCGACCACTCTGAACTGATACTCTTCTCCCTTGAGCAGATTACTCACCAGGGCCTCGGTTGCCTTCCCACTGGTACAAACAGACCAAGAGTCGGTGTCCTTTGGAGCGAGTTCGACTTCATAGTGGGTTATCCTGCTGCCGCCATCATGTATGGGCTTCTCCCACATCAAGGTGACGGTACTGTGTGTGGCATCAACAACGCTGACTTTACCAGGGGGCTGCGGTTTCTCAGATATCTTAATTGGTTCGACGGTTTTGGCAGGCAGACCGACACCATACTCGTTCTCAGCCATCACTCTAAAGAAGAATAGTCCTCCCTCTGGGAGAGATTCCACTTTCCATGTCATCTTATTGCAGATGGTGATTGGAGAGTAAACCTTCCGAGTGCTATCCCGCTTTTCCACAATGTACTGCTTAATCTTTGAGCCGCCATCGAGGAGCGGAGGCTCCCATGTCAGGGTGACAGAATTCTTGGTAATCTCCTTCACCATGAGGTTATCTGGGGGGCTGGGGGTGTCCAGGACTCTGACGCTGATGAAGGCAGACTTTATTCCGCTGGCGTTCTCAGCAGTCAGCGTGTATTTGCCACTGTCAAATCTGTCCACGTTCTCAATCACAAGTGACGCATAGCTATCTGTGTTGTCTATTTGGGCTGTCTCCTTTAGCTCCCCGTCAGCCTTGCCCCATCTCACCTCCGGGGCTGGACGACCTCTTACAGGAACAAAGAGCCTAAGTGTGCTTGCGGCTCTAATGTTGATCATCTTTCTCATGTCGGCGTCCAGGTCCAGGTCAGGTGCTTCAAGCTTCTCTTCCAGAATGATTTTTCCTGGAAAATCCGCCTGCTCACCGACACCGATTTTGTTGATGGCACACACTCTGAACTGGTACTCGTGCTTCTCCAGGAGCTTTGTCACCGTAAACCACGTTTCTGCGATTCCAGAGGAAGGAGTGCACATGAACCACTCATCTGACACACTGTCGCACGCCTCCACAATGTACGCCTGAATCTCACAGCCACCGTCATAGATGGGTTTACCCCAGGTCAGGGAAACGGTCGATCTTGAGGTGTCCACCACTTTGGGATTGTTTGGCGGGCCTGGTTTGAAGATGGGATCCAAAGCTTTGTAATACGTTGTTGGGGAACTGGGTATTCCCAAGCCGGCAGCATTCTCGGCAGAGACCCTAAATTCGTAGCTGTGGTTTTCTTGGAGCCCAGTAACTCTGAAACGGAGCTCGCTCACGTTACGCTTGTTGCACCTGGTCCATCTAACACCGTCCTTGTCACGTTTCTCCACAACATAACCTTGGATGACACTACCACCGTCATTACTTGGTCGTTCCCAGGTCACAACCATGGAGTCTTTGGTAATCGTGGAGACGTCTACCTCTGTTGGTGGGTTGGGAGCTACAAATGGATTTCTGGCAACAGTGGGCTCTGATTCCAGAGGCTCACCAACTCCATACTTGTTCACTGCAATCACTCTGAAGATGTACTCATTGCCAGGAAGAAGTTTGGTGATCTTCAGGTTGAGGGTCTGAACTTTTTGATCGACTACTGTCCAAACCAGTCTGCTGGTCTCTCTCCTTTCAACAATGTAATGGGAAACATCACTACCGCCATCCTGCAAAGGTGGTTTCCAGGAAATGGAGCACTTCTCACTAGTGACCCCATAGATTGAAATAGGGCCCTCAGGTGGACCCGGCCTGTCCAGAACTTTCACATTAAAGGTCACAGATTTCTCTCCGCCTACATTCTTCACCAGCAAAGTATACTGGCCTCCATCAACACGAATGGCTTCTTTGACAACTATACAGGCTAAAAAGTCTGTGTTCTTGACTTCCAAGCGTGCTGCTTCACTCATGACTTGACCCTCCTTCAGCCAGAGGACCGTGGGTAGAGGTTTTCCCGACATAGCTGCCTCAAGACAGAATGACTCTCCAGCATTCACAACCACAGCCTGGGAGTATTTGGCATCAAGGTCGATTTGGGGCGGAACCACCTCATCCTTGGCAGTGATCGCTCCTGTAGATTCAGATGGTTGACTGCTGACACCTGCTGCATTTTTGGCAATGACACGGAACTCATAAATCTGATCTTCGGTGAGACCCGTGACAACAAAGGAAGTCTCAATGACATTGGCGAAACTGGCCTTCATCCAGCGTCCGGCTCCTTCCTTCTTCTCCACCACATATCCGGTGATTTTTATGCCACCATCATACTCAGGTTTGTTCCATCGGAGGGTCACCTCTTTTCTGGTCACAATAACAGCCTCCGGCCTTCCTGGTCTGTCACAGGGGTCTCTGGCGACCTGTAACTCACTCACGACACTCGCTTTGCTTAGGCCGACAATGTTCTCAGCGTAAACTCGGAACTCGTATTCAAGACCCTCTTCCAGGCCACCTACTTTGAATCGGGCCTCTGGGATGAGCTGTTTGTTCTGCTTCACCCACAAAAGGCTGTTTTTCTCTTTGAGCTCAAGGTGGTAGCCGAGGATTTTACTTCCACCATCACTGCTGGGTTTATCCCATACGACCAGCATGGACTCCTTGGTGGCTGACTGGACAACCACCAAACGTGGTGAAGCTGGTACATCAAACGGATACTGAGCCACGATGCTTTCAGATAGCAGCGGCGAGGACTTGCCATATCGATTCTCTGCAGCAATCCGGAATTGGTACTCGCATCCAGTCTTCAGACGTACAGCTTTTATGGTGGTTCTGGCCACTGTCGCTGATACGATCTGCCAGTTAGTAGTCGACGTGTCTCTCTTCTCAACAACATAATTGTTGATGCTACAGCAACCATCGTACTCCGGAGGATTCCAGGACAAGACCACACTGTCTGCAGTGACCTCATCCAGCTTGATTGGGCCAGTTGGAGGGCCTGGCTTGTCCAGGACCACCACATTTATGTCTGTAGTTGCCTCACCAGCTGGGTTAACAAGTTTGATTGAATATGTACCCACATCATCCCTGCAGGCCTCCTTAATGACCAGGAGAAGGTTCTTGTCATTGCTTACAGTGTTGACTCTCGTTGTCTCCTTGAGGGTGACACCGTCTTTGAACCAAGTTGCTGTTGCTTTGGGACAAGCAGCATAAGCTACGTCGATCTTGAGATCATCTCCGGCTAGCACGCTAAACGTGCTGAAAGCCAATGTAAACATTGGCGCGATAACCAGGTCCTTGGCCACCACGGGCATGCTGAGAGCACGTGGATCACTAACTCCCTTTTCATTGGTTGCCGAGATACGGAACATGTACTCCTCTCCCTGTGTCAAACCGGTTACAACCACCTTGTTGGTCTTGACTGCCATGACCTGGGTCCACTTTTCACTTTCACTGCCCTGCATCTCCACAATGTAGCCAGTGATTCTGCTGCCACCATCATGGTCGGGCTTCTCCCAGGTCAGCGTAACACTGTTGCCGGTCACCTCGCGGAGTGACACCTTTCCTGGAGGTAGCGGTCTCTCCGACACCTTAATGGGGTCAAACGTCTCCACCGGGAGGCCAATGCCATATTCGTTCTCGGCCAGAATTCTGAAGAAGTACATTTTTCCTTCCTCCAGCTCTCCAACTTTCCAGCTGGATTTGTGGCAGTTTGCACAAACAGTGGAGTAGGCCTTCCTGGTTGACTCGCGCTTCTCTACTATGTAATTACGGACTCTGGAGCCGCCATCAATTAAAGGTGCATCCCAAATGAGGGAGACTGAGTCTTTGGTAACCTCCTTGATGAGAAGGTTCTGAGGTGCTCCGGGCGTGTCTAGTACCCTGACGTTAACAAAAGCCGTCTTACTTCCAGAGGCATTTTCCACAGTGACCATGTATTTACCACCATCAAATCTGTCTACGTTTTCAACTTGCAGAGTGGTGAATGATGAGGTGACTTCAATGTTAGCTTTGTCCAGAGACTCCCCGTGTTCTCTTGACCATTTGACGTCAGGTGCCGGCCTACCTTTAATAGGCACAAAGAGCCTGAGGGTGCCACAGGCTCTGATGCTGACTACCTTACGGAGATCCGCTCCAAGTTCAATTTCGGGGGGCAGTAGCCTATCTTCGGCTTTCGAGGTTCCGGGGAGAGCAGCAGGCTCTCCCACACCTTCGCAATTGGTGGCACAGATGTTGATTTTGTAGTCTTGGTTCTCTTTCAGGCCAGTGATAGTGAAAGAGGTGGCTGTCCATCCCTTCTTAGGAGTGTGAATTGTCCATTCATCCTCTTCTGGCAGGCAGGTCTCCACAATGTAGCCAGTGATTTCAGAACCACCATCATAGATGGGCTTATTCCAAGCAAGGGTGATGGATGACTTGGTTGTGTCTAGAACTCGAGGGTTACCTGGAGGTCCAGGCTGGAATATTGTGTCCATGGCTTTGTAGAATGGACTCGAGGGACTCGGCTGGCTTAGTCCGGCATTGTTCTCGGCAAAAACTCTGAACTCATACTCGTGGCCCGGTGTGAGGCCAGAGGCCTTGAATCGTAGGTCAGTGACAGTCCTTTTGTTGCACTTGACCCAGCGCAGCCCAGTCTTATCCCTTCTCTCGATGATGTAAGTGTTGATGCTGCTCCCTCCGTCTTGTTCAGGGCGCTCCCAGCAGACCACCATTGAGTCTTTGGTGATGGTGGTGACCTCGGGCTGCGTGGGCGCGTCACTGGGAACGTAGGGATTGGCACATATGACAGGCACGGACTCCACCGGCTCTCCAGTGCCATACTTATTCACAGCCATAACTCTGAAGACATACTCATTGCCCTCAAGAAGCTTGGTGACCTTGAACCTGTTAGCTTGAAGATCCGTGGCCACATTTGTCCAAGCCAACCTGCTGGTCTCACGCTTCTGAATGATGAAGTAGTCAATCTTAGCACCACCATCATGTGTCGGATGCAGCCAGTTGAGAACACATTTCTCTGCAGCAATGTCAGTAACGGTTAAGGAATCGGGCGGTCCGGGTCTATCGAGGACCTTGACATTGAAAGCGAATTTAGCGTAGCCACCGGGGTTACTGGCAGTCAGGGTGAATGTGCCGCCATCTCTTCTCAAAGAGTCTTTGTTACTCAGAGCTGTGTGGAAAGCAGACACCTTGATCTCCAACTTGCCGGTATCTTCGAGTTCCTTCCCGTCCTTGGTCCAAACAAGGGAGGGGATGGGCCGACCCGTCACATCGGCCTCCAGTGTAAACACCTCTCCTGCCTTGACGACAACATTGCTGCTGTAAATGGAGTCGACGTTGAGCCGAGGCTCTTCAATGTCATCCCTGCACGTGATGGCTTCTGAGGGTTGCGAAGGTGCACTCACGGCCCCTGCCGAGTTGCGAGCAAACACGCGGAATTCATAAACCGTGTCTTCAATCAGACCACTAACTGTGTAGACCGTCTCGAGGATGTTGTTGAAGTTGGCTTTGAGCCACCGCCCATTCGGGAGCTCTCTCCTCTCCACAGTGTATCCGGTGATGGAAAATCCTCCGTCTGCCTCTGGTTTGGTCCAGGAAACAGTTACCTCATGTCTGGTGATGTTCAGTGCCAAAGGTCTGCCAGGTGGATCCACCGGGTCCAGAGCATACAATGGGTCAGAAGCTTTGCTGGGTTTGCTGAGACCGGCCAAGTTTTCAGCAATAACACGGTGTTCGTATTCAATTCCATCAACCAGGCCAGTTGATTTGAAGATGTTCCCTATCACAAGAGCTTTGCTGATCCTCTGCCACAGAATGCTATTCCTCTCTTTTCGTTCCACATGGTAGCCCAGAATGGCACTGCCTCCATCTGAAGATGGCTCGTTCCAGCTCAGACTCATTGCATCCTTATTGTAAGATGTGACTGCAGGAGGCCCTGGCTGGCCTGGAACATCAAACGGGTAGGTGGCCACCACTGGCTCAGAGACAATGGACGGTCCAATGCCGTATCGATTCTGGGCCTTAACACGGAACTGATATCCAGTTCCAGTGATGAGCCGGGCTGCCTTAAATGTGGTGCGTATGACAGTGGCTGCTAACTCCACCCAGGAAGTACCGGTGGTTTCCCGCATTTCAACGATATAATTGTTGATGGCAACACCTCCATCATTCTCAGGGGCCTCCCAGGACATAAGGATGTAATCGGATGAGACCTCATCCATTTTGATGGGACCAGTGGGTGGACCTGGAATATCATGGACTAATACTGTGATGATATCGGTCACTGTGCCCAGCATGTTCTTTCCTGTCACTGAATACTGGCCTCCATCAGTCCTCTTGATCTCGCTAATGTTGAGGACGGTTGATGTTGCTGTGGTTTCGGTGTTAATTCTTTGTGTCTCTTTGAGAACTGTGTCTCCTTTCTTCCAAGAAACAACAGGCCTAGGTTTTCCAAGTACGGGAATCTCAATCTTAACACGGTCCCCAGCCTTGGCAATGACCGTCTTCTGGTAGATGCCACGGAGGTCAAATGACGGACCTGATGTTTGTTCTTTGATAATTGCTGGTCTGCTCTCACGTGGGTCGCCTCTACCCGAAGCGTTGACTGCCATTATGCGGAAAGTGTATTCTTCTCCCTCGATGAGATTTGTCACGGTGAAGTCCAGAGCCTTGATGGCGGCAACATGGAACCAGTGCACAGTTTCCTTCTTCTGGGCCTCAATGACATACCCGGTGATCAAGCTACCACCATCGTGAAGAGGCTTGGTCCACGCCAAGCTGGCGCTGTCAGCCGTAACATCAATGATGTACAGGTTTTCAGGCGGAGAAGGGGCCTGAGATGCCCGGATCGGTTCGGGGGTTTCAGCGGGCTCACCAACGCCCAGGTCATTCTCAGCAGAGATTCGGAAGTAGTAGTAAGCGCCTTCCTCCAGGTCGGTGAATTTGAAAGAGCACTTCTGCCAGGCGGTGTTCAAGACCGTGTAGGCCTTCTTTGTGGCCTCTCGCTTTTCAATTATGTAGTTGTGGATCTTAGAGCCGCCGTCAATGATGGGGATCTCCCACTGAAGGGTTATGCTCGTTTTCGTGATCTCTCTGGGTTTGAGATTCACCGGGGGCCCTGGCGTGTCCAGAACCTTTACATTTACAAAGCCCGTCTTCTTTCCAGCAACGTTCTCCAGGCACAAGTTGTACTTTCCGGCATCATATCTAGTGCAGTCAGGAATGACCAGCAGTGTATAAGACTCAGTCGTATCAATATGCACACGCGTTTTTAGACTGACATCATCTTTGCTCCAGGTGACGTCTGGAACAGGACGGCCTCGGATGGGAATAAAAATACGGATTGACGTGCGGGCCCTGACCACCAGGGATTTCCGGAGTTCGGCATCCAGCTCAAAGTCTGGAACGGACTCCTGGTCTACAAGTTCTGTTACTTTTTCAACCTCTGCAGGTTCACCAACCCCCTCGGAGTTCACAGCTCTGACTCTGAAATGGTATCTACCTCCCTTTTGCAGTTTTCCGATAACATATACAGTAGCCTTCAAGTGGTACTCTGTCTCTGTCTCCCAGTCATCATGGCCTTCCTTTTTGTACTCCACAATGTATCCATCCACTGGCAGACCACCATCATAGTGGGGTCGGCCCCAGGTGAACGTGGCAGACGTTTTAGTGGTGTCTGTAATCCTTGGGTTGGAAGGAGGGCCTGGTGGATCTGATGAACAGGGAAAATAAATTGTTAAAAAAAACAACAACATTATGCGGCTTAAACTAAATAAATAAACTCTTGAACTACATACACACGATATCCTTGGTCATCGCCGGACGCGAAGGCTCACTGGGTTCTCCGAAGCCAGCCTTGTTCTCAGCAGTTACTCTGAACTCATACTCGACCCCTTCGCTTAGCCCTTGCACCTTGAAGCGCAGGTCCGGGACCGTTCTCTTAGAAGCCCTAACCCACCTCATTCCTCGCTTCTCTTTCCTTTCTACGAGGTACCCCCTGATGTCGCTGCCACCATCCTGCACTGGTCTCTTCCATGAAATGGTGACAGAGTTCCTACTGAAGTTATCAATTTCTGGGGTTGACGGTGGACCTGGTGGACCTGTGGGCACAAAGATGATTGGGATTGTTGGTGATGAAAATGTGACATTACCCAAAGAGCAGGTTGATGCTTAGCACCTTGAAACATGGATAATATTGACTGAACTTACCGTAACTGTCGACCATTTTGACTGGAGCAGACAGGCTTGCGTCTCCAGTGCCATATTGGTTGACCGCAGACACCCTGAAGATGTACTCGTTGCCTTTGATCAGTTTGCTGGTGACACATCTGCAGTCCAGGACGTTTTCAGCCACCTTGGTCCACTGCAGGCGACTGGTCTCTCGCTTCTCAAGGACGTAGGACTTAATCGAGCAGCCTCCATCCTCCTCTGGTGGAAGCCAGGTCAGGGTGCACTTTTCAGCAGAAATGTGACTGGCCTCAATGGGGCCCGGAGGTCCAGGAACATCCAGAACCTTCACTTTGACGTGCTCCTCTTTGATGCCAAACGGGTTACTGGCAGTGATGGTGTACTCTCCGGTGTTTTTCCTGCTGGCGTACTTGATGGCCACAGTGGAAGAGGTTGGAGTGCTGGTGATGGTGACAACGTCGGAGTTCTTGAGCTCACGGCCGGCCTTTGACCAGACAGTGGTGGGGGGAGGTTTGCCGACAATCTTGCAAGCTGAGACCACAATTGTTTCTCCTGCCCGGACCGAAAGGCCGTCTTTTATGTCAGGGTCAATGGTGATGCTCGGGGGTTCTGCGTAATGAAGTGATGAAAAATGTTAGATTGCAAGCTGGAACATTCGGAGAAAATGGGGAATTTGGTCAAAATCATCTTACCATACTCATCCTTGCAGGTTAACAGATCGGTCGTCTCTGAGGGAAGACTAATAGCACCGGCAGCGTTCTTGGCCCTGACTTGGAATTTATACTGAGCTCCCTCTGTCAGGTCAGTGACGGTGAAGGCACATCCTTGAATATTGACATGATTCGCCTTCATCCAGGCCTTGCCGCCAGCCTCGAGTTTTTCTACCATGTAGCCAGTCAGTTTGTAGCCACCATCATATTTGGGTGGAGTCCACATAAGAGTGACCGATGTCCTGGTTACATTAATGATGTCAGGCTTGCCAGGAGGATCTAAGAGAAGACAAAGACCATCGTGGTCATCTTTTACTGCCAGACGCGAAGGAGTTTTTGGTGGTTGGATTTTTTTAACTTGTGTGTCTGCGGGTTTTTATTTTCGTGGGGTGGTTGTGGAGGGCATGGGGGGGCATTGGGGTGGGGTTATTTTTAACTCCTGCAAAGCACTTTGAGTTGCAATTTACGTTGGAAAAACACTATATGAATAAAGTTCGATTGACTGACTGATCTCAAAAACTCACCAATGGGATCCAGAGCAACAACAGCCTCAGTCGCTCTGCTGGCCTTCCCCAGACCAGCCATGTTCATGGCCATCACCCTGAATTCGTACTCCAGTCCCTCGATCAGTCCCGTGATCCGGCACTCTTTCAATCTGAGAGGTGTCTTACTGGCTCGTTTCCACATCAGACTGTTCCTCTCCTTGAACTCCACATGGTAGCCTGCGCACAAGCACACCATCAGCGTTGCGGTGCAGATTGCAGCTTTACACTGAGGCCGTGATAACACTTGGTTACCTGTGATTTGGGAGCCGCCCGTGTCTTTGGGATCAGCCCACGTTAGGATGGCTGACTCGTGGCGGATGCTCATTATCACTGGAGGTGCCGGCGCCTCTGGGACATCTGGGTGCGGCAACACAAGAAAGAGTTTTCAGCCAAATTCATCACACAAGGCTGCTTTGTTTTGGTTGCCTTGGATACTCACTGAAAGGATGCTGTGCGATGACCGGGTCTGACCTCAGGTGCTCTCCAATTCCGTACTTGTTCTCAGCGAATACTCTGAAGATATACTCCACTCCGTCGTGGAGACGTATGACTCTCATGGTGGTTTTTTGGATTGCTGAAGCCACTGTGGCCCACTTATTATCTGTTGTCCGCCTTTTCTCGACGATGTAGTTGGACACCTCTGCGCCACCGTCGTCTTTGGGCGGCCCCCATTCCAGGGTGATGCCGTCGGCTGTGATCTCGTCAAACTTGATGGGTCCGGTGCAGATGCCCGGTTTGCCCACCACCTTGAGCTGCAACTTACAGTCCTTGGAGCCCAAGCTGTTCCTGACGTTGATGGTGTAGACTTCCGCGTCTCCTCTCTGGCAGTCTCTGATCAGGAGAGTGGTCACACCCTGGGACGCCTCAACGCACATACGCCCGGTGTCACCGAGCGCCACGTCGCCCTTCTTCCACGTGGCAATGGGATATGGCACACCACTGAGGGGGATGTTGATGCGGGCGGTAGTCCCCTCCTTCACCACATAGCAACCGTCATGCAGACAGCTCAGGTTGCAGTCAGGTAACACTGGACAGCAAAGGTTTTGGCATGTTGAGGAAACTCATACAGCAGTTTTAATCTTCCCCAGCTACAGCGAAAAAATTCTTTTGTGATTTTACACTACGCAGGCAAGTCTGAATTTAGAGTTCCTTCAATCTAGTGCCACTGTGTGCAACAAGATGCTGAGCAGCATGAGCTCGACTGGAAAAGATGCCATGTAATTATGAGCCAAAAGATGATGACGCTTCAGTGTCCAGTACCACATGTTCTCTACCCTGGAGAGTAGATCGAATATATGCCTGTGAGTATAGTTGTATAAAGGCACGGGACGAGTAGATAGGTATACATCAGGTGAGGGGAGGAAATTATCAGGCAGATGCTCATTTCTGTTTCACGGTGTTGGGTGTTCTGTTCTTTCACAGGACCAAGTGTCGCCATCTAATGCCTTTCACATTACGCTAAGATTGCTTTTGTTTAGCAAGCTCCCTTTGGATCTCATTTGGAGAACTGTCCCAGCGAGAGAGTAAGAAGAGCAATTCTGACGCTTTACAAAGTATGTTTTCAAAAGTTAAAATCTGTTGTGGGAAGTGTAAAACTATAAGAAAAAGTCTTTCGAGCAGCGGTTCTTAACCTGCGTTCGATCGAACGCCAGGGGTTTGGTGAATCAGTCTCAGGGGTTCGACAGAGACTCTGCCATGGAGGTTAAGACACAGCTGACTCAACATGTCTAATAGTTATGACATGCCCGCTTGGCCATCACTGGCTGCAGATGATCACATGACATTGCTTGTCCAATCAGTGCTGCAGTAAATTTAATTCGCTCATTAGTCAGCGTATGACCGTCGTGATGGTTTGACACATACTACGTCGAGCAACAAAAGAAAGTGGTCGGATGAATATGTACAACATGGATTCACATGCATCATGGAAGGTGACATGGGACTCAGCGCCATCTGCATGATTTGGCATGCCAAGTTGAGCAACTCCAGTCTCACACCTGCAAAACTGAAGGAACACTTCTGAAATCATATTTTTATTTTTCACTAAGGGTTCAGTGGATCTGCATCTGAACTGGTTGGGTTGGGTACCCCTAACAAGGTTAAGAGCCACTGCTTTAGAGGCATATTGTCACCTACTACGGGTATTTGTGGACTGTGTCCCCTTCAATAAATGTCAGTTTACCCTCACATGGTGGAAGCAGGATGCAGTTCTTACCAAACTGGTCCTTGGCAACAGCCGCAATCTCCGAGGGGGGCCCCACTCCGGACTCATTGAGCGCCGTGACTCGGAACAAGTACTCCTTGCCCTCTTTGAGTTCCCCGATGGTCAGTGAGGTGTTCTTCCCCTTGGAAATCTCCTTCCACTTGTCGTCTTCACTCTGATCCACGATATAGGCGCTGATGTGGCTGCCACCATCACTGATGGGCTTTTTCCAGGCCAGGATGATGGAATCTTTGTTGGTCTTCATGGCCTTCAAGTCCACCACTGGACCAGGTTGCTCTAGAGGAGCATCAAGGGTTGCATCACAGTGAGAATGACTGTTGTGCCGTTCAGAAATAGCAGATTGCATTCAAGGATTTTACTTATTCATTTGACTGTCAGTAGTCTTTATATGCAAGACGCGCAGAAGAATCGGGCACCTACGTACCTGAAGCTCGCACGCTACCGGCAGTCTCGCAGCCCTCTCCGATGCCGTAAGCATTCTCAGCCAGAACTCTGAAGCAGTAGGCCTGACCGGCCTCCAGGTTGGGAATCCTGTACGAGATCTTGTGACACTCAGTTGACACACATGTCCAAGCCTTCCTCTCAGCCAGTCGCTTCTCCACGATGTAGCTCTTGACAGGACTGCCGCCGTCGATCAATGGGGCATCCCAGGTGATCCAGGCGTGGTTTTGGGAGGTTTCCTTCACGGTAAGGTTCTTAGGTGGTCCAGGGGTATCTACAGTGGAGAGCCATAGTTCGGGGCTCAGCAAACTTGAAGTACCGATGAATGGCATTGGCAGACTTCACCAGTACCCGAAACAGTGAAATACTGCCAGCATTGGCCTAAACCTGATCCCTAGTAGCAGTACTTGCCCATCCCTAATTGTCACATAAATCTGACATTGCCAAATGGTTCAGTTAGGTCTGTTTATATTTTCAACCATCCAAGGCAAATGTTGAAGCAAGTCAACTGCACGGGCCTTTGTTGTTTTAAGTCAGTTTCGTCGTGTCCACTGTAGTAAACGATAGTGCAGGTATTAGAATCGGAATAATGACGGTCCTCTAAGCCGTCCCACGGGAACGCCGGAACGAAATGATTCGCTCTCTGGTCCCAAAGAGATTTGCTTAAGGCCCCCCAAGAAGTTTGCTATCTCACCAAGGACTTTGACGACAATGGTGTAGCTCTTGGACCCGCTGGTGTTCTCCAGGGTCAGGACATATTTGCCAGCGTCGTATCGGTTGATGTCTTCAACCAGGAGCAGGGTGTCCCACTCTGATGTCTTTATCAGGACGCCGGTTCTCTCCTTCAAGTTTCCGTCCACCTTGCTCCACGTCACTTTGGGTGCCGGGCGCCCTCTCAGGGGGACGTAGAGCCTCATGGTGACACCAGCGCGGAGAACCAAGGCTTTCCTCAAGTCGGCATCCAGCTCGGCTTCCGGAGGGACTGCGGGAAGCGCATTTTGTTCAGATTTCATTACTCTGTTGAGTGTTCAGCAAACATTGCGGTTCAACCTTTCTCCTCCTTATCTTAAGCCAGCAGTCACGAAATTGGGTCTCAAATTGGACAGGCATTTTAATTGGACCGGCCAATTGGTGCTGTTGTCAAATCCAGCTTGTTTCATCTTAGGCAGCTGGCTAAAGTCAAGCGTCTCCTTTCTCATGGGCACTTTGAAAGAGTTTGCGTATGGGACGGGTAAAGCTATTTGTAAATAGGTTTTGTGGATGGCATCTCAAAATGACGGATTTCCACCTCACCCACGGCAGGTGGGTTCGGGAGGTATTGGCTGCACTAAACTGGGGTTCACTGGAAAGAAATCCAAATGAGGAACATACTTAAGATGTCTTGAGCCGTGTGGTTCCCGGGGACTTCGCTGGGCTCGCTGTAGCCAATCTTGTTGAGGGCAAATACTCGTAACTGGTACTCTCTGCCTTGCATCAGGCCCGTCACCAAGAACTTGGTGGCCTGGAGCTTCTGGGGGACATTGCATTTGGTCCAGTTTTCCGTGGTGGCCACTTTGCACTCCACCAGGTAGCCGATGATCTCGCAACCGCCGTCGTACGCTGGCTTGGTCCAGCTGAGGCTGATGGAGCTCCTGGTAGAATCCACCACCTTGGGGAATGCGGGGGGCCCGGGAGGATCTGACAAATACAGACAGTGACTAACAACACCGCCAGACACTTGATGATTTACCGGTATAGCAACTCGCAAGCCTGAGCACACCCGACACGTTTTTCTTTCTTTCTTTCTCTCTCTCTTTCTTTACTTCCTTCCTTCCATGGGACAACAACGACGAAATGACACTTAGCTACAGTGTAGTCAGAGGCTAGCTTGTACAACAGTCTAGATGTACTGTCCCCCGCAAAGTAAGTCTACACACAGCCATTCATCTCGAAAGCGTCTGGCCACAAAAGTGAGCGCACCCCCAATTGAAACTGTCCAAATTGGGCCAACGATGTCAATATTTTGTGGGGCCACTATTATGTTCCCCTCTGGAGGTTGCCGTTGGAATCCTCGAGGTGTGACAAGGCCAAAGATGACACACCTGCTGCCCAGTCACACCTGACAACTTCAAACCCGAACCAGTTACCTGACACCGAGGAGAGAAATGTGCTTACTGAGTCCAAATTGGACATTTCCAGTTCCTTTAGTTGCGAGTGGTTCATACATTGTCTGTGTGTTGACTTATTTTGAGGGGACACAAAATGTGCATCGTACAGGCTGCAGCGTCATCGCTTCAGTGATGTCCCATCAAAAGGGAGAATCAAATCCCTGCAAAACTCAGGGCTGTCCTCACTTTTGTGAGGTACTGCAGGGATCTTTTGATTTGAATGACAAGCAATCGCAAGTTCTCCGTTCTCAAAAGTGACTCACAGACAGGATCGACGGCCAGTGCCGCGCCGGATGCATCGCTTGGTTTTCCCAGACCGGCTTTGTTCATGGCAATGACCCTGAACTCGTACTCGGAGCCCTCAGTCAGCTGACCCGCCTTGATGGTTCTGTCGATCACCGGCCGACGGTTGACCTTGGTCCAGGTCAACTCTGTGGCTTCGCGCTTCTCTACCATGTAGCCCAGGATGGTGGCTCTACCGTCATTGGCCGGCGCCTTCCAGCTGACCGTCATGGAGTTCTTGGTGATATTGGTGATGACCGGTGGATCACAAGGCCCGGGAACATCTGCGGAACCAAATCGATTACATGAGAAGCAGTTGGACCTTATGGCGGTACTTTCGCTATCGATAAACAGTGTGGAAAACGGATGGAGGTCTGGAGGCGTGCGCTCACCGTAGGGGTTCTTGACCGTGACTGGGTCGGTCATGACGGCATCTCCAACGCCGTACTGGTTCTCAGCACTAACTCGGAACTGGTACTCGTGGCCCTCTATGAGTTTCTCTATCGAGCAGTCGGTGATGTGTCCGTGAATATTGGCGGTGACCAGCGCCCAGTTGGCCCTGCTGGTTTCACGCTTCTCAATGATGTAGCTGGTGATTTCAGAACCACCGTCAGAAAGTGGAGGTTCCCACCGCAGCTTGACGCGGTCTGCGAACACTTTGGTGGTTTTCACTGAAGCCGGAGGACCTGGTTTGTCTGCAACCAACAACGGAGGAGGAGTTTTGAAGACTTAGGCAGTGTTCCTACTGTTCATTTTCCGTGCGCACAGAATATGTTCGGGAACAATTTTGAATTTGGAATACCGTCTTCATCATTGGCGATGTCAAATTGCGATCATTGGCTGGCTGAGATCGCACGGTCACACATACTCATTGTCTTACAGTCGCACCCACGCAGTGGACTTACCGAGCACTTTGACTTTAATTGTGGCATACTTGCTGCCATTGACGTTCTCAGCGAGAATAGTGTAGTCACCGGATTCCTTCCTGGTGACGGAGTAGAGCTCCAAAAGGTGGACGTGTTTCTTCTGGGTCATCTTCATTCCCTCCGCCAGATGGAGCGGAACGCCGTCTCTCTTCCAGCTCACCTTGGGAAGAGGCTTGCCGAACACTTCCGCATCCAAGAAGACATTCTGTCCGGCTTTCACCACAATCAGGTTCTTCATGTTGACCCCCAGCTCCACACGTGGAGGAACTGCACAGAAGAAGAAGAAAACCAACTGTCATCTGGTCTGCTTAGGCCAGCATCAACTTTATTGTCAGATTTTGGTCTGAAATTGAAGTTTGTGGTGAAACCAACCCATGTTTGAGCGCTGATTCCAAAAGAAGAACGTTTTCCTCTTGACTCAAAAGTCTGACCCTTGAAGAGGTTGGTTTCTGACATACATTCCTGATCGGGACATACATGCTTTTTTTGTTTTGTTTTTTCAAACCTTGCTTTTTTTAGGCCTCAACCTGTACGTACAGCCCAGTACCAGGCCAAGTCCCAATGTTAGGGACAAGTGACCCGCTGCATCTCGGGGCTTCAGGGAGGCCGAGTAGCTGCTTCGGGAGCTTCCAAAGTCTAAGCCGAAGCTAAAAGTCCATGGAGCTTTATCTATTACTGCTCCCAACCGATGAAACAAGTGCCCTCTCACCATCCCTTTTTATAACTCAAATTTTATTCCTTGGCTTTCAACACAGCTCGAGTTTCTGCCCTTGCTGCATCAGACCTATTCTCATTATTGCATTGATTGCACTGGGACTGTCGTTTTGTGTCTCCAGTGTCATTTTCAAGTGATGTACAGCGGCGGTTGTCCTCAAACTCAATCCAGCAGAGTCGAGTGGGGTCCTACCGTTCTCTGCGATGACAGCGATGGGATCGGACAACTCCGAGGGCAGGCTGACGTTGACGGCTGTCTTGGCGATGACTCGAAAGACGTAGCGTTGGCCCTCTTCCAGACCGCTCACCACATAGTTCTCGGCCTGGACACTCATGCAGTTGCTGTTGCAGCGGCTCCACTTCTCCTCGGGGAGCTTGCAGTACTCCACAAAGTAGCCAATCAGCTTGCTGCCACCGTCGTGCTTGGGTCGGGTCCACACCAGCGACACGGAGCTCCTGGTCACATCCATGGGCTCGGGTTTACCTGGAGGGTCTGGTGGGAAGGAATATGGTTTTAGCTCCTCAAGCAGGTCTGGGTTCACAATACAGTGCAGCGGTACACCTTGACTTGGTTTCACTGGCTCTAGGGACGATAATATGTGTGCGTTAGAGTGCCTTTCAGGGGCGTGGCATGCGAATGACATCAGGAGATGGGGTTGGACGGTGTGAGCTGTGGCCTACGGCAGCTCCTTGCGAATATTTGACACTTTGTCAACGTCAGAATTTGCATTGCCGACCGGGGCTCTCCTTGCCCACAGCAAAGCGTATTACGGGACCTTACTGTAATCTCTTGCGTGTAAAAACAAAAATCACACGTCGGCAGCAGATTGTACGCACCCTAAAAGTCGCTGGCATCCAAGCATAAAGATCAAACTATTTTCCATGGAGCAATTTGTATTTTATTATAGGGACGTCATGGTCTCCCTTTGAAGTGATAAGAACCAAGAACAACGGACAGTCTTGGATATGCAACGATGTTAACCGAGTGAAGGGACAACGTTGGGAGTGTTCTCGAAGGGGGATGCTTTCAAAAACGACATGCTTTGGTCAATATTTCTTTGCGTCTGGCGAAGCCACGTTCATATCAACAGGTCTTGGACCCAATTTTTTTCATTTTCCTTCTACCCATGTCAATTACGCACATTTGATTTGTTCTGAAAGTTCCAGGGAAAATCTGCATATTGTAGATGAGAAATTCTGGATACCGCTGTGCATTTTTTGGTATGTGACTCAAGTGGTGACACAGCCTAAGCTCGTTCGCCTCTCAGATTTTGGCACAACATCAAGCGAAATAAGTCAAGGCACAAACGTATCGGCTCGGAAGCTTCTCATACCAACGGCCGTCCTTGCTGTGATGAATTCGGACTGTTTGCAAGGCTTTCCCTGTCCGGCGAGGTTGATGGCAGACACCCTGAAGGTGTACTCCAGGCCCTCGATGAGACCGGTGCAGGTGTATTGGGTGGATTTGACCACAGACTCGTTGGCCCTGACCCACAGCAGACTGTTCCTCTCTTTCTTCTCGATGCAGTATCCTGTAATGGGGCTTCCACCGTCGCTGGTGGGACGCTCCCAGGACAGGACGACAAAGTCCTTATTGATCTTGTTCACACGAAGGTTCCTGGGCTCACTGGGAGGGTCTGGAGGCAAGCGGAAGCCAAACGGTCTGACACGCATTTCAAACTTTGTCGCCGACAGATTCACTCACATTCATGCACAAACAGGAGGCTGCTGCAAGGCGCCGCCAAGTCCACCAGAAGCAAATTAGGGGTCAGTGTCTTGTTCAAGTACACTTCAACATGGTCACAGGGAATGAGGAAGGGTTGGGAGATGAGCACTCAACCACTGAGCCACGCCAAGACATCTTTCTGGTCTTAGTCTCGTCTCCCTAAAGTCCAGGTCTAGTCTTGGTCTCAGTGACTTTTGGTCTCAAACAGTGCAGTCTTAAGCACACTACCGCTCTCAGAAAAAAAATACGGTCAACACGTTCCACTCAGGTTTTGGCTCAAAGGCCCCCCAAAATAACAAACAAAACAAACAAACAAACAAAAAAACGTTTGAGAATGAGTTTGCTTTTGCATTCAATCGAAGAAAGTTTTGAGGTGACGAATGGCGGCGGCGGCGACGATGATGACTCACCAAACGGATATCTGGCAATCATTTTCTCTGAGTAGGTAGGCTCCGAGATGCCGAACCTGTTCTCGGCTCGGACTCGGAAGGTGTACTCGGTGCCGGTGATCAGTTTGGTCATTCGGAAGCTGGTTTTGGTGCAGGAAGATGACACGGTGAGCCAGTCGCCCTGGCTCACATCACACTTCTCCACGATGTAGTTGGTGATGTTGCTGCCGCCGTCTTCCTGAGGAGGGTTCCAGAGCAGCGTGCAGGCGTCGATGTCCTGCTCTGTGATCTCCAGCGGAGCTTCTGGGGGTCCGGGAATGTCTGCGCGGCGGCACACAGGACAAAATATCAGCAACACGCTACCTTCAAAGTAGAGGCCATGGCTTGCATTGTGGCCAAAATGATGAGCAGGATGATTTTTGTTCAATATTGCAAGAACAGTAACCCTGCTCATCAGACATTTTGAAAAGTCAATATAGAAGGTTTCAAGCCCGATCTACGTTTTTTGCACTGACCCATGACGATGACTTTGAGGATCTGGTTGACTTTGGCCGTGCTGTTCTCCGCCGACAGGCTGTAGTAGCCGCTGTCGGCGCGGCTGACGTTCTTGATGATCAATGTGCAGCTGCTGAGCGTCTTGAACACCGAGAGGCGATCCGACGTCAGGACGTCCTCGTTGCCCTGCTTCCACTTGCAGAAGGGAGCAGGTTTACCAGACACCAGGGCCTCGATTACCATTTTGCGTCCCGCCCGGACTGTCACTGTGTCGGGCATGATGATTTTGGGAGCCACTGAGGGGAACAACAGTCAGCACCGGTTAGCACAAGTCGCATCCTTGGCGCTTAGGATGTTTCCTGGAGCAGGCGTGCCCAAATGGCGGACCCACGGTCCGTCTTTCAGAGGCGCACTAAAGCTACCCATTGACATGGCCCGCCGTGGTGGTTTGGCTGCCTCCTGCACTAGTTACTTTTGCTACTCGGTGGGTGGCAACAAAAAGCAGAAGAAGAAAGAGAGTGCTTCTCAATCAGCGTTCTTGTCCGTTCACACACCTTGATGATCTTGGTGTCAAACGTTATCAGTGGCAGCCCGAGTCATGTTCTAATTGAAAAGACGCAGAAAGCAAGAAAGCACGCATTACCCAGATGTAGCTTTGGTCTGCTAGCTTAAACCAAGCATGTGTCGGTTGGATTCTTGCAAAGACTTGGTTGAGAAAATACCCCATGATGCCTTTCGTACTGCTATCATGGAACAACGGGTGGGGGTGGGGTGGTGGGAGTAGTGCACAAGTGCACAGCCGTTCCAATTCACAAAAAGGCTAGCGTTTTTGGCCAAGTTAGAACTTGAACCGATGAATTTCTATGTTTGCGGCCCTCTGAAGAAAACATTTGGATGCGCCTGCCCTGGACCTCGGCGCCGGTGTACTCACTGAGCTGCTCCTTGGCCTCAAAGACTCCCTCGGCCTCGCGAGCAAGACTGACGCCAACGGAGTTCCTGGCCGCCACCCTGAACTTGTACTTCTTCCCTTCCTTCAGGCCCACCACTACGATGGTCAAGTCTTTGACCACCGAGTATGGTGTCCACTTGTCCTGCGGCGCCCCCTCCTCCTGGTAGTCCACCACATAGCCGTTGATTTTGGCTCCTCCATCTCGGAGCGGCTTCAGCCAGCCCAGCGTTGCGCTAGTCCGGGACATCTCCAAAACCTCCATCTTTTTGGGCGGATCTGGCTCACCTGAAAACCGCAGCTGGTCTTAGACGTACTACTTGTGTGGATTAGTCTATTGTTAAAAATCAAGCGGGTGGATTATACATGGGAAGAAAGGAACTGAAGAGAACTGGTCACATAGCATAAACAAGCAGCATTTTCCGCTTTGGTTTTTCTTTGAAAAACTAAATCAAATACACATTATTCTGCATACGACGCATCCATTTTTGATACCGGCATATCAGGGGGAATGTATGATACACAAGTCCAAAGGCTAATAGGATGATACGAAAACTCACTGATGGGGTCCTTGGCCAGGTAAGACTTGGGCGAATCCTGAGGAACTCCGATTCCATACTTGTTGACTGCCATCACGCGGAAGTAGTACTCGATGCCAGGGGCCATGTTGGTCACCTTGAAGCTGGTCTTCTTCAAGTCCTCTGTGCATTTGGTCCAGGTCTTCCTGTCCACCTCCCGTTTTTCCACAACGTAGTTGAGGATGGCGCTTCCGCCGTCATTCTCCGGCGGCAACCAGGACAGCTGTGCTGTTGTTTTGGTAACGTCAGTTGCCTCCAGACCACCGACGGGACCGGGAGTGTCTAGCAAAGGATGGATTACACATTTAGCTCACTGTCTTCCAAATACACTTTTCAGCCAACGCTTCGCTTCACCGGCTGCCCGCTTCACTCACAATATTGGCCAACAAATATTGCTTGGGTTTCCATACTCTACTTCATTGTACATCATATTACCTTTCGGAAATGTGACAACTTTCTCCATGATTTTTTTTTTGAGTCATATAAACATTTTACGTACATAGGACCTGAAAAGTTTCTATTTTGGAATTGGAAAGGTAAGATATTTGGTTCAGAAAAGTATAACACCTTTTCACATATAGATCTATGAAAAATTCCCTTCCCCCCACCCCCTACTGAAAACATCACTTCATTCTGGAGCTGGAGCAAAATCCTTCCATTTCCACTGAGTGCGATGGCAAACCCTGCTTTGTTTGTAGAACAGAGTCTTGAAACAAATGAGGTTCGTAAACCGAGGTTGGACTCTGGGAGTAAAAAGTGGTGAGCGGTTCTCACCGAGGACTTTGACACGAACAAAGACGGCCTTCTCTCCGGCCGAGTTGGACAGAGTCAGTGAGTATTTTCCAGAATCTTCTCTGGTGCTCTCGGGGATGACCAGGAAGCACATGGTGTCCACTTGGTCCATGTGACCTTTGCGAACAACGTTGTCCACCCCCACACGCTTCCAGGTGACCTTCGGGGAAGGGCGTCCTCTGATAGTAGCAAAAAGTCGGATGGGACAGCCAGCCCGCACAGAAAGACCTTTCCTCAAACTGGCGTCCAGGTCAATCTCAGGAGCCTCTGTTGCCCGCGAGAAACACATCCATGGTTAGACCACTTCAGGTTCATGACGAGGTACACATGCGCACAAAAATGATTCAAACTCAGCCAACCAAGTCAAGTTCCTACCCAGAATCTCTTTGGGGAAGACGGCCTCCTTTAAGTAGGCATGACGTCCCCAGCCCACCTGGTTTTGGGCGGAGACCCTGAACTCGTACTCCTGTTTCTCATCCAGCTGTCCGATGGTGAACTCTCTGATGACCAAGGGCCCATTGGTGTCGATTCTCTTCCAGCCTGCGGTGGGCTTTTCGGGGTCGGCCTCACTCTTCAGTCTCATGTCCAGACTGTAGCCGATGATTGGCGCGCCCCCGTCGTACACGGGTTTAGACCAGGAAAGAGTGATGGAGGTCTTGGTGCTGTCGGCCACTTTCAGACCTGCGGGTGGCCCAGGAGGTTCTGAAGACGGACAAAACAACGTGAATAACGATCTGGTGTAGAGCATTGAGCAAAAGATAAAACTTCTGCTTGAATTTGAATATTGGACTTGATGGTGCTACTTGGAGAGCCAAGTAATTTTTTCAGATGGTATTTTGTGTTGGAAGGGGAAACTATTCTGGAGGGTACACGGACAGGGTTCAGTCCGGTCTAGGAAAGCTTACCAATGGGATCTTTGGCTGTCACGGGTCTGCAGGGTTTGCTGGGATCTCCTAGACCGACCTCATTCTCAGCCTTGACTCTGAACTGATACTCGTGGTTGGGTATCAGGTTGGTCACTTTCATGCGTCTCTCAGGGATTGGACTCTTAGTGCATGGCACCCAGCGTACGGCCCTTTTTTCCTTCCTCTCCAGGATGTAGCCCGTGATGGACTTTCCTCCATCATTCTCGGGAGGAGCCCAGACCACTGTCATCTCCTCTTTGCTTATCTGCATGACATCAATACAATCATCATGTCCGCGGTACTTGGGCAGATTTTTCACACATCTGCCCAGAGTATTTATTTCCATTTTCCCTCCCCTCCATTTGTAAAAAAAAGATATCTGTACTGTCTGACTATTCATCTCCTTTATTCCTGCCCCACATGAATGTTCAGAACCAACCTTGGTGACCTCGGGGGCATCGGGCGGTCCAGGTCTGTTGAACTGAGTCCTGACCGTGACCGGCTTGCTCTCAACGGCGGGCCCAGTTCCCATCTTGTTCTCGGCCCGTACTCTGAAGATATACTCGTTGCCCTCCACCAGACGAGTCACGTTGCAGTACGCCGTGACTACCGAGGCGGAGTACGTGGACCACACCATCCTCCTGGTCTCGCACTTTTCCAAGATGTAACTGTCCACCTCGCAGCCGCCGTCATCCTCAGGTGCGTCCCAAACCACTCTGCATTTGTCTGCTCCAACGCCGGTGACTCGTAGGTTCCTGACGGCTCCGGGGACGTCCAGGACGTTCACGTTGGCATACGCCGTGAAGGTTCCGGCCGAGTTGGTGGCGGTGACAATGTACTTCCCGGAGTCAGAACGTCGGGACTTTGTCAAAAGGAACTTGGAGTAGTCAGAACCGGTCTCGTAGCTGATTCTGGGGTTGTCTCCAGCCGTCTTGTCCTTGGTCCACTTGACTTCAGGTTGCGGCTTTCCTCTCAAGGCAGCTTCCATTCTGACCGACTCTCCGGCCTTCACCGTCAATGTTCCGGACAGCTTCAGGTCAAGGACTGGCTTCTGGATCTCTTCTCGCACCAGGATATCGGCTAATTTCACCCAACCGCTCTCTCCTCCTTCATTGACGCTTTGCACCCTGAAAAAGACAAAAACAAATGTGCTATAGCTATTGATGCCAGATTCTTTATCCCCAAAGCGCCTTGTCTGAAAATGTATCTACTTTTCACACTTAACATTTAGCAGCTAGGGCAAGTCGTTTGACTCACCTGAAAGTGTACGTCTGGTTTTCAAGACACTTGTCCGCCAAAAAGAAAGTGTTAGTCAGGATGCCGGTGTTTAGTTTTTCCCATTCCTGCGCGTCTTTGGCTTTGCACTCCAGGTTGTAGGAGAGGTTGGGACTGCCACCATCGTAATCAGGCCTCCTCCACCTCAGGTAGACGAAGTTCTTGCCAATGTCGGCCACCCTGAAGTTCTCAGGCTCGCCTGGTTTTTCAATGGGGTCGATGGCTAGTACGGGGACCTTGGTCTCCACACAGGGCCCGGGTCCTATCTTGTTCTCTGCACAGACACGGAACAGGTACTGGTGGCCCTCCATAAGCTTGGTCTTGATCTTGCGGTTGGTGCAATGGGAAGAGATCATGGACCACAAGCTGACGCTGGGCTCTCTGCACTCCACGATGTAGTTGGTAATTTCTGAGCCACCATTGTCTTTCGGGGCCTCCCAGTTGATCATGCAGGAGTCCTTGGTGACGTAGGTGGTATGCAGGTTCTGGCAATGGCTGGGCCGGTCCAGAACGTTAACAGTGATGCAGCAGGAGGCTTCTCCACCCTCATTGGAGGCCTTCAGGGTGTATTTGCCGTGGTCAGCTCTGGTGGCCTCTTTGATCTTCAGCTGGACCACAGGTAGGTTCTGTAGCATAGTTACACGTTTGCTCTTCTCCAGAATAGTCTCCCCCTTGGACCACAGCACTTCTGGCTCGGGACGGGCCTTGATGTAGCCAACGATGTTGATGTTGTGTCCGACGCGCACGGTGATGCGCTCGCGACACCTGGCGTCCATTTCGATCTCCGGGGGGATCAGAATATCTTGAGCCGTGACCGACTCTGGAATCTCTCTGGACTCACCGTCACCGATCATATTTGAGGCAAACACTCTGAATCTATAGGTAGAACCCTGCTCGAGCCCCTTCACCGCGTAGGCACACAACTTGATGAAGTCGTCCAGGTTGACTTTCTTCCAGTCTCCATCGGCCTTCTTCATTTCCACAGTGTAGCCCAGAATGGGACTGCCTCCGTCTTTGTTGGGTTTGGTCCACACCAAGTCGGCCGTCGATTTGCTGTAATCTTTGACTTTGGGGTTGACCGGGGCACTTGGGACCGTGATCTGCCGGCAGGGCCTGCAGAGGTCAGAGATGGGCGAGGGGCCACTGTAGCCGGCAATGTTCTCAGCAAAGACTCTGAATTCATATTCGTTGCCCACAAACAAGCCCTGGACTCTGTAGCGAAGGTCTTTGCAGGGCGTCTTGTTCACACGGATCCACTTTCCTCCTTTGTGTCTGCGCTCAAGGATGTACCCGGTGATCTGACTACCACCGTCAGACAAGGGCATGGTCCAGCCGACCGTGACGGCGTCCTCGGAGACATCGTGGGCCAGCGGCTTACCAGGTGGACTGGGCGGCATGAAGGAATGCTCAGCAACCGTTGGCTTGCTCTCCAGCGGCGCCCCGATGCCCATCT
Source organism: Hippocampus mohnikei (assembly GCA_026261675.1). Lineage (NCBI taxonomy): Eukaryota > Metazoa > Chordata > Actinopteri > Syngnathiformes > Syngnathidae > Hippocampus > Hippocampus mohnikei. Next base: position 380,187 of record JAKGUB010000106.1, on the reverse strand, counting down.
TGTTCTCGGCGCGAATGCGGACCACATACTCGACGCCCTTCTGCAGGCGCACGATCCTGAGCGTGGTGGCCAGGCTAGCAGAGCTCACGCCTCCCCAGGTCTCCTTGTTGGAATCTCTCTTCTCCACGACGTAGTTGGTTACGGGGCTGCCACCGTCATCCTTGGGAGGGCGCCACTCGATGGTCATGGCGTCAGGAGACACCTCGAGGACGTTGACGGGTCCGATGGGCGCCGCCGGGACGTCCAGGACGGTGACGTTGAGGGCCGCCGTCTTGGTGCCGGCGAGGTTGGACACGGTGAGCAGGTAGGTGCCGGTGTGACTTCTGGTGCACTCGGTGATGCTGAGGACGGTGGAGAAGTTGTCGGTGTCAATCTTGATCTTGCCTCCGCTGCTGATCTCCTCTCCGTCAATGGACCATTTGGCGGTAGGGACGGGCGTTCCCCTCATGATAGCGGGTAGCCTGATGGTGGTGCCCGCCTTCACGATAATCCCTTCCGTCAGCTTGAGATCCAACTCGAGGATCGGAGGCACTGTTGGCAGACGACACGCAGGGTGAGTGAAAAATAACTCCTGACTTGAAACTACTTTTGCATGTTCTTTTGTGTTGCTTCTCCAATGGAGGAGAATTTGACACTCTTAGTTTGACACTCTGTCATGTGTCCACCTTGCTTCCTGTTTTGACAACCATTTCAGCTGTGTTCATGCCAACGAAATGAAACAACCCAAGGGTGTTTTTTTATTTTGTTCTTTTTTTTTTGTCTTAGAACTTGAGCTCACCCAGCTTCTCCTGGCAGAGGATGGGTACGGTGGTGTCGGGTCTGCTGAGGCCAATGACATTCTCCGCTCTCACTCGGAAGCGATAGGTCTTGCCTTCTTCCAGACCCGTCACGTGACTTTCCGGGATGCTGACTGTCTGCCACTCGTGCCAGTCCTTCGCTCCTTCTTCTTGATACTCCACCAGGAAGCCCGTAATCTCACTTCCACCGTTTCGGTCGGGCCAGTTCCAGGCAAGCCACACCTCCGTCTTGTCCACATCGACGTGGTGAAGATCTTTGGGAGGACCGGGAGGGACTGCGGGGAAAAACATGTTCAGCGTTTAGACCGGCACTTTTGCAACTTTGTGTGTTTGTTGTTTGTGTGCTTTAGATTCAACTGTCGCTGCTCCATGTGCGTTCAAGTAGCAACTGTTCAAATTTCCATTACCTTAACATTATGCTAATTTCCGTTTGCTACAGGTTCTTGGGAAGGTGTGTGGACATCTGCGGCAATTCTTATTTTCGCTCTAGCGACTTTCATTTCCATCGTAATTGTTATATGATCAGTTTTTGCTACACAACGGCAAAAGGTGTACAGTGAGTCTCTTGAAAGTGCAGATTTCCTGCATTTGTCGGTGGTGTCTGGATGGTATCCCCGCAAATCAAAGGAGGGCCGAGCATTTCTGTATGCAGAGTGCGGCTACTCACAGAGCGGATTCATGGCTTTGATGGCCTTCGGCGTTTCCATGTATTCGCTGCGGCCATACTGGTTCTCAGCCGCAACTCTGAAGGTGTAGGCCAGTCCCTCCGTCAGGTGCTTGAGCATCATACTGCGCTTCTTGGACGTGGAGCACACGGGAACCCACTGAGTGGACCCTGTGTCTTTCTTCTCCACCACAAAGTTGGTGATGCGAGTGCCTCCGTTGTCCTCCGGGTCTTTCCAGGACAGGTAGGCCGAGTCGCTCCTGATATCTGACACGCGAAGGTGCTGGACAGGACCAGGTTTATCTGAACACAAAATGAGGACAACTCCTAAGTGCACCAACATCACTCACGAAACCTTCAGGTTGTTGGGCTTTCGGGTGGAGCACGATCTTGAAAATGCGGCTGAACCTCATTTGACCTTTAATTCAATCCAGTACTGGTAGTCACTCGTAGCAAAACATGTGTTTTTTTGGATTGGATTGGATAAACTTTATTGTCAAATGTACAGTATGTGTAACATACAGCACATATGAAATTTCTTCCCTCTCAACATGAAACAAGAGTTTTGTGTAATTGATCGCAAAACACCTGTTTTGAATTTTGTCAGAGAACAGCAAGTGAGACACACTCGACAGTTAGATGTCTTATTAAGTTGGCCTTTAAAGGTGCAGAGCAAATTTGAATAAAATTGGAGGAATCAATATGAGTATTGGTTGTGGTGACTTCCTACCAAAGACCAAGACGGTGCATGTGACTGTCTTGGAGCCGGCGGGGTTTTCGACGGTGAGCGTGTAGTCTCCAGAGTCGCCACGGTTGCAGAACCTCATCTCCAGCTTAGTGCCCTCTTGGTTGGTCTCGATGTCGGCCCTGGTGGGAACGTCGGTGTCGTTTTTCTTCCAGACTACGGAGGGGAAGGGGATGCCCTTGATGGTGGCCATGAGAGTGATGTGGGTGCCGGCCATGGCCTTCACCTCCCGAGTCATACCGGCGTCCAAAATCAACTCTGGCGCTTCTAAGGTTGGGACAAGCACACACCAACTTGAGTTGCCTTGAAACATGACGTTCTTTTGCGCACAGTCCGAGCCGCTCACCGAGTCGGTCCTTCACTCTGACTGGTTCTTTAATATACGTTGGGTCAGACTCCCCGGCGGCGTTGACGGCCTTCACTCTGAAGCGGTAGAGGGCGCCATCCTCCAAGCCCACCACCTTGAACTTGGTCCCCTGGCAAGAATCTGGAGTATGGTTGACCTAGAGGAGGGCGGAGGCAGCACGCTTATCAGTGTGTCTCAAAGCGGTGCTGGGAAGAAACCAAGTATCTAGTACTTATGTCGATTTTTCTGGTAGTTGTCATATAAACCAAGAGACTGGACTGAAAAAGGAAAAGTCAGAGCAAACTAAATAGGAGGAATGCAAAATCCCAAACTCTAACAACCCTGATTGGTATGTGTACTTGGGCCGGACTCTTTTGCTTTCACACAAGTAGCCTCACGTGTACTTGTAAACAAGCGCCGGAGCAGCGAGCAGCTCACCTTCTGCCAGTCCTCCTCGCCGGCCTTCTGGAACTCCAGCAGGTAGCCGAAGATCTTGCCTCGGCCGGTGTCGGCAGGCGGATCCCAGGAGAGAGTCACGGACTCCTTGGTGTGGTCCACGGCCTTGAGATTTTGTGGTGGGCTTGGCCTCACTGAGGAAAAGAGCGGGTAAGGCTTTCAGTGTGACAGTTCTAAGTCGACCTTGGTGCCAATATTTTGGCTGGAACCAGATGGCCCCGAGCTCAAATTGGGCTGCCCAAACCCAGACTTGCGCAACCCGCGTTCTCCTGAGGTCTCCTTTCACTTTGGAAAATGGATCGTGGAAGATTTCATTGCATTACTCGGGTCCTTTTTATAAAAAGTAATTTTCAATGTGAAGATTACGGTGCTCTTGTAAGACGCAAATCACGTCTTCTTTGGTTGCTCAAAGGCTGAGCTCAAAGTAATCTTTTAAGAGCCTTGATCTTGAAGTGACGATAACACTGCATATGTTTCTTTCTTTCTTTCTTTCTTTATTTATTATTTTTGGCCGCATGTCTAAAAGTCGGCACTGTGTTGCATTTACTGTCCAGTCCCGTCAACTTCAACTCAATCTGACAAATTTGTTTAATTGTGTGAAATACCGATTAGCCAAATCATAGCCACTTAATGCATGTGGTTCGACGGTCCAAATGGCTCTTAGGGGCTGGAAAGGCCGCTGACCCGATATGGGCAAAGCTACGCTCTGGCTCTTCTGTGTCTTACCGATGGGATCTTTGGCGAAGACGGGCTTGGACGGCGGGCTGGGGTCACCAATGCCCACCACGTTCTCGGCGCTGACTCTGAATTCGTACTCGCAACCCTTGAGCAGGTCCAGGACCAAGTACTCCACCTTGGGATGGATCTTTTCTGTGTTGCAGCGGACCCACCTACGGAGCAGAAAAACAATCCGGCTCGAGTCTGTGCAGATGGCCGGTCATCCGAGGTCATCCGCAAAAATTGAGTGGAGTCATGCGGACTCCTCTCGCTTGCGACAGTCGGCGTCTTCAAGCTCATTGTGATTCTTTGGCATCTGACTCAGCATGAGACTCGATCTTGGTTATGAATCCATTGTTTGACTGTTTGTTGTTGTCTGACTACTTTTCGCTCTATGTGCACCGCTTCGTGTACGGCGGCGATGCTCTGGAAATACAGTTGAGTTGAGTTACTTTGTTCTCCACTTGAGCGAGCTGCTGTGCCAAAAGAGACCAGCCACGATGATGAGTTTCCAAGAATTTCAATTGTGCGTCCGGCCCTAAAATTTCTCATTGCACCCGAGAAGCTTCCGGTTAGGAGCCATTGTGCTCCTAGCAAAAAACAAGGAAGACTGGAGCCCAGTAAAGACATTTTGGATGAAAGTTGGAAAAAAAAAATCAGTTGCCTCCATTCAACCTTTGCGCAATGCCACTGACACCGATGGGGCGACGGAGCCGCGGGTCGGCTTTGTACCTATTAGCCATGGTCTCCTTCCTCTCCACGATGTAGCCTGTGATTGGCTTCCCTCCATCAGCTGGAGGCTCCCAGCAAACCAGGGCGCGGTCGTGGTACACGTCCTTGACGGTGGGCTGCTTGGGAGCGTCGGGTACCTCTGTGGGGCAAAATGTAAAACGTACTTGCATTGACCAGCGCCGTGGCTCCCACAGGCCCAGGCCAGCCCATCCCATCCCTTACTGAATCTCTCTTTGGCCTTGATCTCGGTGGACAGCAGCGGTTCGCTGATGCCGTAGATGTTCTGGGCCATGATCCTGACGATGTACTCGCGACCCTCAATCAGTTTTGGCACCTGAATCAGCCAAGAAGGGTGATATGGTTACACAAGACGGTGAGCAAACGGGGCCACATTTGTGCGATCCCATGAGGGTAACGGTCCGGACCCTGCAGGTGGTCCTGGTGCAGGACGCGGTGACGGGCATCCACAGGTCTCGATTGGTGTCTCTCTTCTCGATGACGTAGTTGGAGATGGCGCATCCGCCGTCGTCCAGGGGAGGTTTCCAGGAAATGAGCATGTGGTCTCTGTAGACCTCGTCAAAGACGACGGGGCCCTCGGGAGGCTGAGGTCGGTCTGGCGGAGAGGGAAGCGTTCGTAGGTCAAGAACATGCGCCAGCTCTCACCTTTTGCAGGCCGCGTACAGGCTGACTGAAAAGTGGCTGACACGCTAAACTGCCCTCCGTCTCAACTCGTATTTAAATGGAATTTAAATATGATTTGAAAAGTGCCCTGAGAGAGGGGCGGCGGAAGTTTGAGACTTGCCTTGCTAAAAGTCAGATTTATTGGCATCAGGAAGACAACATTTTTTCTTTCAAAAGCAGAAAAAAAATGCTTTCAAAATACAACGTCAAAAACAATGACTTTTCTTTTGAAAAAAGGACTTCAAAAAGTTTGAGACACTTGCTTTTCGTTTTGAGGAATTTTACATTTGGGCTCACAACACAACAAACCCCCCCCCCCCCCTTACCAAAAATAACGCACAGCCACTCAATGGCTGTTGAAACACTGGTTAAGTGCGCGTGGGATTTTGGGCAAGTCAAAGTCAGCAGGATATTCCGAGTATTTGTAGCGCGAGTACGACTTTTTCACATGGGCCGATGCGGTCGGCCGACTCACCAACGACGGTGAGGGCGCAGATTCCGGTTCGCGTCCCGGCCGGGTTGTCCACGCTGACGCGGAAGCGTCCGCTGTGGTCTCGCCTGGCCTTGATGAAGTCCAGACTGAGATGCCTGGCGCTGCTGCGGATGGCCATGTCCTCGTCAGGCTTCAGCTCCTCCTCATTCTTCGTCCAGGAGACGCTCGGCGCGGGCTTGCCGCTGTAGCGACCTGACAGCGTGCAGCTGTCTCCCACCTTCACCAACATCTTGTCTCGGAAGTCCAGCTCCAGATTAGGCGGTTCTGACGGACAGGAAATCGCAAACTCTTATTTACTGGATGGACTCCACCTCCATTTAGTTCAACTTCGTCACAAAGGGCTACGCTATGAGTCCAGTGAATACAACAACAAAAATACAACAGTCCAATGTTCTACCTGAAATTGATATTGTTATTTTTGTAAGCATTAAGGGTACTATGTATGATGTATATAAAATTGGTTAGCAGAATCTTTTTCTGCCAAATCGGCATCGACCTCAGCAAATCCACGTGTAAGCCGAGACGACGTTTCGGGGATGGGCTGTACTCACCCAGCTCGTCCTTGCACTGGACGGGTTTGGTAGCAAAGGAAAATTTGCCCTGTCCCACCACGTTGACGGCCGCCACTCTGAACTCGTGGCTGGAGCCGTCCTTGAGTCCGCTCAGCGTGAATTTCCTGTCCATCAGCTTGTCGCTACCCCCGACGCCAACAAAGGTGTCTCGTCCAACCACGCGAGACTCTAGGACGTAGCGGGTCACCTCCGCGCCTCCGTCGTACTTGGGCGGCCTCCAAGCCACCGAGATGGAGTCCTTAGTGACGGCCGTGACGATCAGGTCCTCCGGACGCTCGGGTACGGCTGCGGGAGACAAGCTTTAGTCCTTTGCAGTTGGCCAAGACCTCGCTTGGCTTGCCGGACCTCGAAAGGCCCCATGCCACAAAATCCACTTGGCTTGCGAAAGGCTATATTTGTTCTGGTTTTGTTCCCCGCTGTGCCCTTTTTGTCGTCTCGTCATCCGCGTCCCTTGCCTTCCACCAATCGGCTCCCTCAAGCCTTTGTGTCTTGTCCGGGTGTATCTCGTTGTCTCGTCACTTTGCTTGGATTTCGTTCGCTGGGTTCTGTCAGTCGTTGTCGGGTCATTGTGAGTGTCTATGTGCTCCTGTCGCGCTTTGTTTTCTGTCAGAGGTTATTTGCTACTTTGGTTTCTTTTGGGGACTATGTGAGAGTACTTCAGTTACTTTTATCCACAGTATTATTCGAGGTGCCAATGAGCTTTTCTGTAATCTGAATGAAAACTGTAGAGCACAGATGTGGAACTTCAAGCATGTTCTGATAGATTTTCTGGCATGAGACCTTTCCACCATGACGTCACGCGTACTTTCGGGATGGCAGAAGATGGAGCTTTCACTGACACAAACTGACGACGGCGGTTTGCTTGCGTTCTTATCGGGACAACTACCAGCAAACTCCACACCACTGGATTCATTCAGTTTGATTTTTTGGGGGACGGGGATTCCTTTTGGAAACAAAAACCCTCTTGGAGTACGGACTACTCTAATGCGCTTTATATTGGAGTCAGCCAGTCCTCCCTCAAAGGGCTCCAGTTCAAAGTTTTTTTTGACAGGTTTGCGCTCCCTTTTCTGCCTCCCGGAAGCGTCCTGCCAAACAATCTTACAGATGGGCTCTTTGATGAGCACGACTCTGTCCGTCTCCACGAAGGGTCCCATGCCGATGATGTTCTCGGCGGCAATCCTGAAGAAGTATCCCTTCCCGTCCAGCAGTCCTTGCACCACGGCGTTGTTCCTGGTGACCGTGTAGGTGACTGAAGTCCAGCCCATGCGGTCCGACTCCCGCTTCTCAATGATGTAGTTGGTGATGGCCGAGCCGCCGTCGTCTTCGGGGGAATACCAGGTCAGCTTGCAGGAGTCATTGGTCAGGTTCTCACCAGCGAAGGGGAGGCCCACCGGTCCGGGGACGTCTGGAGGCCAGAGACGGACGGGGTTTCTTGTTTTAATCACTCATTGCATTTACAGCCATCCGCCGACCCCGCTTTGTCGCAGTTTGTCCTTCCCCCCATTATGATTATCATTATTTATTTATTTATTTTTTTCGCCATACTATTTTCGTTTAATTGACGAGAACTCGCGGTGGATGCTCGCAGTCGGTTGTCAACTCATGAAAAGTCAGCGGGAGATGAAAACGAGTTGGGGATGCCAATAAGAGGAGCCCATTGCCGAATATCAGCGACTCATAAAAAGTAGTTGTGGCCAGTGACAACCCACAGAAAACTCCACGTGGACCCTCGAAAACAGATGAAACCAAGTGGGGCCAGCGGGCCGTGCCTCCCGTTGAACTCACCCAGGACCTCGACGATGACGGCCTTCTTCCTCTCGCCGCCTTCGTTCTTTGCACACAGCGTGTAGATGCCCTGGTGCTGCCGTTTGCAGTTCTTGATGACCAGTGAGTTGGAGATGCCCGTGGTCTCTACCGCGGCCTCTTTGGGCACCTCGCCGTCATCTCGGCACCAGCTGATGCGCGGCGCCGGTTTGCCAGACACGTAGGCGATGATTCGGATGGTGCCGCCGGCGTGGACCACGATCTTCTCCTTGACGGAGGCGTCCAGGTCCATCTCGGGCGCAACTAAAGGACGAGAATAAACAAAATCAAATAGATCAACCGAGCGATGGCTGGTAATTTGTCAAGCGTGTTGTGGCCCCTGTACGTCAAGGCAGCGGCGTATTTCGTCTTACTTGTCCTGTCTCTGGCTTCAATCAGCTCCGAAACGAGTCCCGGCTCGCCGACGCCGGCGGCGTTCACAGCTCTGACTCGGAAGCGGTACAGAGCACCTTCTTTGAGATCGGCCACCACAAACTTGGTTCCTCTGATCTCCGTGTCCTTGGCCTGGAGAGAGCGCAACCCGGGAATGAGGGACACATTAACGAGTTGGGAAAAGCCGACTTGCCCGAGACGTTGCGCTGGAGTGATCTTAGTTTACCTTCCGCCAGCTCTCCGGGGCCTCGGGCTCCTTCTCGTCAGCGCTGCTAAGTAAAAGCAACTTCCTCTGAGCCTTCTTCTCCTCCTCCTCCCTGCTCACCTCCTTGAATTCCACAATGTAGCCGGTCACCTTGGAGCCTCCGTCCACCATGGGAGGACTCCATTCCAGCTCCACCGTGGACCTGGTCCAGTCCGTCACCTTCGGCGTGGGCGGACCGGGAGGCTCTGCGCGGTAAGCGAGAGGTGGGGGTAAGATACTGGCATGCAAGTGTCAAGAAAGTCACGAGACATGAAAACAAGGCGCGCATGGTCGGCCACTCGTGAGAGCGAGATGCAGATAGTTGGCCAATCGTAAACAGTATTCGCGGACAATCTGCAATTCTTGAATACTGGTTGCAGATGGCCAACAACGAGTGACAACCAGTCACAGACTGTTGATAACTCATGAATTTGGATGCAAGCGGTCGGCGACCCGTCAAAAGTAGTCGCCGACAACTCTTGCATCCTCCAAGGCCAATTCCAATGAAGTTGAGACGTTGGCACCTCATTCAAACTAGATGCTGTCGTTCGGCAAGCCATGAAAACGAGTCGAGGACACTCGTGAAAAGAAGCCGTAGATGGTAGCAGACTCATGACGACTAGTTGCAGATGCTCAGCAACTGATAATCACTTGTCGCCGAATGTCGGTAATTCATGAAAATGAGTTGCAGACAGTCACCAAGTCAAGGAAACGATACACAGAGGAATCTCATGAAAACAAGTCAATGAAAAAAGGTCATGGAGGTCAGCAGCTCATGAAAATTCGACAGATGACGACGAGCGACTCGTGGCAGCGCCTTGCAGATGAGAAATCGTGAGAACGAGTCACGAGTTCATGGCAGCCGCCGGCTCGACAAATGACTTACTGATGGGGTCCCGACAGAGCACGGGGTCCGAGGGTACGCTGGGTAGTCCGCATCCGGCGGCGTTGGCAGCGCTGACCCGGAACTGGTACATGGAGCCCTCCACCAGGCCGGTAACGTCCCAGTTGTTTCCCAGCGGCAGGGCCCGGATGGGCTCGCGGTTGACCCGAGCCCAGCGCTTGCTGGTGGTCTCCTTCTTTTCGATGAAGTAGCCGGTGACTGGTGAGCCGCCGTCGTATTCGGGCTCCTCCCAGTTAACCGTCATGGACTCCAGACACACGTTGGTCACGGTGGGCTTCTCACACTGACCAGGAACGGCTGCACACATTGGGTTTCAATTGAGACTTTTGTGCGTGGCGAGGGTCACAAGTTCACGTTTCAAATCTGGGTTAGGATTTGAAGCGAGTCCTGAAAGCCAGGTATAGGGTTAGGCTTTCAAATCAGCGTTTCTGGCCGGTATTAGGGTACAAAACAAGGGTTACAGTTTCAAATTCAGGTTTGCTTTAAAGATGTGGGTTTTCAACAAGGCTTTCAAATCAGGGATTCAATCCAGGGTTAGGGTCTGGATGTTGGGTGAGGGCTTGAAATAAGGATTTTATGCTTGGGTTTGGGTTTCAAACACGCATTAAGGTTAAGGTTTCAATCTAGTGTTGTGATTAATGTAGGGGTTCCACTTTGGGTTAGAAGACTGGCTTTCAGGCGTGGGGTAGCACTTCAAGTTGGGTTAATTTTCAGAAAAAAAACAAAAAAATGGTTTGGTTTTGCAATTTGGATGTCAAACTGGTGTTGTATGAAGCTTTGCGTGTGGCACTCACTGAAGAGGTTCCTGGCCTTCTCCGGCTCGCTGAGTAGCGGCGGCCCGATTCCAAACTTGTTCTGCGCCATGACTCTGAACTCGTACTCGTGGTTCTCCGTGAGCCGGGTCACCAGGTACGCGCAGTCCTTGGGGTCCTTGGACACGTGCACCCATGACTTGCGGTTGTCCTCGCGCTTCTCCACCACGTAGTTGGTGATCTTGGAGCCGCCGTCGTCCAGGGGCGGCTTCCAGGCCAGGCCGATCCTCTCCGCAAACACCTCGGTGAACTTCATCGGTCCCACGGGGGGGCCGGGAGGTCCTGCGGGAATCGCCCCAAATCTCATTAAAGCCTCGGTGGGCCCATTTGCATTTCATCTTTGACAATTGTTTCTATAGAAACTTGTATTTCGTTCCAATTCTGATGCGCGGTACATTTCACGTGTCATCGGCGCTCACCAAAGACAGAGAGTTTGACGTCCTTGGTGACAGTGCCCAGGGCGTTGCTGGCGGTCAGGCTGTAGAGGGCGCTGTCATCCCGCGTGGCCTGCTGCAGCAGCAAGGTGCACTTGTCCTGCGTCACCAGCTTGGCAACGCGCTGGTTGTAGCGCACGGCAGCCTTCTGCTCGGGCGCCGCCAGGCTGGCCTTGTGCCACGAGAGGCTGGGGAAGGGGCAGCCGCTCACCTTGGCCGGTAGGCTGATGTCGCAGCCCTCCTCGCCCTCCAGCGCCTCCCGAAGCTCGATGGCAGGTGGGCCTGAAACGGCGCGTCAGCCACATCATTACCAGAACGAGTAGCGTACGTGACGAGGATCCGCAGACCCGTGCCACTGGTTACTCCTAGCGCTACAACAACTGCTCCAGCTAATTCTGTCACGGCAGTAACTACTCTTGCTGTCATCAACGACATGCTCTTGGAATTGAACCGAGAGGTTCTCTGAGGTCTGTAGACTCGGATCAGTTTGTGGAGCCCAGGTTTCAAGCACCTATTGCTAATAGCTACTTCTACCGCTGCTACTACTAGTGCTACTTCTACGACTGCTCCTACTACTCGTAATTAGCAGCAGATGTCATTTTAACCCTATGTTGCATGGCTTCTGCAGGAGTTATTCAATTGTGGTTTGTTTTTAAATTTAGGGTAGATTATGGCCAAATATCATAATAAATTCACAATTTTGGGAAAAAAATACATAATAGGGGGGTACTTGTGTGCATAATGGTCACTACAATTACCTTGCCAAAAAGCATGGCAGTACTGATAGGTAACACAAATAAACTGTTATTTATTGTGTTCTATATGTTCTATATACTCTTCTGCACAAGTACAATAGGGTATTTGGACCTTTTCATCTCACGGATAGAAATTATTCAACATTTTGTGGACCCTCTTTCACCTTTTCCTCCCGCTGTTGCGCACGCTAGTGACATCTCGCGGTGGATTTAAAAACTAAAACGGGTAACTTGAATAACCAATATGAGTTAAAGTTGTGGTTACTGTAAGTAACCCGTATGCAACATAGGGTTAATGACGCTTTAAAGTTGTGTTTCAAATGTCCCCATTCTACCAAGGGAGACACGCATTGGAATATTGTGCTTTTTCCTAAAGGCCGGTCCGACTCACAGGTCTGGTCCTTGATGGTGAGCGGCCCGGCGGTGGCCGAGGGTCGACTGGGTCCGGCCTCGTTCACAGCTTTCACTCGGAACTCGTACTCACCGCCCTGAAAAAGAAAACACACACACACGCACGCACGCACACACACACATAAAACACGGTCACGGCATGCTTGCGGCAGTCGGTCCACCGGAGGACGAAAAATGCTCCAACACTGCGTGAGTGCCTCAATTCCCCCAAAAGGAAAGAGGACTCGAGGACCGACCTCCTTAAGGTCCTCCACCACGAAGCTGAGCTCCTCCACGTCTCGCGTGTTGCACTGCTTCCACGTTTCCTTCTCTTTGCCGCTGGTGTCCCAGCTCAAGCGCTCCACCACATAATGTTTGATGGGAGAGCCGCCGTCGTTTTTGGGAGGCTCCCAGGTCAGGGTCACCGTGTTCTTGGTCACCAAGGTGACCTTCAGCTTGGTAGGCGGGTCTGGCGGGTCTGCAAATGAGGCATTTTTTTTTTTTTTAGCAGCGCCATCATTTGCACAATTCAATTCACTTGGATCATCACTAGTCACAGACTTTGAATTGCTCAGGACTCGCCATCCGGTAGGCCATGAGACCAGATCCTAAAGACCAGGCCCATTACAATAGGTCATGTGTCTTTTGTTGAAAGTACTAGTGTGACCCCAACTACATGGCACAAAGTCCTTAGCTGTTCGAGCAAACGGCACTAAAAAGGGAGGATTCTGATTGCGCTTCTGGTTGGGACTCAAACCCAGCGTGTAAAGTCTCAGTGAGGTGTCTGCGTGCACTCACAGATGGGGTCTCTGGCCCGGGCGGGATCAGCCGTGATGGTAAACGGACCGAAGCCGAGCCGGTTCTCGGCTCGCACTCTGAACAGGTAGTCCTGTCCCTCCAGGAGGCCTGGGACAACGAAGGCTTGACTGGCGCAGGCCGCATTCACCTGATGGACAAAAAGAAAAGGCACCGGCGTCAAGTCTTCATCCGCACAATCTTTTCAATCTGTCTCTCTGTCCTTCACTTCCTGCACCTTTGTCCAGGCCTTGTCGGTGACACATTTTTTCTCAATGTAGTAGCTTTTGATTCTCTCTCCACCATCGTTGTCGGGCAGCTTCCAGATCAGTCTCATGGTTGACCGGGTGATGTCCGTCACCTTCAGATCTTTCGGAGGTCCGGGAACATCTGAAACCACGAAGGAACCGTTAGGTGACACCCAACCGAAAAGAAAGAAAAAAAAAAAGGCCGTTCGATCCAGTCCAATTCAAAGAAGGAAGACACACCGAGGACGTTGACTCTGACGTTGACATGTTTCTGTCCAGACTTGTTCTTGGCCGTAATGGTGTAGCGTCCGGAGTGGGTCCTCAAACTAACAGGGATGCTCACAACGGACGTGGTGTCTGTGGACTCGACCTGAGGAGACGCAAGATCACGGTGAGTTCAGGAGTGACGCGTGTTCTCACACGCGAGTGGCCGAAGAAGTCACCTCAGAGTCCACGGGAAGTGTGTGCAGCTTGTTCTTCTTGTGAGATTTGGCTTTGCCCTCAAAGTCCCACGTCACCTTGGGGACAGGACGACCCTTGATGGTGGCAGGGATCCTGATTGGATCTCCGGCACGGACGTAGAGCAGGTCATCCACCACAACATCGATGGTGATGGAGGGCGGCACTGAAACACGAGCAGGAACATCAGTGACCAATTCGGTGCGCCGCCGTCGCTTCATCTCAACGCGCCGTTGCCCGGAACGAAGACTTACACTGGATCTCTTCAATCAAGACCTCGCTGGTGCGGGGACTGGGGTCCGATTCGCCAATGTCGTTGACGGCAATGATTCTGAAGCGGTAGCGCTTCAGCTCACGAAGGCTGGGCACAGTGAACTCGGTGGTGGGGTGCAGCTCTTCGTTCACCCTCACCCAATCGGATTTGCCCTCATCCTGGATCTGGATGATGTAGCCCTTGATGGGGCTCCCGCCGTCCTTCTCCGGCGGCTTCCAGGTCAGAGTGACATTGTGCTTGGTCTTGTCGGCCACCACGGGAGCGGCGGGCATACTGGGAGGAGCTGGGCGGGGAGATAAGAACAGTTCAGCCCCAAATGAAATCATCGAGCCGACCGCACAGAAAGGCGGGACTGGAGTCGCTGAAACCGAAATGGCAGCTGGACTCTTCGTGGCTGCTGAAGCCTTATCACCTTCGCACAAGATTGCGCAACTCCACTCTTTTGCAGTCAAGGTGAAAGACCTTCAACCACTAAGTGCTTGTCATACTGCGGGTTTTATTCTCAGCTCGTTCCAAATAAGTCCAAAACTTCAAAAAGCCTTTTGTATCACAAGTGAAATGTTTCCAATGACATGGAAGAGTCTTTGACTTGGGATGACTCCAAATGTACACTGACAATGCAAAGGTAGACTCACTCAAAGGGTCGACGGCAAATGCTGAGTCGGACGGTGCGCTGAACGGTCCCGTTCCGGCCGAATTGAAGGCAGCCACTCGGAACTCGTACTCACTTCCTTCAAACAGGCGAGTCACCTGCCAGACACAGACGAGTTTTCCAGTCTAAATATTTTCTGAGAACTCGGTATGATCCAAAGCCCTACCTGGTACTCCCAGCCTTTCATGCCCCTCTTGGTGACCGGCATCTTATTGACTCTGGACCAGTAGGCGGAGCCTCTTTCTTTCTTCTCCAGCCAGTAGCCAATGATCATGGAGCCACCGTTGTCCCTCGGTGGCTCCCAGGTCAGGGTCATGGAGTTCTTGGAATACTCAGTGATGCTCGGTTTCTCCGGCGGGCCGGGGAGTCCGAAGGGGTCTGTGATCTGAACTTCCTCCGTGGCACAAGGGTCAGACTTGCCGTAGCGGTTCTGGGCTCTGACGCGGAACAGGTAGGATTTGTTGGTATCCAAGTTCCACACCTGCAGCAGAGGAGAGAAGGTGTCCTCACGACCGTGACCACAAGGACAAATAGCCTATATTGTTACGACAGTAGACGCAATTTATTAGCCTTACTGTCACTATGACTCAAATTATTTCTTTTCCTGGCTCATTCAATTTTTTACAACCTCTGCGGAAGGCGATTACAAAAGACAAACACCGGAGGGGAGTCGGTTGCGGTTGAGGTCAGAGATTCAGTTCAGGCGTGAGGACGACGCACGGGTTTTGTTCTCAAAATGGCTATTGGATTTGATTGACGGTGAGAAGTGACTCTTTTGTATTCACATTGGAAATGCGAGCTTTTGACTTTGACCAGAGTACAGGAGTCAAATCGGGACTTGGATCTGAGCGGTATCCGTCACTACGCAGTGACTGACTTTGATCCAGCCAGGTGCTCACGGGACCTACCCGATACTTCTTGTCAATGATGCTGTTGGTGAGCTCCACCCACTGAGGTTCCGCTTGCCGTCCCTCTTCCTCCGCTTCCTCTGTGAGCACGTCCTTCTTTTCAACGATATAGTTAGTCAGCTCGCTGCCGCCATCATCCAGGGGCGCGTCCCAGTGCAACTGGCAGGACTCCGCCTTGATGTTGGACACCGCCACGTTTCTGGGAGGAAGCGGCCGGTCTGGGCGGAGAGACGAGGTTTAGTCGGGTTGCTTGTTTTTTCTTCGTTAGCTCTTCATTTGAAACATTTATCCAGAATGTCAACATTGAAGGTCAACGAAAGTCTGCTCTCTTGGGGGGTAAGAATGCAGTCCAATTGTTCCGCACTTGATAGAAACGTGTCTTTTTTGGGGGCTTTGCTCTGTCAGCTCAATTTTCCAACGCAAAAATATCTCTCGAATAATTCCGATCCAATCATCGCACCCCCAAGAGCAGTTGACGTGGCTTTCGTCGGTGGAGATTGTTTTCTTACATGAGGGGACGTGGTTTCATCCGGTTTCGCTCACCTAGCACCATGACAGAAGTGGTGTGACTGGCTGAGCCCATGTTGTTGGAGGCCGAGATGGTGTAGCTGCCACGGTCCTTGCGCTCGGCGGCGGGGATGGACAGAGTGGACGTGCAGTTCATCCTGCCCGTCACCATCGTCTCCATCAGCAGACTTTCCGTGGGCTTCTCCAGCACCACGTCGTCTTTGGACCACTCCACTTTGGGGATGGGGAGGCCGAGGATGTCGGCGGGGATCTCGACGCGCTCGCCCCTTTTCACCGTGATGCTGTCGCCCTTGAATATCTTCAGCATGTGTATCTCGGGGGCCACTGGGGGGGACGAGAACAACATGGGATGACAGCTGATCGCTGACTCTGCGGCGGCACCATTCGTAGATAACAAATCATTTGACACAGAAGAACCGATGAGAAACCCGGGGAAAGGCTCATGGTCCCGTTTAATGACGGACATCTACGACAAGTCCAACGAAGGACACAGCAGACTGGATTAAGCGGTGGACTGCGCTGTGATTCTTGACTTTTCTGACTGTGAAGCCCTTGTAGAGGTATTTTTGCATGGAAATCGTGTCTTTTTCAGAACAAAAACATATCCCCAAAATGCCAATAAACGCAAAGGCAAGGGAAGCGATCTTTCACCCTTCAGCATTACAACAGAGGCATACGACTAGGTCAGGGTTCGGGAATTTGTCTCTAAGAGAGAGATGTAATGCCGGCCTTAAGTGAATTCACCGGATTTCATTTCATTTCAACAGGGAAGTTGATTTCAAAATAGTCACGGTTAACTTGACTATTGAGAGGCTGGCGCGAGTATTTGGGGTTGCTGATCTCTGGTCTAGCGAAAGCAGGGGTCACCAACACGGTCGCCCACACGAGTGGTTTGCGGGCGCGTTCTCAAAACAGATCAGCAGTGATGGGACAGTGCGAGTTCCTAGGAGTGTTGTCGTATTAATCATTTGCAAATGTCAACATAGGCAGGTCGGTGGAGCGGTGTGTAGAATGAAGTGTTGCCAATTGATTCTTGTCCGTTTCTGAATTGTTGTGAGAATTCAGGAACATCCTGATCAGTGATTTCTTCGGGGTTTAGCCCTAAGCGTCGGCCGTCGGCTTCAAAAAGGTTGCTGAGCCCTGGTCTCTGGCTTTCCACCCATATTCCGCAGACATGGCGTACCTTCATCGTCTTGGATGACCACGGTCAGCGCAAAGGACGGGTCGCTATCTCCAATCAGATTTGCGCACTTGATCCTGAACTCGTACATCCAGGCCTCATCGAGGCCCTCCACCGTCATGCTCAGGTTAGGGCAGATTTCCGTGTTGCAAGGCTCAAAGGCCTGCTTGTCTTGACGCTTCTTCTCCACAAAGTAGCCGATGATGGGGCTGCCTCCGTCGTTGCGAGGTGGCTTCCATGCTAGCGTGACGGAATTCTTGGTGCGCTCCGTGTAGTGGAACTTCTCGGGCGGTGACGGCGGTCCTGCGCAAACCGTGAAGAGAAAAAACGTTTTCGAGATCGGAACGGTCGACACGAGACACAATCACTAAGGAGGTGAGGCCTCTTGGCCACTTGCCTTGTGGGTCCACAGCTTTGATGGGTCCCAACTCGACAGGCGGGCCCATGCCGTACTTGTTCTTGGCACTGACACGGAACATGTAGTCTTGTCCCTCCATGATGCCCACGCACTCGCATTTGGAGGAGGCGGTTTCAACGGGCTGCCTCCACGTGTGCATTTTGGCATCTTTGCGCTCCACCAGGAAGCCGGTCAGGTCACTTCCACCATCGTCGACTGGGTCATCCCAATTCAGGAAGATCATCTTTCTGGTCACCACCACTGGCTTCAGGTCAGTGACCGGTCCAGGAACATCTACAAAAATAAATACAAATTGTGGTCTGTCCACATTTTGGATCCATCGGCTCCCGTCTTCCTAGACGTCCGTGCACTTACCCATGACCTCCACCCGGGTGAAGGCCGACCTGGTGCCGCTCGGGTTACACGCCGAGATCATATATTTGCCGCAGTCCTTCCTCTGCACGCTTTTGATGAACACAATGCTGTTGTTGCCTTCGGTGAGGATCTCGACGCGGTCTTTGTCGGGTTTTGCATCCTCCACGGTCCAAGTGATAGTTGGGTAGGGTTTACCGGTGACCAGCGCCGGAACACGAAGCGTCTCGCCAGCTCTGATGACTACACCGTTCTTGACCAAAACGTCCAGTTCCACCGCAGGCATTTCTGCAGAAGGGAGTCAGCCGCCGACAGTAAGAATCGAATGTCGCCTCAGACGCCGTTTGACGTTGATTCGACATTTTCACGTTCTCAGCTTCTGGTTGACCTGCGGGATTCCTGACGAACACCGACTCGGTGAAACCTGGGGCGCCCTCTCCGGCAGCGTTAATGGCAATGACTCTGACCAGGTACTTGGCTCCCTCACGGACTCCATACACCGTAAATGCCCGAGTCTTCCACGGACGTTCTGTAGACCTGGACCAGTCTTTGCTACCGGCAATAGTCTGGGGAACAGCACAATATTAGCGCGAGATCGCCATTTTCACACTGTTAAATTCAGAGAGCTCCGAATGCACCTTATCCACGTGGTATCCCAGGATCTCGCCGCCTCCATTGTCGGCAGGTGCATCCCACTCAACGTCAATCGAGTGGTCGGTGGTTGCCACCACTCGGGGGACCGGTGGTCCTGGAGGTACTGTAAAACAAAGATAAAAAATGTAGACTGCTACTCCGACTCGAGCGCGTTCCTTGCTGGAAGATGTACATACGAATCGGGGCTTGTGCCGTTTTAGGATCTGAAGGCACGCTGAACTTTCCAGGGCCCGCCTGATTTTCGGCTGCCACTCTGAAGATGTAGGTTAAGCCCTCAATGAGTCCTTCTACATTCAGCTCGGTGGAAGGGACCATGTTTCTGGCGAGCACATTCAAGATGAAATCATAGCTGCCAACACGCAGTTGCATCTGCACCGTTCTTTTTGGCAATCCGCTACCTGTTGACCCGAGCCCAGTGGGAACTGTTGATCTCCCGACGCTCCACCCAGTAGCCCAGGATGGGGCTGCCATTGTCATTTGGCTCCTTCCAGATGACCAGCATGCTGTGGGCCGTGACATCGTCAATTTCCGGCTTCTCTGGAGCCTCAGGAGGTTCTGGGAATGAAGGACGGCGAGATGACAGGATTCACTGTCAAGTAACTCATGCCAACCGGGGGCAATTCCTTGAGCGATTCTACACACCGAAGGGATTCTTGGCAACAAGAGGCTTGGAGATGCATGGCGGACCAGCTCCATACTTGTTCTCAGCGACAACTCTGAAGATGTATTCCTTCTTTTCAATGAGTTTGGGCACCAGATAGCGACACCCTCGAAGTGTGGCGGTGACACAGCTGTAGCCGAGCTCTATCTTGGAGTTGTCCTTTTTCTCCAGCGTGTAGTTGAGGATCTCGCTGCCGCCGTCATCTTTTGGGGGATCCCACTTGCAGATCACCGAGTTCTTCCTCACCTCTTCGAAGTGGAAGTTAATTGGAGGTCCAGGAGTGTCTGACAACAGGGGGGAAAGCGTTAGGCCCTGAAGCTCTGCGGTCCTCCACGAGACTCGCATGTGACCAGAGAAGGAGACGCGCTCTCACCAAGGACGTTGACATCGCAGGTGGCTGAAGCGACGCCGTGGTCGTTCTCCACCTTCACCATGTAGACGCCGTGGTCAACACGCAGTGAGTCCTTGATAACTGCCGTGGACTCGCCCCTCCTGCTGTTGTTGATGGTCAGCCGCTCGCCGATCGTCGGGAAGTCCGTCTCCTCCACCTCCTGCTCTGCCACCTCTTCCTTCTTCTCCTCTGCATCCTTCACTTCTCCCAGTTCCTGCTCTTTCTTCTCTCCTTCAGACACCTCCTTCTTCACCTCCACCTTCTTCTTCAGCGGTCTCTCCGGCCTCCTACGAAGCGGCTCGGGCCGGATCACCTGGTTGTTCCAGAACCAGGTGATCTCAGGGTACGGTGAGCCGGAGATGTTAGCCTCCAGCCGGATCTCGCTGCCTCGCTTCACGTTCAGGCCAGACTGAAGGCTGCCGCTCAGGAAGACCTTCGGAGCATCTGACGACAAACGCGGACAGATGAAATCAGAGCCAAGTTGGAAACATGACATCTCACAAATTTTCCTCACCGATTGCATCCAAGGCCTTGACAAACAGGGTGCTGCGAGATGGATCGCTGACACCGGCTGAATTTTCTGCTCGGACTCTGAAGGCATAGCTCTTGGCCTCCTTTAGCCCTCTGACGGTGTACGAAAGCACCGGAACCAGGAAGTCGTTGCACCTCTCCCACTGGTCCTCGCCCTTCAGCTGCCGCTCCAGGATGTAACCCATGATCTTGGCACCTCCGTCATACATGGGCGGCTTCCAGGTCAGTGTTATGGTGCCCGATGTGGGATTGTGGGTCTCCACATCCACCGGCGGGTCAGGAGGATCTGATGCAAGATAAGACGCAAATGGGTTTCAACAAGAGACAGCGCCCTGCCACGTTTAGGCCAAACTGTCGCTTCTTACGTTTCTGGTCCTCGGCGATGACAGGGTTGCGTAGCTCGATGAACTCCCCTCCTCCAATCTTGTTTACGGCCTGGACTCTGAAGTAATACTCTCCGTTGGGGATGAGGTCTTTGACATTCCAGCTCACTTTATTCTCTCCAGACATCACAGTGACATACGTCCTCCGGCCGGCTTCACGACGCTGCAGCAGTATCAAACGCCAAGTTAGGCTAAACATCACCCGTTTCTGGAAGTTTGTGGATCTCAAAACCCATGTGGCACGCACAGGCGAACACATGCTTCCCAAACGACCAAAAGGGCTTGATCAGTCTCTGTGGTACTGACCTGCAGGACGTAATGAGTAATTGGCGTGCCTCCATCGTAGTCGGGAGGATCCCAGGAGACCTTGCAGGAGCTCTTGGTGATCTCGGAGGCTACAATTTCCTTGCATGGGCCCGGAAGACCTGGAGATGCAGTTTGAAGACTGGTAAGAAACCCGCGGCTAACACGTCGAGTGCTGCGGATGGGCCGCTCGGTTACCGATGACTTTGACGTTGATGGTGGCACTCGCAGCTCCGAGACGATTCTCCAGAGTCACTTTGTATTGGCCCGCGTCAGAGTGAAGACTACTGTCCACCTCCAAGTGACAGCAAGTATACTCTTTCCTGGTGCGCACAAACAATCTTGTCAGCCGCTAGTCACCCAAGCACAAGTGAAATGAGCACCCACCTGAAGCCGCGACGGTCGTCGGCCTTCAGCTCCTTGCCGTCTTTGTGCCACGTGACCTTGGGTGAGGGAACGGCCCTGAAGGGAACCGGGATGTGCAGCTTCTCTGTCTCCACCACAACTATGTCCAGAGTCTGGAATTCTAGCGTAGGGTTGCCTGTAAATGCAGACAAGAGCAAGCGTGAAGCAGGAAAGCCACCCCCAGGCCACAACACTCCCCCAAAAAAAAGAAAAGAAAAAAAAAGCAAGCTAATAGCCCACGCTCCCATGCTTACAGTCGGAATCTTTGGCAACGACGTTCTCAGAGATATCGGAGGGCTCACTGACTCCGACAGAGTTTATGGCTCTCACTCTCAAGATGTACTCCTTCTCGGGAACAACACCTTCTTTCACGGTGTACTTCAGTTCCTTGACGGGACGAGAGTTCACCCTCATCCATTTCTCCGTCCCAGCCTCGCACATCTCAATGTGGTAACCGGTGATGGGGGAGCCACCGTCCCTCTGCGGAGGCTTCCAGCCGATGGACAGGAAGTCCCGGTTGGCGGCTGTCACGTGGAGCTCGACAGGAGGCGACGGGACACCTGCAAAAGGCAAGGCGTTCCTTTGACCTCACATCTTTCGGATAGCTACCATCTCGCGTGTGGATTCCGGTTTGTTTTTTTGGGTTTTTTTGGCTTCTGTAAACTCACCTGTTGGGTCTTCAATGGTCAGGATCTCGGTGGGTTCGCTTGGATGTCCGATTCCGGCCTCGTTCTCGGCGCGGACTTGGAACTGAACCTCTGTTCCCTCAATCACGTCTGTCACTCTGTACTTGCAGTCCGGCCCGGAAGTCTTTCCGCACTTCACCCAGCGGGTTCCGAGCTTCTCCTTCTTCTCGACAGAATACCTGCCAGGTTCGTGGCAGAACAGTGCAGCGTCAAAGGAAAGGCACGGCAACCCTTCATACACAGTGTAAACGCAGAGTCCTTTACAGAAGCAAAGAACCAAACAATGAATACCTGAACATTTCAAAATCAAGATGAGGTCCCAACACAAAAAGCAAGTTTCATAAAACGATACAAATAAACAGCTCAACGACAAAACACATCAACTTCAACAACAAAATAGAAGCAAGAAAGAACAGTTTTGCTTTTCAGGCCAGATTTGAAAATAGCCACTGTTTCAGTAGATCGAGGTGGATAAAAACACAAAGTTGCTTCACTTTGTTTTGTATCGAGTTTTGGAAATACTCGCTAAGCCCAAGGGGTCTGGAATTCTCTATAAGAAACCCATGGGTCTTGAATATATTGCGGTCCAAAATCCTTCTGAGCTTTGTGGCTGACAGTAAGATTTTGAAAGTAATACTTTAAAACTGGGAGGCGGGTGCGCGTTGCGTGTCCCACCTGAGGATGGGTCTGCCACCATCGTTTTTGGGCGCTTCCCACTGCAGGTCCACGTATCTTTTGGTCACGGCATCCACGGCGAGGGCGTACGGTGGCCCGGGAGTGGCTGGAAAAAGGTAAAAAAAATAAACAAACAGACACATTTTAAACGTACCTACAGCCAGCAATCCCACAGCGGACTCAGCTGAACCACCGGCTAAACTCACTGAAAGTGTCCTTGGCCAGCACGGAGTCCTCCAGCTCGCAGAAGGGCCCGAGGCCGACGGCGTTCTCAGCCGCCACGCGGAAAACATAGAGCGAGCCTTCGTTGAGCGGCGCCACCGTGTACTTGAGCTCTTTGACGGTGGTGTCCACGGCCTGCCAGCCTTTACGCCGGACGTCCCGTTTCTCCACCACGTAGTTGGTGATGGGCGAGCCTCCGTCGCGCTCGGGCACGGTCCACTTCAACTCGGCGCTGTTCCTGCTAATGCCGATGACCTCCAGCCAGCGCGGGGCCGAAGGGGGGTCTGCGCAGAGGGTGGCATCAAGAGCTTGTCATGCGACGTGGAAAAATTGCGGCAGCGGGCTACTCATCAGACGACAGCCAGCGATATGAAGAGAAATTGGCGAATAAAACTCCTGGTAAAAACTGGAATCTTATATTGAGTTGGATTTATCGGCTATTGACATGAGTTGGATGATCTTAGACATTGAAGTGGGGAAACTGCATTGAAGGAAGAAGAGGACAAACGGTTTCTGGTGTGTGGCCTAGTCCCGCCTCAGCTAACTGTCTCTTACTGAGTCGCTCCTTGCAGAGGACCGGGTCGCTGGGCTCGCTGGGCTCGCTCTCCCCGGCCACGTTGACAGCTCGCACCCTAAACGAGTACTCCTGCTTCTCCATCAGTCCCTTCAGGAAGTACTCGGTCCTGCTGACGCCCTCGGCCACGCGGATCCAATCGGTGGTGCCGCTCTTGAGCATCTCGATGACATAGCCGTCGATCTTGGCGCCCCCGTCGTGCTCCGGCTTGGTCCACATCAGGAAGCAGGAGTTCTTAGCCACATCCTTCACGGTCGGTTTGCCAGGAGGCCACGGAGGATCTACAAGACCCATCGGGAGTTTAGTTGGGAACAAAACCTTTTGGGCAACAAAGTGTCGTACCGATCGGATCTTTCACAAGGATCGGTTCAGTTTCCCTGCTTGGTTTTCCAGTTCCGGCCAGATTTTCAGCCAGGACTCTGAACTTGTACTTTTTTCTTGTGGGAAGACCTTTGATCCTGCAGACAAACGAGCACATGCTATCGACCAGTGGTTGTCAAACTTTTTACACAAAGCACCACCTGGTGAAAACAAAGGTACTTGGCTCTCCAAATCCAGTCCCAAACGACAGTCGTGTTCCAGGTAGAATGCAATGCACATTTAAGTGGAAGAACAAATTGTCAGAAGACAGACTTTAAAGGATGAATGCAAAAGCATTTTACTATACTGAAAGCTTACCTACAACTAAATTGTACTCAGTGACTCTCAAGGCAGCTCGCGACACCAAGTACCACCACCTCTTTCAGGTTGCACAGACTCCATTTGTCCCAACCAACCTGTAGTTTGTGTCCTTGATGGGCAGCTTGTTGCATCGGATCCACTTGTCGTGGTCGGGCTCGTACCGCTCCACCCAGTAGCCAGTAATCGGGCTTCCCCCGTCCTCATCGGGCTCATACCAGCTGAGAGTCAGCGAGTCTTTGGCGATGTCGGAAGGTTCCAGCTTGTAAGGGGGCCCGGGGGTGTCTGGAAAAAAAAAATGCAAAAGATTAAACGCAAATATAATGAGTTGGACACAACTATTTGGAATCCCAAAACTTGAGCCGAGTCACGAGAAGGACATACCGAAGGGGTATCTGGCGATAATGGGCTCATGTTCGGCTGGTGGGCCCACACCGAACTGGTTCTCGGCAAAGACCCTGAAAATGTACTCCTTGAACTTGACCAGGTCAACCGCCCTGTAGGTGGTCTGTTTGACAGTGGACGAGAGCCGGTGCCAAATCTCACTGTCGGCAGCGCGGCGCTCAATGATGTAGTTGGTGACTCTGGAGCCGCCGTCGTCACGCGGCGGGTTCCAGGCCAGGAAGCAGGACACATTGGTAATTTCAGAAATGTCAAAGGCCGCGGGGGGGCCGGGTTTGTCTGAGGCGGGAGGAAATATTACTTTTACTTTCATCGAGCCCAAAGACCATCTTAGCGCAGAATCCCGATTTTCTCCCACCCCTACCAAGAATGTTGACGTCAACGGTGGCGGTGGCTCGGCCGCAGGTGTTGGTGGCCTCGATGATGTAAGTCGAGCTGTCGTCCCGCTTGGTCTTGGAGACGGTGAGGGTGGAGTGTCCCGGCGTAGTGTAGATATTGACTCGGTCATCTGGTTGGAGGACCAGGTCGGCCTTGGTCCACTTGACCCGGGGCTCAGGTTTGCCTGTCACCTCGGCGGGGAGTTCAATTCTGCTGCCGGCTTTGGCGGTCAGACCGGCAAGCAGCTTGACGTCCAGCTGGATCTCTGGTGGCTCTGGAAAAGGGTTCATCATGAACAACAATTCATTCGGACGAGAGTGATCAATTCAAATACCAAGAAACTTGATTTGGGGGACTCTTTCCACATTTTCAATTTCCAAACATGCAATTGCTTTAATTGGATGATTTCCAAATATCACGTAGCTGTCGTCTTTACTTTTAACAATAACATTTTGAGCTTAAGTAATAAAGCTAATCTCCCTCGTACAGAAAATATTTGTGTCCTCTGCAAAAACCAACATTTGTATAATATTAGAAAGCATGATCGCATGAACTACTCTCTCCATTGGGAAAAGCTTCCACGGTCTTTACCTTTGGGGTCTACAGCCTGGATTTCATCGGTGGCCTTGCAGGGCCGACTGGCTCCGAGTCGGTTCAGGGCTCGGACTCGGTACGAATACCACTTGCCCTCAGTCAGACCGGTGACTTGGCACTTGAGTTCGGGGACCAGGTCTCCGCAGGGCTCCCACTGATTGCTTCCTCTCTTGCAGCGCTCAACATTGTAGCCGCGGATGCTACTGCCGCCGTCGTACCTGGGAGGCTCCCAGGTCAGGAAAATCCCACTGGCCGACTTGTCTCTCCATCGCAGGTTCTCCGGTGGGTCAGGGACGGCTGGAAGACAAACCGCTCCAAGGTTACGGATATGCATTCTTTGGGTTCTGTTGTGCTTCTTCGGTCCTTCGGGTCACAAATGAATGATTCAGTTGCTCACTGGCGGGAGAGGAGACATTGACAGGCTCGTCGATGTAGGCCGGCTCTCCAGGACCGCACTTATTGCAGGCTGTGACCTTGAAGAGATACTCCTTGCCTTCAATTACGTCTGTGACGGTCATCTCCAGATCCTGGATGCCTGAGGCCACCTGACAGGGCGAGGGAGGGCGGCTCAGTATGGCGCGCTAGGCGGGGATGTCGCGGCCGAGAACATCGGAACTGCTGTACCTTGACCCATGTCTTGCGGGAAACCTCTCGTTTCTCCACCTGGTAGCCCGTCAGAGGACTTCCTCCGTCGTGCTCTGGAGGCTCCCAGCTTAGGCGAACATGCTCGCGGGTCACTTCCGGAACCTTGAAGTCCTTCGGTGCGCTCGGAGCGGCTGGAGTGCCGCAGGGCCAAACAAAACCTTAGTACGGATGCATTTAGCTCAGCTTGGCAAAACGGAGCCTCTGCTGTTCCCTACCAATGACGTTGACTTCGATCTCCCCGGAGACGGACGAGACGTCGTTCTCCAGCTGCAGGGCGTAGGTGCCTTTGTCCGGACGGACGCTGGGAGTCACCACAAGCTCCGCAAACATGGGCCTGGTGGTGACCCTGATGCGTTCGTCGGCACCGGTCAGCTCCCTCTCCCCAAATGTCCACATGGCGACGGGGACGGGATATCCGGTGATGGGGACTCTGATGGTGAGAGCATTCGGAACAATCACCTCCAGGCCGTCTTTGAAGCCACTCAGGTCCATGGTGGGTCCAGCTGGAAAGGAGAGGGAAGAAAAGTGACGTCAGCCCAAGTGATGATCAAACTCAAAGAAATCAAAGCGCTGCTCACTGTGCGGGTCGTCGGCCAGCAGGGGTCCGATGACATTGGATGGGTCCGAGATTCCGGCAGCGTTTTCGGCGAATGCTCGATAGTTGTAATACGTTCCATATTGGAGTCCAGACACCTGAAGGAAATAAACAAACAAACAAACAAACAAACAAAAACAGCTTTCGTGAGAACGATGCGCCATAAGGACATCAAAGTTTTTCGATTGTGTCCCTAGACAGCTCACTTTATAGAAGAGGTCAGGGCAGAGGCGAGTGTTGCAGCGGAGCCACTTATCGCTTCCGTCCTCACAGCGCTCCAGGATGTATCCAGTAATCACGCTCCCGCCGTTACTCAGCGGAGTCTCCCAGCTCAGTTGCACGGAGCTCTTGTTCTGGTTCTGCCATGCCAGGTTTTGAGGCGGGCTGGGACGCTCTGTGGGTGGCACAGGTGGAGTGGAAACGCTTGACAAATCATGGGTAAAAAGCACGGGTTTTGCAGTTCGCAAAAACAAAGCGGAGAAAAAGTGAAAAAGTCAAAAGCCACTTTGTTCGGGAACTCAAAGAAGAGAATGGATGAAAGGGCATTGTCTATTTACAAAAGCAGATTCTTCAAACTGAACTCGGAATTAAAATGTTTTTCCATCGACCCTATTTGATAGCGCTTCTGTCCAGGTGAGCTGAAGCCTAGTCCGGCTGATTTTGAGCGAGTGGTGCTCGGCCGCCATCTTATGGCGTCAAAGGCCAATTGCAAATCTTTTCTTCGTGACGACTGGGTCAATTACGCCTGGATTTTTTTTCCCATTTGCGATTTGATATCCCTATTCCTACAACAGTTCACTTGTTCGCTGTGGAACAACAAAATCAAAACGAAACAAATCACAAAAGTAACCCAAATGTTGCTTTTCCAAAAAACCCCAAAGGGAGAAATGAACATGCTAATTAAGAGTAAGGACCTTAAAAAAAAACCAAAATGAAAAGGTATAACTTATAAGAAAGCCCAAAACCAGTCGAAACTTTGACTCACCGATAGCATCCATGATCGTGACGGGATTGGTCGCGGCACTGGGCTTTCCGACGCCGGCTTTGTTCTCCGCCTTGACTCTGAAGATGTACTCCTTATTCTCGATGACGTCATTGACCACGGCGTTCAGCTCGTCGGCCTTGGTCACCTGGACCGGCGACCACTTGACCGACGTCCTGTCACGGAGCTCCACGACATAAGAGGTGATGGGCGAGCCGCCGTCCGACTCGGGCGGCTCCCAGGACACGGTGAAACCAAACTTGGAGACTTTCCCCGCCGTCACGTTACGGGGAGGATCGGGAACATCTGAACACGGCGGGCGAAAGCGGACTCAAAAACTCAGCAGGGAATGAGCGAATGCAATTTGTGTCGAGTTTGCCTGCGACTGCTGGATGTTGTTGGGGTGCTTTGAGTCGGTCCGGATATGGACTAGGGTGCGGTCACGCGGAAACTCGCTCTCAATTTGGGAAGAGTGGTGTTCAAATTTGGGGACTTTGGTGAAAAACTCCCAAAGTGAACACTTTCGACTTAAAATTGGTATACGACATGTCAAACGTGGCAGAAATTTAGGACTCTAGGAGTCAAAAGTGGAACACGGGGAAGATGGTTTCCAAATTGTTCGGTATGAGCTGAGCGCTTATCTTGCTCAACCTAGCCTTCACTTGGACGGGGTGGAATTTTGGTCAGATGGGACCGAAACAAGCCGCTCGGATCTCCTGAACGAGGAGAACATGCGCTGACCTTGCAACGGTTTGAATCAGCGGCGAAATGCGGAGGGAGCAGAGCAGTGAAAATTTGCGGACTCATCAGATCCTTTTGTGCATTTGGAGAACAACATGCGGTTTGGTGTGAATGTTCTTCAGATGAGCTTCAAACGACTCCCGTACCAAACTTGTTCTTGGCTTGGACGGGTTGGTCCGTTTCCACGTGGGGTCCGCTGCCAACTCGGTTTCGGGCGCAGACTCTGAAGAGGTACATGGAGTCCTTGTGGAGTCCGGTCACGGTGTACTCTGGGCTCTCAGCGTGCTGCGTGGCCAGCGTCCAGGTCTGGCGTTTCACGTCCCGTCTGTCCACCATGTACTCGATGACTTTGCTTCCGCCGTCGTTCTCTGGTTCCTCCCACGCCAAGCTGACTTCTCCGTCAGCGGTGTGCACGACCTGCAGGTTCTTCACAGGCCCCGGGACATCTGGGGTCCGAACAGACACAGGTTTTATTCCTGATGTGATCGGCCTGCCAACACACCCCAAACGACCTGACCCCACGCAAGCCCCCCCGCATATTCGTGAAAATGACATATTTCCCAATTTGCTCGATTCGCTCAACCACCGATTCCCTATGTTTGCATTCGGGCCAAAAGCAATCCAAGTAGGACTTTGGCGGCATGTTTTTGCTGGTTGCTTGGTTACCGAGGCACGGAAAACCCTACCGATGACGTCCAGGTTGACGCAGGCTTTGGCCTCTCCGTGTTTGTTCTTTACGATGACCTTGTAGCGACCCTCGTCAGACTTTCTGGGGTCCTTCATCCGGTACTCTGTGCAGTCGGGAGAAGTGTAGACGCTATCCTGGGGCAGACTCAAGTTGTCGTACAGCCAGTCGGCCTTGGCTTGAGGGTAGGCGCTGTAGGGGACCGTCATGACCAGGGGTTTCCCCGAGTCGGTGACGTAGTTTTGGTCAGTGGTCTTGATCTGGGGCGCCGCTGCAGGAGCAAGATCAGGGTGGAGTCGCAAGGAAGACGGAAAGACAAAGACAGCCAGTCAAAAAGAACGTCTCATCCAAGAAATAGAAGCGGTAGTGAAAAGGTGGAGAAGGTTGCCGCGAGATTAAAAAAGAATCCATTTGGCGACCCTGAAACGTGCTGAAAAGTATTTGGAGTCGCTGTGATACTTGGCTTCATGATATTCAATCTCAAATTAGAACATAATCAATCCAAATAGTAGATTTACACGCACATGTGCGTCCGTTGCCGATGACCGGTTTCACGGTCTCTTACCCGCCAGCTCCAGCTTGGCCTTGGCGTCTTTGTCTTTGACCACTACTCTGTACTCGCCCTGGTCTCGAGGACGGATCTCGGAGACCTGCAGCCGATGGACTTTCCCTTCGCTCATCATCTGGTATTTGTCTCCCTGCACGACGGTCATGTTGTTCCTCAACCACTTGACCTGGACTCTGTCCTTGTTCAGCTCCACCTCAAACACCACGTCCGAGCCGGGCGGCTCCAAAATGTCCTGCGGTGGCCTGACGATCTCCACCGGGGTCTCTGTGGAGCGCAAGCTCAAGCGTGAGGTCGCGGAGCTCGGAGGAAGTCGCTAACAGAGAATCACCCGCCGGTCTCACCTTCCACAAAGAGCCTGGCTCTGGACCGTTTGTCGTCGACGCCGCACGCGTACTCGCACTCGTCGTCCGGTCGACACTCTTTGATGCGCAAGTAGCACATGTTTCCGTCTTTTTCAAACGTGTATCTAGGAGAAGGCGGAAGATGGTTTTTTTTAGAGAATGCACTTGGTGTTGAAAGTGTGCGTGAATACTGAAGAGATGAAGCAGAGCCCAATTGTTGACGCGTAAAATGTGAGACTTGCGGAATATATCTCTTCAATGTCACAATTTTGGAGGGAGGATTTGGGGAATTGAAGTGTGAAAAACGTCAAATTTGGGGAATTCTCGGAATGGGAACCATGTCCGATTCACTTCTGCAAATCCTATGTTTTGCTCTTATTTTGAAATGAGGAAACGCTTTTGGAATGAGAATGAGCTGAAGAGTTGCAGTCGGAAGGGTTGAAAAAAGGCGGACATTGGAGGTCGCTCTACAAATGTTGCTTTTGGCCTTTCGTTTTGAAATTTCGACAGGTGATTTTTTTTTTAATGCAGGTATGACTGCGGCTGTGCGGCTGTGCAAACAGTGGCGAAGACCAAACACCTGGGTCCTTCTCTGATCTCGCGTCCGTCCCTGTACCACTTGACCTCGACCTTCGCTTTGGTCAGCTTGCAGGAGAACTCTGCGTCCTCGAACTCGGTGACGGTCTGGTCCTTCAAGTGCACGGCAAAGTCGGCGGGCGCCTCGCTAATGATCAGCTCGGCCGTTGACTTGTCGTCGCCGGCCACCACCGTGTACTCGCCCTCGTCGGCCAACGTGCAGTCCTTGATGGTCAGCGTGTGCTTGTCTTTGTCCACCCGGTAGACGAGGCGCTTGCTGAAAATCACCTCCTCGCCGGCCTTGAGCCACTTCAGAGTTACGTTGTGGCGGTTGACCTTGCAAGAGAAGCTGACCGTCTTCTTCTCCTGCGTGTCCACGTCCTCCGGAGGGACCACAATCCTCAAACGTTCCTCTGCGAACGCAAACGTCAGAATGTGAGCCTAGGCCCAGGGAAGGTTGTCAAACACCTTTTGAATCCATTCGAATGGATGACAATGCCAACATGCTCACGGTGGCTCCGCCGACATCAGGCGGGATTGGAAAGCGGGTCCCAATCGCCCCGAGAACAACCCTCCTTTCATTCAGGCACTGCTTCTTCTCAAATGGATTTCTCGCACGCTAAAGGAAGCTACCGCGGGAGGCCCACGAGCCGGACTCACCTTTGACGACAAGTCCGCAGGAGCTCTTGGCCTGTTCTCCTCTGTGATTGCTTAGGTGGACGCTGTAGTTGGCTCGGTCGCCTTGCTGCGCATCTCGGATCCTCAGCGAGAAGATGTTATCTCGCTGGCCCATCACGTACTTGCTGCTTTCGAAAAGCGTCTCCTCGTTTTTCAGCCACTTGGCCTTGGCGCCCTCATTGTTCACCTCGCAATTCAGGACCACTTCCTGACCTTCGCCGGCCTCCGTGTCCTTTAGCGGCGTGATGATCCTCAGCTTCTCTACAGGCCAGCGGGTGACATTGAAATTAGCCTCACGGCAAAAAGTGCTCCGACATGGCCATCAAATATGGAGGTGGCCACCTCCGCCAAATTACGGTGCGCGTTAGGGAGCCCATGACAACCGTGATCTGACCGGCACCATTTTCAACTGCAATTACGGCACTCGTTTGGACCAGGAAAAACCCTAGCAGGGTTACTTTTTGTCATTGCTTACCAAGTACCGTCAGATGGGCGCCGGCTCTGGTGGCTCCTATCGTGACCAGGTACTTGCACTCGTCGCTGAGCTCACAGTTCGTGATGACCAAAGTCCTTCTCTTGCCATCACTGATCATCTGGTACTTGTCCCCGGCCTCCAGCTCTTGGGCGTCCTTCTGCCATTTAACCTCAAAGGTCTCCTTGGACACGGTGCAGGTGAACTCAGCCTTTTCGCCCTCGACCACCTCAATGCTGCGAGGCCTGGAGAGAAACTCGGCCGCCAGTTCTAGAACAGCAGGGGAGAAGAAGCAGAGGTTTGGACAAGACAACACGTGAGTCATGTGGAAAGGAGTTATTCGATTGGTGGCCGAACGAATGAAATTCCCAAGTTGAGGAAGCAAAGCATTGTGAAATAACAGCCATCGGACAGGAAACAGAAGTGTGCGTACCGTTGACCCTGAGGTTTCCTGAGGTTCTGACCCTGGGACTGAGCCGGCAGTTGTACTCTCCGGCGTCTGGCATCTTCAGGTCCTGAATGAGGAGGATCCTCCTCCTGCCGTCCACAATGTGCTCATAGCGGCCGCCCTCCGGCAACTCCTCGTCACCCTTGTACCAGATGACGTCGGCCTCGGGTTTGGAGACTTCGCAGATGAGCTTGACGCTGTCGGTCTCGGTTCCCTCTACGTTGGCCAGGTTCTTGGTAAACCTGGCCTCCTCCTCTGTGAGAGACCACCACCAGCTTGAGCCACACCTCATCAGTCATTGTCATGTTCTCCTGAGTTAAGGAACACTTTGACCTGCTCACTACTATGTTTTATGCTGGACACAATCGGGGTACTTGTTCGAAGTCAGTCTTTGTTTTGTTTTGTTTTTTTCCTCTCAGGTGGTATTGGTGTAAATACAACGCCGCTCTTCTTACCGATAACAGTAAGCATGCCGGAGGTCTTGGAGGTCTTGGCGTCGCACTCATACTCGGCTTCATCATCCATCACCGACTTGTGCACAACAAGGACGTGTTGGCGTCCCACAGCAGAAATTTCGTACTTCTTCCCTTTTCGGATTTCACACCCGTCCTTAAACCAGCGGACCTGCGAGGAAGCGGCAGGTACGAAAATGGTTCGACATGAAGTTGAACGACAACGACCGCACGGGGGCTGGCAACAATTGGCGACCGAGCTCACCTTCACATTCTCTCGGGATAATTCACACTCGAACCTGGCAGATTCCTTCTCTGGCACCTCCAAGTCATGGAGTGGCTTGGAAAACTCTGCATGCAGAGCTGTGGGGAGGGACACAGAAGTTACAGAGCCTCAGTCTTTAGCTCAGGGCTTTGTGAAAGATTCCTCATCAACCCTGAAGAAACCCTGAATCTCCCGGACAGACCCAGGTGGTACTCCTCCTGGCTTTTTATGGTCAATAAATAACTGAAAACTGAAAGCATTCACCTCCAGAGAATGAAACGTGAACCCCATCAGTTCCCGAGATTCAGTAAGACCAGCTCGGTCTTCAAATTAAGGCCTTTGTGAAACATGCTGAGTGTTTCCCAGTTCCCCATGACGAACTCCAACTAGCTTTTCACTTTCTAATGAACTTCTGAAGTTCAACGTAAAGCTCTTTCTTCCAGAGAAAAGGAAGTGAACGCCACTCAATCCAGTTCAACCCACGGCGCTTGTTGTCAATGGGTTCTAAAAGCAGGGTTTGGGAGCAGGCGGTCTCAAACTCAGCCGATCATTTGCATCAGGTGTGGGCAGGGATGCGGCCCTTGAGGACCGGAGTTTGGCACCCCTTTTCTAGAGCCTGAGTAGTTGTGGAAGCGGGCGAGGTACTTGCATCCAGTGTTGACAAAGAGGGGAGAATCCTGAATTCTCTCGTGGTGGAACCCCAACCACAGTTTCCCTTTTTGGTGACTAACTGACTTAGAAACAAAGATTTTTCCCTCCAGAGCTCAGGAAGTGAGCCGCACCAAGTCAACTAAGTTTTTTTTAAAAGCTTGCCCAAAAGTGGTCTCCAAAGGTTGCGTTTCTCATTTAGTGGGTGCTGGTACTCACGTTCGACATTGAGGAAGCAGGAGGTCTTGAATTCTTTGGCAGCGCAGGAGTAGGTCCAGGAGTCATCCAGGATGCATCGGTGGATGAGCAGCGTCCTTTTGCGTCCGTCCACGAGCATCTCGTACTTTTTGGTCTTGTGGATCTCCTGCCCATCTCTGAACCAGCAAACCTCGGCATTGTCCCGAGAGACTTCACACTCCAGAGTGGCAGTGGCCTCCTCCTCCACTGTCTGGTCCTCCAGCGGCTTGGTGAACTCCACCGGTGGCTCTGAACATCCCAAACGACAACAAAGCACTTTCAGTACCGATCCGGGACAAGCGAGCGGCCCCCCAATTGGCTTTTGATGGGCCACCTTTGACGATGAGTCTGGCATCGCTTTGGCAGTCTTTGGTGGTGAGTCGGACTTGTCCCGCTTCATGCAGCTGAACGTCCCTTAAGGTCATGCTATGGACTTTGCCCTCCGACTTCAGTACCACCTGCAGGTCAAAGTGAGAAGGTCAGTCTGGGCCCTTGAATGCTGCTTGTGATTTGTTTTCTTTCCTGGCTAAAGCCTTGAAATGAAGGCACCACTCTTAGAACGATTGTGGTGATGACACCTTGGTTCTTGTTCATGGAGCCGTCCTTGACCTTTGTTTCATGCATGACATGCATTGTAAACTCAGATGCCCAATAAACTGAACAAAATTGAATTCAACCGCGCAATTGTTTCCGTTACACAAGAATTCAATCTTTCCTCATTCGTTCAGTGGCTGTAGATAACTCGATGCGTTCGTGTCCGTTTCTTTTATTGAAATCCGGTTGCAATATAGCCTCTATTTTTCAGGCACTGCCGGTGGGCCTGGAAGCTACCCGCTGCAAGAAGCGCTACCGCAAATTTACACAATGAATCGACAGGTTGTCCCCCCCAGTGAATGCTTTAAAAACAACACTTGAAGAACTCACTGCAAGTCGAGCGCAAATAACGCTCCGTTTCATATTGATCAGGGTATTTCTTAGGGGTTCTTTGCAGTGTACTTCTTTCAGGGCTGTTGGGCCGTGTGGAAGAAAAGATGGTCCGACAGTTGTTTGAGAACTGGGGTTTCTTGGACTGTCTGACGCAGGACTTAGTCACGGCCAAACGGATAAGAAGGGAACTAAAACCAAGCAGTTCCCCGCCGATTCAAAACTAACAAGCGGGCTCCCAAAGCTAATTGAAACCACAAAGAGGAAGTGAAGTCTGCAGACTCACCCGGTCGCTGGACTCCAGCTTGACGGCCTCCAGGAACCACTCCACGGGGATGTCCTCGTAGGAAAGCTCACATTCGAAGGTGGCCGTCTCGCCGGCCGTCACCTCCACGTCGCTCAACGGCCGCATCAGGTCAACCACACGGGCTTTGGGGCAAGAAGGAGGCATGCCGCGTGAGAGCCGTTTGGCCACAAACCCGTCCCCCCCAAAAAAAGGGAAAACGAGTCCGCCGAGAGAGGTCCTCTGGAGGCCCAAAATAACCCCGGGTACATCATTGGAGACTCGGTCTTGTTTGGAATGAATGTTGGGCTACTTGCAATGATCAAAACGTATTCCAAAAGTCATCAAGTCCAAGATGGCGCCCGGGTAGGCAGCCGTCAGCAAGTGCTGGATGGATGCAAGGCTTGAGGAGCCGACGATGAGAAGAAAGGAGCGTTAGCGCAGAGCGCCGATGCGGATGTGGAACTGGGAATCGCGACTTGGAGTTGAAGCGGATTACGTGGGACAGGAGAAGTGAACTAATCTCTTTTCGTCAATGGACGCTACAGCTTCGTGTTTGCTTTCAAAACTTAGCTTGTAGCAGACGTGTGCACGTTTTCAGCATGACGTCTCTGATCCACTGGTGAAAGGACACTTTGATCCTCTCCTCTTTCATCTATAACTGCTTCAGACAACAAAATGTATGCAGAAAAGTGGTGAAGATTGCACGACTGTCTGTGTCCTATGTGTTGTGTTGTGTTATTTTTATTTTTACTTCAAAATGGCGCAGCGAGAGTGGCTGCCTTTCCAGCAGCCCCTAGATTTTGTTGTTCTACTTCTTCCTTTCATAACTTTGCTGCTGTGAATTGGGAATTTCTCCATTGCGAGACTAATAAAGGGTTTCTTATCTTATCTTATCTTATCACCGTTGACCAGCCTATCAATTATATTTGATGTGCAAAGAATTTGAAGGACTCCACTTCCAAACGAAGACCAGTGAATAATGGACAGGCCAATTAGTGACTTTGCTTTCACATCTCAAGAGGGTGACCCTCCTCTCGTCCAATCATGCTCCCAACCCTCGCCAGAACACACGCATCCAATCGGAGGGCTCGCAGACACAAACAAGCATTCACGCTCACATCTTCGCCTTTCTACCATTTGGAGTCTTAGCTGAGTCACACACGTCCGCACACACGCGTTGGGTCACCTTTGACGCGCAGCTGAGCGGATGATTTTGCATTTGCAGCGGCAAAGTCCACGCCCCCCGCCATGTCCTTAAGGCAGTTGAAGAGGATCAAAGTGTGCTTGACGCCTTCCTCCTTGATCTCCACATCCTGAGGGATGAAAACGAGGCAGCGGGCGGCGTCACAAGACAGCGCTCGCAAGACGCCGGCGAAGGTAGAGGAAAAGCTCACGGCAGTCGGGTGAAGGGTCTCGCCCTTCAACTTCCAGGTGGCGTGGAGGTCCTCCTCGGAGATCTCTGTCTCAAACTTGGCCGTCTCGGTCTCGGTGACTTCCACGCTGTAGAGCGGTCGCACCACCTTGATGTCACGCTCTGCGGCGCGTGGAAAGACGTTTGCGTGAGTGCAAAGGGACAAACAAGGGATGGTTGTGCGGAGACACCAGTGATGCTCTGGAAGTCAGAAGTCGGAGGGACCAGCCAGCCTCTAAGATAACGTTTGCGGAAGACATTTAAAAAATGGTTTTGCGTGAGCAGAGCAGCGTTCTTGTGAACACGGGGACAAATGCAGAACCCACAGAGAGAATTTGAGCCCCCGCGAAACACAACTCTTTGTGATCAATCAGCGTCACCTGCTGTCCAGAGCTGAAAAAGCCTTTCAAAGGCCTCACGGTAGCTTCAAATTCTGAGGACAAATCCCATCCTAAGCAATGAAGAGCAGACTACGTGGACATGGGCACGTCGACTGACGAAAGAATTCAGAGGTTAGACTCAAATTTGTGTGAATGCAGTTCAGGCGCTTGGCAGGAACGACCAACGTTCAAAACTTGCTTCCTCAATATCTTAAAAACATGTCAGTTGCCGAACAAGCCCCAGCACGCGCACGTGCGTTCAAGTCAGACTGAATCCCGTCCTGAGGACTCAAGCGGGTGAGACCATGCGGACGTTTGCGCATGTGAACTGGGCAAAAAGATTAAGAGGTTGGACTAAAACCCAACCAGACCACTGATGTTGACTAACTTCAACTTCTTAACTTCTCCGGTAGAAAAAAAAAAGAAAAAAAGGTGTCCTGTGACCTTAGTGTCAAACTTTAGTGTTGTCCAAACCAATTCTGAGGGTTAAGTTACCGGGGAGCCAATGAAGAGCCCGCAGAGAGCATTCGAACCACTGTAAAGACCCCGAGCAACTCGTACCTTCGATGTTGAGCTGGGCTGTGGTTCTGTCCGTGCCACAGTCGCACATGAAGGCTCCCATGTCGCCCTTGGCTGCCTTGCGGATCACGAGGATGCGCTTCCTGCCGTCGGCCTGCATCAGAATGTTCTTGGAGGCAAAGAGTTCCTTCCCGTCTTTGAACCAGCGGACCTCGCCGCTGGCTTTGCTCAGCTCACAGGAGAGCACCACCTCATCCTTTTCAATTGCAGTGTAGCTTTGGAGCTTGGACGTGAAGTAGAGGTCGCCCTCTGCAAGATGATGTCCGGTTAATGGTGTCAACGCACTGACAATGTATGATGGGCTGTGTGGCGGCTGCAGTTGTACGCGTGCACAAACACAAAGACTCTGGCCTGTCATACTAACCCAGCACGGTGAGCATGGCCTCGGACATCTTGTCCATGGCCTCCACTTTGATCATGGAGGTGTCATCAATAGAGACCTCCTTGAAGGCCAGCGTGTGGACTCTACCGTCCTCTGACATGTGCACCAACTTGCCGGGGTGCAGGCGTGCACCGTTTTTGTACCAAAGCACCGGGATGTTTTCGTGGGAGAGTTCCACGCTGAATTCGGCCGTCTCCCGCTCCTTCACCGTCACATCCTTGATCGGTTTGAGAAACTCGAGGCGGATACCTGACAGACGGAGACCGTGTTGACACTCCGGCTGACCAATGCTTGTCCAAATCGGAAGTCGCCGGTCGAAACCAACACAGAATTTTCAAAGTTGGAGGACGAATCCCGTTTATTAGGAGTAAAGAGGGTGAGAACACACGGTGGAAGTTAACGCCATACCAAGACATTTGGAACAACAGCAACAGTTTGGGGGAAATCCCTGTTTCCAGTGTACCAAGCGATGCTCAGATACTTTACAAAGCTGGTTTTGTGCTGGGACGATTTGGCGTGGAACAACAACTACCAGTCCTTGGAGCGATCTTTTTACTCGTGCCCAAGTGGTGTACATGATGCACCTGTGATCACGCAGGACCCTGCTGCGCCGCTGCGAACCGGCTCAGCCAGCACGCGAGCGGCGCTCTCGGTTCATTTCGAGACGAAAATACTTTACTTTGAACGATGCAAATACGTCTCACACGACTTGCCGTCGCACGAGTCGACGTCAGGTACCTTCAATTATCAGCTTCCCTGATGTTCTCTGGTCTTCGGCCTCGAACAGGTACTTTGCTTCATCTTCATATCTGGCAGATTTGACCACAAGAGTGTGTTTGTTTCCGTCTTGCAGCAGCTGATATTTGTCATCGCTCGACAGTGTCTGAGAGCCTTTGAACCAACGGAAGCTTTTGGGTTCTCTGGACATCTCCAGCTCAAACTTTGCATCGTCCTTTTCAAAGACGCGCACGTCAGCCAGTGGCGTGATGAAAGAAATGGGAATCTCTGTTGATTGGCACAGAGACAATCAATGTCGCAATGAGGGCGGTGTTGGCGGAGGAGACGCTGATGCTCACCCTTCACTTTCAGATTTGCCGAGCACTTGGCGTCAGCGGCGCTGAACGAAACTTCGCCGGTCTGAGGCACCTTGCAGTTGTACAGCACCAGAGTGTGCTTAGTTCCGTCCTCCACCATCTCCACATCCTGTTGACGCCGATGCACTTTTCAACACTAAGATCGGGGTGGTGGGACCACCATTTCAACCATTTCACCAACACGCACACAAACACAAACACACAAACACACAATAGAAGATCTTGGGGGTTCACATACAGGAGACGGACTTAGGACTTGTCCATTCAGTTTCCACTGGCTGTGCACATCGTCCTCACTCAGCTCCACCTCAAAGCGGGCCGTCTCGCCCTCAAACAGCTCCACGCCGTACACCGGCCGCACCACTCTGATGTGTCGGGCTAGCATTGAAGAGAGGCCACAACTAAGTGACAAACTCCCAAGAGAGCGGTGCGAGAAAGTAATCGACGGGAATGGTAGCGTGAAGATGGTGTTGAAGACGACGACGTGGGAAGAAATGGAGATTAGAGCGTGTTGGAAAATTGTGAAAGGTGTCATTAGCGGGCACGGCGCCATCGCGAGGCGCAAGAAGCTGATGTGGTGGCAACAGGGCTGGGGGGCATTGATGAACATCCACGACAAATCGTGCACTTTACCTTCAACATGAAGGCTTGCCGTGGTCTTGTCCGTCCCGCAGTCACACACGTACTGTCCCTTGTCTATGTCGGCGACTTTCCTGATGAGCAACATTCTGCGGGTGCCCTCTGCCTTGATGGCGACCGCCTTGGAAGCCTTCACTTCCTCTTCATTGTGGTACCAAACCACCTTAACATCCTTGTTGAGCTCACATTCTAGCGCTACCTTGTCCTTCTCCACTGCTGTGTAGTCCTGCAGCTTGACCGTGAAGTAAGCGTCTCCCTCTGGAAAGGTACAATTGGACAATCATGACACCAAACTAACAAGACTGAGACTGGAAGCGGTCCAGGCACAAAGATGGTAGACAAGGACGCTGGCGTGAGCCCTGGGCGGACGATAACAAGCAAGAGTTACCTATGACGGTCAAGTTAGCCATGGAGGACACTCCTTTGGCCTCAGCCTTGACCTGGCAAGTATCATCTAGAGTCACGTCCTTGATCTCCAGCACATGACGCTTTCCATCCACGTGCTTGAGCACCGTTCGGCTCGGATGGATTTTGACATCATTCCTGTACCAGGTGACTGGAATGTTTTCATGAGAGAGCTCCAGCTCAAAGAGAACTGTGCTGCCCTCTTTCACCGTTTGGTCCTTGAGCGGCGAAATCAGTTTCAGCCTGATGCCTACAAACGCAGCGTCAAAGCATTAGGACATAGATCACGCATGACACGAATGTCACCCGCAATGCCACGGGTCCACCACCTACCCTCCACTGTGAGTCGCGCCTTGGACTCTTTGCCCAAAACCTCAATCCTGTACTCGTCCTCGTCGTCAAACTCGCAGCAGTTGATGATCAGCATGTGTTTCTGGCCATCATTGATGATGTCATATTTGGCATCTGGCGTGATGATGTCGCTGCCCCTGTACCACATGGCCTTGGCGACATCTCTGGTGATGGCACACTCGAATTTGGCCTGTTTCTTTTCAGGCACGCTAACGTCCTTCAGTGGTACTACAAAATCCATTGGGATTTCTAAAGAATGTCAGAATGTGACAGGCAGACACATCAAAGATACGTCAATGAGAATGGCGGCAAACATCAGATGCAAGGCTGCCGTTGTATCGCCACGCACACTGCAGACCTCACTGGATGTGCTTCCAGACCAGACGGAACGACAAACCCAAGTAAACAAACAAACAGATAACGAGAACAGGGATCTTCGGTCACTGGAATCCTCGTCCGTATTTTACATACAACTGGCAAACCTACGAAAGAAGCCCTAAAGTCCACATGGACCTGAATGTCATTGATTTCTGACTTTAGGCCTCAAATTGTACAGAAACGGAAAAAGACAAGCCAGGGTCTCGATAGTTCCTCACCGGGATGCCGTGAATACGTTGCTTACCTCTCACGGTGAGCATTGCGCTTGTTTGAGCGTTCAGTGCCTGGTAGGACACCTCACCCGACTGGTCCAGTTGACACTTTTTAAGCTTGAGTTGGCGCACGCCACGCTCCATTTGGATCTCGCAGGTCTACGGGAGGAAAACTGTTACCCAAGCGAAAAATCGATCCAGAGAGAGAATTAGAAAGAAAAATGCAGGCCGTCGTACCGGGGATCTCATCAGAGGCTCCCCTTTGAGCTTCCATTGCCCTGGGATGTCATCCTCAGATATTTCAGTCTCAAAGGCAGCATCTTCCTTCTCGAACACCTCCACACTGGCCAGCGGCTTCAAGATCTCCGCCTCACGCTCTGAGATAAGACAGGTTATCACGTGCACCAAAGGGTAGACCACGGCAGATAAAACCAATGAGATGTCAACCTCCTAGAGTCAGCTTGGCGGCGTAGACACGTCCCTCCACCTCCACGGAGTAGTCCGACACATCGTCAGGCTGGCAGTTCTTGATGGTCAACGTCACGTTCGTCCCATCCTTGTTGATCTCCACTTTGTCGGAGGCAGTCAGCTCCTTGTCTCCTTTCAGCCATTTCCAGTTGGGCGTGTCCTTAAACAGCTCGCCTCTAAAGGTGGCAGTTGCCTTCGGTTTCACATGCTGGTCCCTAAGAGGCCTTGCAAGCCAATCTTTGATGACCTCTGTTTTAACCAGACCAGATGGTCAGAATCCAGGTTACAAAGATTGCGAACCACTAGAATTAAGTCGAACTACTCACCGGTCACTTTAACATTCGTCGATGTCTTCAACTCATTCTGGTTGGCCACTTCGCATGAGTAGCACCCAGCGTCCTCTTCAATGGCATTTTGGATGGTGACGGCGTGCACCAGGCCGATGATATTGATCTGGAACTTATGTTCCTGTTTCTTCAGGAGCTCGCCGTTCTTCTTCCAGATGACATCTCTCTCCTTGTTCAGCTCACAGGACAGGTAGAGCGGCTGACCCTTCACGGCCGACATCTCCGGCAACAATTCCTTGGTCCATTTTACAGGGAGCTCTGAAAATGAGAAAGAACAATTCAGGGGAGGTCCTGACAGTCCCGTGTTTATCCAAAGCTCCAAGACCTACTGGGGCAACTACATACCTTCAACAATGAGCTTGGCGGTACAGGTGATTTCCTTGCCAGCGTTCTTGGCGACACAGGTGTATTCCCCGGTGTCCGACAGCTGCACATCTTTCACCATCATCTTCCGATCTTTGCCATCAGAGGTGAATTTGTGCTTGGGGCTCTCGCGCAGGTTGCTGCCGTCCTTCATCCACGACGTGACAGCAGTGGAAGGTGACACCTGGCACTCGAACACGGCCGAAGAGCCAATGGACTCGGCTTCTAGCAGCATGATGTCCTCCAGCTTCTTGATGAACTTGAGGGGCACGGCTTTGAGTTTGTATCCTCCAAAAGGCTCTTCCGGAGGTGGAGGAGTGCCCCTTCCGGCAGGCCTGAGGCCACGACCCCTGCCCTCACCGGGCGATGGCGTCAGCTTGGCTGAAAGACAAATTAAAAGAAGAGGCCTTTCAGGATGGGCAGACGTTACCAACTGAATTCAGTCAAAGGCAACTCACGTTTGAGACCTCTTCCTCTCCCTCTCACTGCTTCCTCTGCCGGTTGTCCCTCTGTTCAGAAACACAACATATGAGCGGGCTTGTTGCACACAAGGTAATCTTAAAAGGTGCCAGCGGCTGCGAGTGAACATGGAGTCATGAGCGTGAATGAGTGAGCGTGAATGAGCTACGCTACTCAATCAAAGAAAGTACGACACCGGGTTCGAGTGCCGTCATGACATGAAGATGAAGGCGAGACACAAGTGGACAGGAATGACTTCAGAGCGTAACCACTAAAGTTGAGGGCCACCAACAACAGGTATGGTGTGTGAGAGGTGTGAAAATGGAGGCATGACCATGGCAATGAGTGGAGATTATTCCGTGCATGAAGGATGGCTCTTTTCCCAGGTTGTCCCGCCTCCGACATCTCACCTCTCCTGGTCGCCCCCGGCACCTCCAAGGCGCCCTCCTCCACTTCACCTTCCCAGTCTTCATCAGGAACCAGTTCCCAGCCCCAGGCCTCTTCCTCTTCTGTCTC
This sequence comes from Hippocampus mohnikei, assembly GCA_026261675.1. Classification (NCBI taxonomy): domain Eukaryota; kingdom Metazoa; phylum Chordata; class Actinopteri; order Syngnathiformes; family Syngnathidae; genus Hippocampus; species Hippocampus mohnikei. Next base: position 337,372 of record JAKGUB010000106.1, on the reverse strand, counting down.
TGCCTCCTCGGGCAACCCGAAGTCCTCCTCAAAGACCTCTTCCTCGGGCTGGGTAGCGACTTTTGTCATCTCGACCGCTCCAGGAGAAATTTCCTTGAATAGAGGAATCTTTTCTTGAGGAGGCTTTGCGACATCTTGATCTTCTGGCGAGGGCGTTTTGGGTACTTTCTTGAGAGGGGCTGCGGCTTCTGGGGAGACCGTCGGGGAAACTGTTTTGGGAGTCTTTTTGAGTTTATCGGCGGCAGGAATTTTTTCGGCTTCTTTAGTCTTCTCGACTTTTGGTGGTGTCTTTTTCAGCTGAATTTTCTTGAATTGCTCTAGAGGTGTCAAAGGCACCTCTTTTTGGTCCTTGACCTTGGGTGTGACTCTCTTCCTTAGCTGCAGTGGTTTTGGCTCCTCTAGAACTTCATCCGCTTTCTTCAAAGTAGATGGCACTTGAGAGGGAATCTTCTTTGCAGGCTCAAGCCTCTTAAGTTTCTCCAGTTTTTCCGCTTCTGCTTGAGGGGTCTTGGGTTTCTTGGGTGTATCAGCCGGTACTTTCGCTTCAGGCTGGTCCTCGGGGCTAACATGTTCCTTTTGCAGACCTTCTGTTGGTTTCTTCCCTTCAATCACTGACGGTTTCTTCTCAGGTTCAATAGCTTCATCTGAAGGTCGAGCGAAAGGCTTGAGACTGACCTTCTCTGGCACTGGCTCTGGCTGTACTGCTGGGCTTTTCTTTGCCTTTACTGGCGCTCGAGCTTCTTGCTCCTCAGGTTTTTCCTTAGGTACTGGCTTTGGCACTTTCGCTGGGGGCTCCCTTACCTCGGCTGGTGTTTTCTGAGGTATCTTTGGAGGTTCCTTTTCCTCAGTCTCCCTGGGGATCTTGGTTCTTTTTTGGAAAGCTACGGTGTCCCTGTCTGGTGTGTCGTCTTTAGCCTTCTCTGGCTCTTCGGTAGCTTTAACTGGCTTCTCAAAGGGTTTTAGTTTGACAACTTCTTGTTCTTGTTCATCGGAAGGCAGTTTTTTAACTTTTTTCAAGGCAACAGTAGGAGGGGCCGGTTCATCCTCCTTTGGAGCTTTGGGAGTTTTCTTCCATGAAATGGTTTCTTCCGGTTTATCGTCTTTTGGAGTTCCTTTTTGCTGGGGCCATTTCGGCTTAGTATCTTCTTTTCCTAGTTCTGGTTCCAGCCTTGGAATTTCCTGCTTTTTCTCCACCTCTGCTTTGTCTCGTGGTGTTCTCTCCTCAACGGACCTCGCAGTGGTAAGCTTCATCTCAACTTCGTGTTCTTTATGCACCAGCTCGACAATGTCAACTTGCGTGGTCTGGGTGGCCTCTCGAAGTTTCTGCTCCTTCTCAACCTCTTTAGGTGATACCAATGGGACCTTCTTGAGAAAGACCTTTTCCTGCTCTGGCTCCACCTCTTCCCTCGTGACCGGTGTGGTTTTTCTCAGAGTCGGAAGCTCAAAGGTCCCTGTCTCTTCCATGGGAACTTTACCTTTTTTTAGCAGGGCTGGTTCTGAGACAGCACAGGTTCACGTTACAAGAAATCGGTACACGCAAACAACATATCAGACAATGGGCTACAGACACAAAGACTGAGTAGAAACAAAGTGAATTTGTTATGATTATTGTCTTGTTGTGAGCGTTGTTCCTACCTTTCTTGACTCCTGCTGGTGCTTGAACTGGTCCCTTGGTTTCATCTAAAGGTTGAAAAGATTGTTATCAGGTCATTTATTGGTGGAAATGGTTGACAGAAGGCCTTACAGGCCTGGACGAAAGCATCCTGAACCTCAACAATGCGGACGACATTAAGCAGTAAACAATAAAAGAAAGAACCCTTTCCATTGGTCCGACAAACTACCTGTCTGAGGGGTCAATATCAAAGGTTTTTCTTCTTCCACAACCATCGCGGTCGGCTCTTCAGCCTTTACAAGCGGCTTGATCACTTCAACGGTAACAAATATACATACATAAATAAATGAAAGAGGACAAAGAAAAAAGAGATGTTGCCGGTAAACGAGCTGACAATGGGTTTATGATTGAAGAACCATCAAAATAGCCTTGGATACCTGGCGGGGTCGTGATTTTTTGGAGCTGCTCACCCTCATCTGGCTTTTCGACATCTGCCGGTATAGGTGCTTTCCATTCTTCAAATACAGGGTAAATCAAGTCAACAACAAGATTTGAATCTTGAGCAGAGTCTGCCTTGTAATGACGTCAGCATTCGCAGACGCGCAAGAGTGACATTCGAAGAGGTTGCTACCTTCTGTGGGATGAGCCGGCTTGACGGCCACTTGCTTGACCGGTGGTCGTAACTCCTCCACCGGAGCTTGGAAATGAAACGAAATTACAGGTCAGAGCGTCCTTGCAGGCGACGCCAAGAGGAAGAAACAGATATCCAGAGGGACAAACAGAGACTGAAGAGATTAATGTGCTCGGTTTGGAAGGAGCGGCGACGTGAGACGTGGCGGACTGGCGCTTTAGAGGCAACATTCAAAAACCTGGCTGGACAGGCGGATGCTTGTTTGTGCCCAGAGGAAATGGGTGCCATGACATGAGACCCTGAAACCGATGTGACTGGCAGAATTGCTGGACAATGACTTGTACTCCAGGTCACAAAAACACGCAATCAGTGACATGCCACACATTCTTTCTCAGTACCTCTGCAGACATTTTGAGATGAAAGCCCATTTTCTCCACTGGCCTCAGCCTGCAGGGGAGCGCTTTCCGCGAGGGCTGGTTTGGGTTCATCTGTTACTGAAGGTTCTTGGACTGAGGCCATCAAACTAATTTCTGTTTTTGATGTAGCTTTGTCATGTGCGTCCATTTTTCTTTGGTCTTTAGACTCTGCTTTTCCACTGTCAGTACCATCTCGGCTGAATTTATCTCCTTTCCCCTCAGGTGAGAAAAGTTTCTGCTGCCCTACCAGGTCTTTAGGGGCTACTTCAACTTCATATATTTCATCTGTTCTATTGGCATCAAACGAAGCTGCTAGAGCTCTTTCCTTGTCATTGGCTTCAGTCTTAGAAGTTACAAGTTCCTGAACTCTATTTACATCTGCTTCTTTTCTGATATCTGTCACCAATAATAATTCACGCTTCAGCTCCCCCCGTTGCACTCGATCTGAATTTAGGACGAGTCTCTCGGGTGTGCTCTGAGGACTATCTAACTGTGTTCCTCCTATGATTCTTTCTCCCGGAGTTACACATCCTCCCTGATCCACGGAGGCATCCGCACGAACATCTTCTACCAAAATGTGTTTGACTTGACTTAAACTTTGTCTTTTCTCTTTGGGGGATGTCACTTTGAATTCGGGTTGTTGGTTGTTTTGGCCGCCTTCAAAAACGCTGACCTCTGTTTGCCCTAGGATGTGGACAGCTTGCTCCTCTGGGGGAACTGGGCAGACTTTGTTCTTTCCTACTTGAGGCAAAACAAAGCTCTTTATCTGCTGTCTTCTTTTCTTTCCTTCAGAGTCAAGAAGAGAGGCCACCTCTTTCGGCATCTCCAGTCCAGCATAGTCCTCAGCTCTTCTCGCAACAACAGGTTCAGGGTCGGCGACTTTTCCCGCAAGTGACGTCAGGAGAGCAGCATCATCCTCTTCCCTTTCTGTTTGAATTTCTTTCCTCTGAGGTCCCACAACTTCCTCTGTTAGCTCTTCAGACTTTTCTATTTTCTCAAGATCAAGAGTCAATACTTCACCCGCAACCACCGCTGCTAGAGCTTGGTTAGTTGACACTCGAGGCTCTACCTGGGAGGCAATCGAGTCCGTGTGGAGGAGGAGACCTGCGTCCTCATCTGCATGTGTACGGGTGCCCGCTGACAAACGAACAACCGACAGCTCTGGTTCAGTCTCAGCAGGTTCCCTGAGGTATTTCACGCCAGAAGTCGGTTTCCTCGCAACTATGTTGGCCAACAGAACTGACGGAGGTTTTTCGGGCGTTGAATTGTCAAGCGCCGTGAGGTGCGATGGTTTCATTTGTTCAGCGTCTGCAACTTCTGTCTGTGCCTTCTGGGCAGTCACCTCCACATTTTTAAGAGGACTGATGTCTAGTTGCTGTGCTTGTGTCGTGGGTTCTTCCTCTTGGTTGTTGAATAGAGTCTGTTTTTCACTAGCTATACTTGATGTGCAGTCTATAAATGGACAGGAGTCACTTGTGCTACCCTTCGATTGAGGCACGTCATCTTTCGCTTTGTTTAACATCTGAATTTTGTTCTCTTGAAACATCTCCGATGTAACGGGGGTCTGCTGCTCTTTCTTTGCAGCAGCTCTGAACTTGAAGGTGACATCTTCTCCGCCCTTCGATTTGTGCGCCTCCAAATGGTGGGACACCAGTAACGTCCTTTCGGTTCCTTTCGGGCTTTGAATGTTTGCAACTTTAAAAGATTCTTCTGTGCTCCCTGCCAATGCAACTGCTCTCTCGTCACCACTCACTTCCTTCCACTCCATTTCAGAATGTCTTTGTCTAAGGTAATATGTCTTGTCTCGACTTGGTTTCTGAGGCTCGACATCTCGCAAATTATCGATTGTCAGTTTCACATCGTGCTCAGCCAGCAGCTGTTTATCTAATGACTGCCTAATGGGTGACGTGGTTGCTTCAACTTGGGGTTTGTCTCTTCTGGTTATATCCGCCTCACTGGTTGCCTGTGGCGTTTTCAGCTTAAATTGGACTCCTGAACCCTGGCTGAATTCTGAGCTTTCTTGAAGGCCCAGGCTGTCGGAACCGTCAGTAACAGATATCGAGACCCTGGGTTTTGAGGTTTCATCCGCATCTTTGCTCTTGTCTCGGTCTTCCCCCTGCCGGCTGTCCGAGGCTTCCTCAGACAGGAAGCTGCTCCTCAGTGCTTCCCTTTGCTTTCCTTCCCCAGATGCTTAACGGGGAAGAGGAGATATTGCGGGAAGAGTGAAGAAAAAGCACCATGATGCGGTGCCAAGAGATTAGGACCAGACAACAGAGACATCTTAGTTAGAATGGACAAGAAAGACAACCGGGAATTGATCAGTCCGAAGGCAAACGTGCTGCTGTGCTACCTCTCTCAGCTTCTTTTTCCAGTCTCTCCACAACGGCGGGAAACTTGTCAGCTTCTTTAAAAAACAGGGGTTAAACGCAAGATGTTAACATTCAGACGAAAAACAAAGAACCCCAAAGAAACAAAAAACAAAACAAAAAAACCCCCAAAGAATTGTGACAAAAGAGAATGAGAGAATTGCAGATGTGGCTGAAGTTAATGCCGCAGGGTGTACCTCGGTCAGCAGCTTTGTCTTCTTTCCCATGGCTTTTTCTTAATGTTCCAATCTGAAGACTTGAGTCTTTCTTTGGGGTTTTGTCCTTAGGACGCATTTGCTGGGACGGAATATCTGGCACCGAGACCGGTGCTTCTGCTTTCATTTTTGCCTCAGTCAGTGGAATATTCTCTTGCTTTTTCTCAGCTTCCTGGTGACCCACCGCTAATTGTTCATCTTTAGCTACAACATTGTCTAATTCTACCACCTGGTCTTCTGGACTGCGGCTTCCTTTGTCTCGTGCAGAAGATGCAGTGATGTCAACACGGTCTCGGTGGGGTGCCTCGACGACTTCTACCTGTTTCACCATCGAGACACTAGCCTCCTTGGTTTCTTTCCGGATCGTCGCCTTGCTTTTTTTCCTGACTGCCACGACCTCTTCCTCATGTTTGCTTTCAGCCTGAACGTCTTTGGTAGTCCGTTGGTCTTTCTTAAGCTCTTCTTCTTTCTCAGTAATCACAGCAGTCTCCTTCCTGTCAGTAGTAGATATCTCTTCTCGAGGTTTAGACCGTTTTGTGCGGGTCTCAGTCACTGAAACCTTCACTTGTCCCGCCGGGCCCATGGCCTTCTCATATGAAACTTGGGCACTGTCTTCTCGCTCGGCCTCGTAAGACGAAGCTTCCTCAGTGAAAGGCTCCGTCTCCATCACGTGGTGCACTTCCTGACGCTGCTCGAGCCTGACTGGCCTCTCTGAGGCACCAAGAGGGGGCGTCATAGGGCGGCGCCAAGAAATAACAGCAAAACACAGACAATCAAGCGTGAGACAACGGCAATGAGGAGGGAAAAAAAAAGACGTCAGATGCTTCAAGAGGTGTTGAAGCTGTCCCTTTGCTGATACCTTTTTCTGGAGGAGGTACTTTCTTCTCTGGTTCACCCTCCGAAGATGGCGCCTTGACAAATTGCTGAGTTCCCAAACCTTTAAGTTTGTCATCCAAGGTGTATGCAAAAGGGAAAAAAAAAAAAAAAAGAGGAGAATCATTTAGGCAAACAAGCGGGCACAAACGAGAGGTGAGTCTGCAAGAGTTCTCCAGCTGCTCGGAGAGCCTAAAGCGCAAGGTTTTCTACCAGAGAGCAGCTCTTCAAAATGTGCATGCATGATGAAGAGGAAAGGGGAAAGGAGAAAATAGAGGAGGAAGAAATAGAGGATGAAGGAGATGAGGAAGAAAAAAAGGTTTTTGTCTCCCCTGTACCTGTGGCAGAATCTTCTACTACTGCCTTTTGGACACGGGAAACCCCAGAGAAGATTTCATCACATGGCTCCTCTGGAACCTTCTCAGGCAACAAGAGAGGAACCCCGGCGTCTTTAGACACCTTCTGGGGAGCCGGAATAGGCTTTTTTTCAAGTGCTCTATCCTCTCGCGGCTTTGCAGTAAGTTTCTCTGTGTCCTTTTCAACCAGGACCTCTTCCGATTCTTTCTGAGGTGGGAGGACTTTCTCCGACATCTGAGGCAGCTCCTTTGAGTTTCCCGGATGTTTTTCATTAGGAAGATTCTCTGGCACTTTCTGAGGTTTACCAGGGAGCCTCTTTGGTACTTTCTGGGGTTTGTCAGAAAGTTTCCCTGGCACTTTATCAGGTTTCCCTGGTACTTTCTGAGTCTTATCAGGAAGTGTCTCTGGTTCTTTATCGGTTTTAACTGGTACTTTCTGGGGTTTATCAGGAAGTTTCTCGGGCACTTTCTCATATTTATCAGGATGCTTCTCTGGTACCTTCTCTGATCCATTTTCAAGTTTTTCATGAGGTTTCTCTGGTATCTTTTCATGCGTTTTATCGGGCAGCTGCTCTGTTATTCGATCAGATGTACCTGGACGATTCTCTGGTGCTTTGGCATGGGTGTTATTGGGAAGCTTCTCGAGTACTTTCTCATGAGCTTCATCGTGAAGCTCCTCTGGTACGCTTTCAGAGCGCTTCTCTGGTACCTTACAATTTTTTGCCTGAAGTTGTGCTGCTATTTTCTCGGATGTTTCAGCAGGTCGCTTCTCTGCTACTATTTCATGTGATTGATTCGAAGGTTTCTCTGGCACTTTCTCATGTGGTCGAGAATGAAGCTTCTCCGGTACTCTATTAGGAAGCTTCTCTTTCTCACTTGCGTGATCAGGAATTTTCTCTGGCACTTTATCAACGAGCGTGTTTGGTACTTTCTCAGGTGGTTTAGCAGGGAACTTTTCCGGTACGGTCTCAGATGCGTCTGGTGATCTCTCGGGTGTCTTTTTCAATAGCCTCGCTGCTCTTTTCTCCTGTGGTTTACCAAGAAGCTTGTCTGCCATTTTCTTGGACGTGGCGTGAAGCTTCTCTGGTACTTTATCGGCTTTCTCATGTACGTTCTCGAGAGTTTTTTCGGGAAGGTTCTCGGGAATGCTCTCAGGTTCATTCTGGAGTTTCTCGTGTGGCTGATTGGGGCGTTTTGTTTGTCCTCGTTCAGGTTTATCATTTTGCTTTTCTGGTACATTCTCGGCTTTCTCACAAAGCATCTCTGGTACTTTTTCAGGTATGCCAGGATGCTTCTCTGGGACTTTGCCAGGTTTATCATGAAGCTTTTCTGGTACTTTCACTGGTCCGTCATCAGGCTTAGGTATTTCATCAAGCCTCTTTGGTACTTTCTCGGGTACTTTATCAGGTACACCAGAAAGCTCCCCTGGCACTAGTCCATCAGTGATACCAAGAAGCTTCTTCACCACTTTTTCTGGTACTTTCTCTCGTTCCTTAGCAGGTTTATCATCAAGCTTCTCTGGTACTTCATCAGGTGTACCCAGAATCGTCTCTGCCACTTTTTCTGTTGCACGAACAGCTTTATCATAAAGACCCTCTGATTCTTTCTCTGGTACTTTATCGTGTACACCAGGAAGGTTTCCTGGTACTTTATGAGGTTTTTCATGAAGCTTCTCTGGTAGATCATCAGGCTTAACAGGACATGTCTTTGCCCCCTTTTCTGATACTTGCTCAGGTTTATCTCTGGGTTTCTCTGGTATTTTCTCCCCATTTGTAACCTGGAGTGAGTCAGGTGCATGACTCTGTGACATGACAACCTCACGGGGCTTCTGCTGAGGTTGTGTAGGAGGCATGTGCTGGAGTACAAGAGCAGCGTTCCGAGCTTGAAGAAGTTTTGAGACAATAACATGCATATCACATGAAGAGCAGACCAACGTGCGAATGCACACAAACCTACAAAGCCTTGTTGAACAACTAAAACGGAAGCCATTTAGCACAGACGGTCTGGGGGTGGCACCGGTGCCCCCTACAGGCGACAGGTGTGAGCACAAACATCCAAGTACCTCTTTTTGGCTCGGCCGGCTCTTTTTTGGGAGGAAGCAGAACAGGTTCGACTTTCTTTGCTGGTTTTGGTTCTTCTCCTATCTTCTCTGCCACAACAGGAACTTGGAAGAATAACAAAGCAATTAGCATCACAAAATGACTAGGAGCAGAAGATGCGTGAAGAACCGCACGATACAAAGAACCGCATGAGAGAACCACAGGTGAGGAACCATGGTTTAAGCACCAATGATAAACAACCATATACGAAGAGCTACATATGAAGAAACCGCAGAAAGAAAAACAATGCATGAGGAAATGAAGCGCCCAATGTGATGAAGTACACCCGTGCCAAAATAAATAAACCAATCACTGAAGGAAAATCAACGAAGAGCCACAGGTGACGAACAGCAAGAAGAACAAAACACAGTTAAAAAAACACTAAATATCACAGATAAAGAATTATATGTGACAAGCCACTCTTGAAGAACCACAGAGGAGGAACCAAATATGAAGAACAAATCGTAAAAAAATAAAATAAAAAAGAAAACCCCATCCGACAAACGACATGAAGATCCACACGTGAAGAAACACAAGAAACCACACAGCAGGACTGACAAATGACATCTTGACAATCACATGCCAAGAACAGCTCGCAAAGAACAATACATGATCAAACAAACAACGGGATGAAGCACAGGTTTGGAACAACACTACACGATGAAGCACACATGACGTTAAGAGGAGTATAAGATTGCGTTCTTGGTGGTTGAGCTTCAGGTACCTTTGGTGACCACAGGTTTCTTCTGTAGTGTTTCTTCTTTGGGGGGCTTCTGCGGTTCTGCAGCAGCCTCCTTCTTCAGTGGCTTCTTTGGCACTTTGGGACAAGATCTTGGTCAATCAGGAAACTAAATTCATGGAAGAATGGCGACCACCTTCCCACTTTGAGATTTAAGAAGATGAGCAAAAGCCCATGGCTGGAAGATGCGTACCTTTTTTGGAAGATTCCTTTGGTTCTTTGGCCTTTGGTTGTTCTACTTCTGGCACCTTGGGCTCTATTACTTCAGTCTTTTTCACCACAGGTACCAGTTTGGCTCTCTCCACTGGCTCCAGTTTGGTAGGTTGTGGTACCTCCACATGCTCTGGTTTGGATACCTCCACAGGCTCTGGTTTGTGTGGTTTGGATGCCACTTCAGGCTTCGGTTTGGTCACCTTAGGTTCCACCACAGGCTCCGGAGTGGGTGGTTTGGGCTCCACCACAGGCCCAGGTTTTGGTGGTTGAGGTACCACCACAGGCTCTGGTTCAGCTACCGCCACTAGCTCTGCTTTTGGCACTTCAGGTTTGGACTTTACCTTAAGAGGTTCTGGTTTTGGCTCCTCTGAGACTTAAATCGACATGTTTGACACTCAAAGATGGGCTTTCACTCAAAGAAACACATACACAGAAAAACACAAACACAAAGAACACCAGAGAAGAAGGCAGAAAGTACCTTTAGGCGGCAGTGTAGGTTCTGGTTCAGGCTTTGGCTTGACTTGGGGCTCTGGCTCGGGCTTTGCCACCCGCTTGACTTTTGGCTCAGGCTCGAGCTCCGGCTTCGGCTTCACCGCCGGCTTGACTTTGGGCTCGGGCTCTGGCTCGGGCTTTGTCACGTGCTTGACTTTGGGCTCTGGTTCGGGCTCTGGCTCGGGCTTTGTCACGGGCTTGACTTTGGGCTCGGGCTCAGGCTCCGGTTTTGGCTCCGCCACCGGCTTGACTTTGGGCTTTGGCTCGGGCTCTGGTTTGGGCTCTGCCATCGGCTTGACTTTGGGCTTTGGCTCGGGCTCCATTTTGGGCACCGCCACCAGCTTGGCTTTGGACTCTGGCTCGGGCTCCGGTGTGGGCTTCACCAGCGGCTTGACTTTGGGCTCTGGCTCGGGCTCCGGTTTGGGCTTCGCCACCGGCTTGACTTTGGGCTTTGGCTTGGGCTCCGGTTGTGGCTCTGCCACGGCTTGACTTTGGGCTTTGGCTCGGGCTCCAGTTTGGGCTCCTCTAATGGCTTGACTTTGGGCTCTGGCTCGGGCTCTGGTTTGGGCTCTGCCACCGGCTTGACTTTGGGCTTTGGCTCAAGCTCCGCCACCGGCTTGACTTTGGGCTCTGGCTGGGGCTCTGGTTTGGGCTCCGCCACCGGCTTGACTTTGGGCTTTAGCTCGGGCTCCGGTTTGGGCTCTGCCACCGGCTTGACTTTGGGCTTTGGCTCGGGCTCCGCCACCGGCTTGACTTTGGGCTCTGGCTGGGGCTCTGGTTTGGACTCTCCCACCGGCTTGACTTTGGGCTTTAGCTCGGGCTCCGGTTTGGGCTCCGCCACCGGCTTGACTTTGGGCTTTGGCTCGGGCTCCGCCACCGGCTTGAGTTTGGGCTCCGGCTCGGGCTCCGGTTTGGGCTCCGCCACCGGCTTGACTTTAGGCTTTGGCTCGGGCTCCAGTTTGGGCTCCGCCACCGGCTTGACTTTGGGCTTTGGCTCGGGCTCCGGTTGGAGCTCTGCCACCGGCTTGACTTTGGGTTCCGGCTTGGGCTCCGGTTTGGGCTTCGCCACGGGCTTGACTTTGGGCTCTGGCTCGGGCTCCGGTTTGGGCTTTGCCACCGGCTTGAATTTGGGCTTTGGCTCGGGCTCCGGTTTGGGCTCCGCCACCGGCTTGACTTTGGGCTTTGGCTCGGGTTCCAGTTGGGGCTCCGCCACCGGCTTGACTTTGGGCTCCGGTTTGGGCTCCGCCACCGGCTTGACTTTGGGCTCCGGTTTGGGCTCCGCCACCGGCTTGACTTTGGGCTTTGGCTCGGGCTCCGGTTGTGGCTCCGCCACCGGCTTGACTTTGGGCTTTGGCTCGGGCTCCGGTTGTGGCTCCGCCACCGGCTTGACTTTGGGCTTTGGCTCGGGCTCCGGTTGTGGCTCCACCACCAGCTTGACTTTGGGCTTTGGCTCAGGCTCCGGTTGTGGCTCCGCCACCGGCTTGACTTTGGGCTTTGGCTCAGGCTCCGGTTTGGGCTCCGCCACCGGCTTGACTTTGGGCTTTGGCTCGGGCTCCAGTTTGGGCGCCGCCACCGGCTTGACTTTGGGCTTTGGCTCGGGCTCCGGTTTGGGCTCTGCCACCGGCTCGACTTTGGGCTCTGGCTCGGGCTCTGGTTTGGGCTCCGCCATCGGCTTGACTTTGGGCTTTGGCTCGGGCTCAGCCACCGTCTTGACTTTGGGCTTTGGCTCGGGCTCCGGTTTGGGCTCCGCCACCGGCTTGACTTTGGGCTTTGGCTCGGGCTCCGGTTTGGGCTCGGCCACCGGCTTGACTTTGGGCTTTCGCTCAGGCTCCGGTTTAGACTCCGCCACCGGCTTGATTTTGGGCTTTGGCTCGGGCTCCGGTTTGGGCTTCGCCATTGGCTTGACTTTGGGCTCTGGCTCGGGCTCCGGTTTGGACTTCGCCACCGGCTTAACTTTGGGCTCTGGCTTGGGTTCCGGTTTGGGCTTCGCCACTGGCTTAACTTTGGGCTCTGGTTCAGGCTCCGGTTTGGGCTTGGCCACCGGTTTGATTTTAATCTCTGGCTCAACCTCAGGCGCAGGCGTTACCACTGGCTGGGCGATGGGCTCCGGCTCAGGTTTTGCCACTTGCTTGACTTTGAGCTCCAGCTCGGGATCAGGCTTCACCACCGTCTTGACTTCAGGTGGAAGCTTTTTAGTTTCTGCCAGTACAGGCGACTTGGGCTCATCTTCGGGGTAGGCAATACAGAAATTAGCGCAAAAGGGCTCGGAGAGACGTTAGTGACAGACAGACAGGACAATCAATAACAAGAGGTGAGAGGCTAGAGGAAGCAGTAACAAGTACCTTTCTTTGGCTCCTGCAGTGGCGGCAGCTGTGCGACTTCTTCTGGTTCTTTGGAGACATTCAAGCACATAAGCGACTGATCAGAAAATGATCATCAAAGAGAACAAACTACCTTTAACTGGGGTGATGACTTTCTTCTTCTCCATTCGAACCTCCTCTGCCACTTTGGTCACTGTGACATTCACAACTCTGTCAGTCACCTGCTGGCTAAGGCGGTCAATGCTAAGTGACCCGCAGTGTGGGTTGCTCACCTTGCGGGGGGTCCGCTTCTTCCTTTTCTGCGGCTGGCTCCACTTTCTGCTCCTCCTGGCCTTTGGCCACTTGGAAAGGAAAAACTAATCAAGTTAGCTAGAAGATACCAAAGAAGACACTAGCAGGACTTCTTCAAAGTCTTGGTACCTCTGGAAAGCATTTCCTCTCTCACTTCCACTTCCTGGCTCTCCAATCTCTCCTGGACGGTAACTGCCAGAGAGACAAATGTTTTTTTTCCGCAATCAATTTTATTTTGAAATTCAGAGGAGACATATCACAGGCCCCTCGGCAGGAACCGCCAGGGTCCAAAAGGCAAGAAGAGGGACAGAAGGACCCCATTGTCTGGCTAAGTCACCAAACAAGAGGTTATGTAAGATTACCAAAAAAGAACCTTTTGACAAATTCGGGGCCATTTCAGTCGTGGTGGATGAGGGTGTTCCCCCGCCCCCTCCTCCCACTCTTTCAAGTTGTGTGGTAATTCCTCGATGGATACAACTTTTAGTTAGCACCTTGACACTTGCTGGGCATGTCTATCACGGGTCGACCTACAAAACCGCCTCCAGAAGAAACAGGATGTTGACCAATCTTCTTTCAAGGGAGCATTTTATGCCATTTGTGGTCCATGAAAGCAACTCAGCCCCCGACACCGCTCTGACTTAGCCAAGTGAAACTTCGAAGACATGTCAGGCATGAGTAGAAGAATAAAATGTTCCCACAAGGCATGCCCAGAATGATCCAGGATGTCTGCCCTTGTGTTTGGAAGCAACTTATTTCTTTTCCAGGCACTCTTCACAGATGAACGCCGCCTCAAGGTTTCGCCCAATTTTTCATCAAGCATCAATATGTTACGAATGACGTGGAACATGAACACAAATGATAATAAGGAAAAAAGCGTGAATACCTGCAGGCTCAATTTCTTCCTCATAATGATAAAACTCAGCAGATTCTTGAACAAAGAGAAAAGAAATGTCATCTCTTTTGTATCACAAACTCGTTCCAGTTTGATGTCGAGTAAACCCCAGCATTTTCACGTGGCATAGGGAGTGATTGCAATTGCCAAAAGAAAGCATTTCCATGAACATCACAAAGCTATGTCGCAAAACCGAATCCTGCAGCGGAAATTGCCTTCGCATGGGGCTCATCAAGAACTTTAGCTTGCATGCACACCTCAATCATGCCTTCGTGCAAATGGGCTTGATGTCCCACGAGGCCAAGCAAATTCTTGACACAGACGACGGCAAGATGTCATTCCAAGCCCCCTTTTGGCATTGACACATCATTGTTAGATGAATACTTCGCGGAAACACGTTCACATCCACAAAGCATGTTCAGGGTAATCCCAGATGCAGATGAAAGAATGACGCCAGTCAATCGGGGTCCACAACAACAGCACCACTCCGCCAGATGCCAACCAGGTCATGATTTGATTGCGCAGAAGCGCCAACAACGGAGGACGATTAAAAAATCAATCAATAAATATATTGCACTTTTGTCATTGCTCAACCGCTAACATGCCGGGGTTTACTCTATTTACAAATGTGACCGTCTCTGGCTAAAAATCCTCAACGCAATTTGCTTTTGCAAATATCTCCATATGCTTGGGACATTTGCTGCTGGGCACAGTTTAGATCTTTGGCAGAAATTGAGTCCTTTGCTGTGCCAGAGAGGACAATATTAGCCTTCTGATAACAGCGCTATGACGTTCCTCTTGTCTACTGATGCTTAAATTAGGGGGGTTTCCCACAAAAAAATTGTTTTTGGTGGTTGAAGAGGCGCCGAGATTGCAGCATCAACAGGGACGAGGGTTGCTTGTTTTATTCTCGCCACTTGTGGCTCAAGCTCAAAACACGGCCGTGTGTCCCTTTGACATGATGTTGTCCCTTCGGTTTTTCATGGTTGCTATGTGCATTTGTCGAAAATGCATCTGAGGCAAGGAGTTCGGGGTTATTTGGAGAGCAAGTGTGCAGGTTTTCCAAGACACGCTCGCTACCAGTCGGCAAGGACCACACTAGTACTAAGATCTTCTTTTCATACCTTTAGATAACAATTTTAGGTTTTGGGCTGCTGGGAAACACAAAAAGAGACCTCAGGAGGGTATTTGGGGTGATTTTGTTTTCCCGCATCCGGTCTATTTTTGTCGATAAGCCCAAACAAATCCTTGCAACGACGCGAGCTCCTTAGCCAGAGTGGGTCACAAACATGCCAATATGATGCAGAGATCAGTCTTACCTTGAACGTCCACCGACGAAGGCGCTTCAGGCCTCTCCACAGGAACGTCTTGTACATCTACACAACAATTTCTTTCTTCGTTATGCGTAAACGCCGTGTTCACAGCAATCATGAATTGGTCCATTTCACAGCGCTTTCCTTCATTGTCCCATCGTGTGTTTAGAACACGGGCGAATTGTTCACATGCTCAGAGTACACATTCCTTCATTCACGAGTAGGATGAATGAATCAAGTCATTATGGGTGACTCAAAGCTGGCGTACATCTCCCAAAGCAAGGCCCCAGGTTGGGGAAGTGAACCGCTAAGCGTCTTTGCCACTAACGCAGCTTGTGTGAGTTCAAGATGTGAGTCATGCGGTCGGGTCCTTTGCTCAACTTTGAAGGACGGCTAAAGACCAGGATTTTGTGCTCTAGAAAAGAAAGTACTTACCAAAGGGAACCATGGCTAATTGGATCTCTGTGAGAAAGGGGGGGGTGAAGAAGAAGATGAAGAAGAAGAAGAAGAAGAAGGTGGTGTCAAACACAACAAGAGTGTCAATCTGAGGGTGGTCAAAGGTAGTGCCGTGGGGTACCTTTGCCAGACAAATAGAGCTCAGCGCTGCTCTTTGCTTCGCCCCGGGGTTCCAACCTCACAATCACGGAGTACACGCCTATGTGAGAGAAGTCACTGGTTGGCGGTCATGAAAAACAGTCAAATGTGCCGGGATGGGCGACCTGGGCCGGCGCGCAACTACGCACCTTCATCCTCCACGCTCACGTTTTGGATGACCATGAAATGTCTCCGGCCTTCGCTGCGGAAGTTGTACTTGGGGCTTTCTCTGAGCTCCCAGGTGTCCTTGTACCAGGACACCACCGCGTTGTCGAAGGACACCTCGCACTCGAAGGTGGCCGCCTGACGCTCGTTCACCTCCACGTTGTGGATGCGCTTGGTGAAATGGATTTGCTCGGCTACAACAGACAAAGACGGACGGCAGCAGGGTGAGAGGGTGGCGCGAGGCCCGGCGAGGGACAACATCCACACTGGGTAACAGTGAGAGAGGCTCGGAAGACCAGAAAATTAGGAGGGATGTCGTTAGCATGGCAGAGACACGGACTGCAAAGCGGTTCGACAAATGAGGGGATGAGATGATGGTGAGAATGTGGGGAGAGTTGGGGGTGAAAGATGACTGTTGTCTGAGGAGGGGAGCACTGTGAGGGTGGCACACAGAGAAAGGACACAGCAGCCACGCGGGGGTTGGGAGGAACCCGCTTTAGGGTGGCGGTCTTGTGAGAGGTGAGTAGGGGAAGGGCCGTTGGGGAGGATGCACCGACGTATTCCAAGCGAAGCACACAACAGCCACACCGGGGTTAGGAGCGACCCGTCCGAGGGCGGTGACTGACCAAGAGTCCAAGAGGGAGCACAAGCAAGGGGGTGACATGAGAGAGGATGGATGACTTTCCCCAGGAATTCAAGAAGAGAACGATGACAACAAGTTGGGATTAGTCAGGCAGACACAATGATGATGATGATGATGGCGGTGTCAGAAGAGATTAATCAAGGGCCAATCGGAAGATTTTTGGACTAGGTACCAACCTTCCACCCACAGGTCCGCAGAGGATTGCAGGTGCAGGTACCTGCAGGTGTAGCGGCCCTGGTCTTCAGGCTTCAAGTCCTTGATATGAAGCTTCTGAAGCTTGTGTTTGACCTCAGTCTTGAACCTGCCCCGCTTGGTGTCTAACTGCTGGCCATTCTTAAACCACTGCGCTTCCGCATTGGGGATGGACAACTGACAAGACAAAGTACATGACTGGCCTTCCTTACCCGACGTGTCCTGAAGGTGCGTCTCCACCAGGGCCTCTGGAACAATAAAGAATGTGGAGGCTTGGGTCAGTGCTAGGGACTATTTAATATCAAGTGTGGAGTATGGACTGCGTTCTGTGGACTATAATCTGTAGACCACGCACTATGGCCAATGATAAATGGCCTTTGGATTTTGGAAAATGGACTGTGGCCTAGGCACTACTGACTATGGTCTGTGGATCATGGACTATAAACTGTAGGCTAGAGACTTTGGACTTTGGGCAGTGGACTGCATACTATGAACAATGGGCTACAGACCACAGACAATGAGCCATTGACAGTACTGACCATCTGTAATAATGAATGTTTGGCAGAACTGACCAGTAACGGTGAGCTTGGCACTGGAGATGTGAGGTCCACACACCACCCGATAGTTGCCCTGGTCCGCGACTTGGCAACCCTTAACTTTCAGCAGATGGCGCTCTCCATTCACACTGATGTGGTACTTGAGGCCGGTGTCCAGTTTTTGGGTGCCCTTGTACCAGGACAGCATGATTTCGGGGTAGTTGATCTTCACTTCACATTCAAACAGAGCCTCCTCGTCAACTAGGACAGACTGGTCACAGATGTCCTTCACCACAGTTACGGGCTTGAGAACAGACAAGAGGACACCTCAGACATATGGTTGACTAAAGTCCATGAACAATGGACCGATCACAGATATCCTTCAGCCCTGTCAGAGGCCAAAGGACAGAAAAGAGGGTATGGCAGAATATGCTTGGACTAGTACGATCATCAAAGTTCCAACTGATTTTTGTATTTGTGTTTGAAATTGCTCCACTGAAAATGTTTCTAGAAAAGGAAAAAAAAAACGAAAAACTATTTGCTGCTGCTGGACACTTTCAAGAAATAAAAAATGTTGATTCTATCGAAAAGGAAAGCAAATATTCATTTCTTACATTGTCATACTTGTATTGTTTCATAAAAGCCTTGCTTCAGGCCCCGGAGATTAATGTGCAAAAAAAAAAAAAGCTCCTCAAGATGAGGAAGTAGCTCCTCGAATGAAGTCAGTGCTTGGCAAAACTGCTCCTCTAAAAAAAAAAATGATTTGGAGCCTTGAAAGAAGCCATGTTGTCAACCGACCTCTGTCCGCTCCATCCTTTTCTGCAGGTCGGCCACCAGCCTGGCCATGTCCTCGTCCACCTCTCTTGGTCCACGTTCCACTTCCTGTCAAACAAGCAGCGCTCAGGCGAAGCCCAAGTCACCAATGACGGCATGCGGGGCGGCGTGTCTCACTTGTCTTCCGGTTTCTTCAGCCTTCTCCTGCTTGAGCTGCTCAATGGCCTGGAGGAGACCCCGGTAGTCGGTAATGCCGTACATGCGGGCGTACTTCTCGTACTCTTTGGGGTCCACGTTTCTCAGCAGCTCTATAATGTCAATGTCCTCATCCGCCTCCGGGCTCTTCTGTTTGGACGGGGTCCTAAAGACACACACAAAAAGATTCAGGTTGAAGCACTGCCGTGAGGATTCTCAAAGGCGGGGTGCGCTGCCGGCCCACGGACTGACTTCTTGAGCTTGGCTCTCAGGTCTCCTTCTAGCTGGGCGGCTGCCTTTTTCTCATCGACGTGGAGGTCTGCGGCGCACTCAATTTCGCCGTGCGTGTTGGAAGCCACGCAGCGGTACTGGCCGGAGTCCGACTTGGTCACCTCGCGGATCTCCAGTTTGGACTCCCGGGCCGTCTGCTCGATGGAGATGCGTCCGCCCTGGGTCAACTGCCTCCACTTGCCCTTCATCCACTTGACGCTGGGGATGGGCTCGCCGCCCACATTGGCGATGAAGGTAGCGGTGCCCTCTGCAAGGAGACCGCAGCATCTCTGTATTAATTCCAGCCGATCGTGTCCGCTTCTACAGGTTCGACAGGTTCTTATCGCTGTCCGGCGTGCGTGTGCAAGCGCTCGTCTTTTTGACACCGTAGGAAGGTTGAGCGTTACTGCCTTTGTTCGTTTTGGGCAAGGTGCGGGCTATCAATAAGTGCGAGTGACGTCAAACACATTCTTCCGTACGGTAATACCGAAATATATGCAAATCAACCCGAAAAGTTCCGATGAAACGAATCGACAAAAAAACAGGGCACTACAACGCAACAATTACAACTACTTTTACGTTTGTAAAGGCAAAATGTAGTGGAGTTTGTTTTATTTTTTAATTTAATTTCCATCTTCATTATTTTACAACCTTGTTTGCAACTAAATACGAGCAAAATGGGACATTTCTGCATATGATGTGAGACATTGCCTGGGCGCCCGTTCATGTGGTGCAGTTTTGTTGTTGTTGTTGCTTGTTTTGTTTTTTGCGGCGGATTTTTTTTCCAGTGTCTTGCAATGTCCTAGCAAAGGAGGAGGAGGAGGAGGAGGAGGAAGGTGTCTCACTCTCGGTGACATGCATGCCCTTGGGCTCCTGGATGAAGAAAAGCTGGTCCAGCTTCTTGGTGGATGAGACCTCAGCGACCGCATCCGTGACCACGGCTTCTTTATCTTGAACGACAAAAACAACCAACAACACAAACGGTAAGACCAGGGAAGGCTGACAAGCGTCTGTGCAGTACCCCCGACGCTGACGGTGACTCGCTTGTCAAACATGGGTCACACTTCTCGACCAAGTACTTTTGCTCGGTTTCCGCAACGCCTTCAGAGATTGCAAAAATGAAATACGGGCAACCCGAAAGAGCAGGCGGCTCCGTTTACCCTTGACAGTGACTTTGGCGCGGCACAGCTCGCTTCCGACGTCGTTGGTGGCCTTGCAGATGTAGTCGCCGGCGTCGCGACGGGTCGCCGCGCCGATCTCCAGGCAGGCCGTCCCGTCCGAGAAGGTGACGTCGGACGTAGCGGACGGCGTCAGCTCTTTTCGGTCTTTCATCCACTGGATCCGGAGAGGAGGCGAGCCGCGGACGTGGCAACGCAGGCTCAGACGCTCGCCCTCAGCCACGGCCGTGGACTTCAGAGGGACGTCAAACACCGGGGCAGACTTGGCCTCTGCGGGTGTAAGGGCGTACACGTTAGCTGGCGCCACACCAAACATATTTTATGAGCAACAAATGCTTCACAAAGCTCAATCATTTGCCAGGCTATTAAACACGCTAACAAAGCCACCTTGTTAGCCACGTTATTTGTCAAATACTGAATGTTAGCTGCATTATTAAGAATGCTAACCGTTAGACTGGTGGAAATGCTCATCGACCTAAAACGCTAACAAAATTCAAGCTTGCCATGTTATCAAAGGATCCAGCAGGTCAACCTTCAAGGTCGGCCATGCTATTAAACGTAAGCTAATTTTACGAACCAGAGTGGCGACATCTTGAACAAAATTAAAAAAGCCATGTTAAGTATGAATTAAAATAAATGAAGAAATAAATGAAGTTATGCTACGATCACACTAGGAACCAGAGATGCCAGTAACGTGTCACAAAGTCAGTTATTTGGGAAGTTGCAATTGTAAGCTCTATTTCGGAAAATGCGAACAAATTTAAAGCCGTGAACACGAGCATCATTGTAGAATTCGAGCCGTGAACAGACGATCAGAATCGGAACCGGAAGTAATCTAATAACGCAAATGGAGCTAAACCGCTTGGGATGCTCCAAAAGATGATCCATTGATCTGCGGAGCGCTCGTTTTGGACTGAGCAGCTGGTCGGACGGGCCGCGTCGCGTCCCCCGCCTTTCCATCCATCCCCTCATTATATGTTATGTCTTGTGACTTGTTGTAACTGTCATATGCTTGTTAAATGTGCTTGGGTATTTTTTTTCTCCTAGTACTCTAATTATCCTCAGAAGAGCATAGTTCGAGCGTGGTTTTTTTTTACCCCTCCCCTCCCCTTGTGGTTTCCTTTCTAACTAAGATCTCGGGGCGCTTTACAGCGAGTACCGACAGGCCCTTTGCACTGTATCCCATGTTCGTCATTGTTTTTTTTCATGTCTTGTGCGGAGCGTGCCTGTTAAGTGATGTTTCGTTGCACGAAAGTGTAATGACAATAAAGATCCATCCATCCATTTCATTCTCGACGGCATATTGGTGGAAAATGCTCACAAAGCTCCGACATTGCTGGTTGCACATTTCGTGGTGAGGGCGAACTGACCAGAGATTTTGAGGGTAACGTCGCACTCCGCCAGTCCTGCCTCATTGGTCGCTTGACAGCTGTATCGTCCGCTGTGATCGCGCTGGCTGTTCTTGATGCAAAGCACAGCCATGTTGCTCTTAAAGCTGAAGTCATAATCGTCGGAGCCCGAGATGTCGGCGCCGTCCTTGAGCCAGAGGACGGACATGGGCTGGGACCCGGACACCCGGGCTTCCATCTTGACCAGGCGGCCCTCGATGTCCTCCAATTCCTCAGATGGCTTCTTGGTGAATATCGGAGGGTTCTTTTGCTCTACGAACGAGACAAGGGCCATTAGTCGTACAGACCATGGTGAGGGGTGGGTGGGGTGGGGATAAAACCAGAGGGACGGGAAGAGGTGAAAAGACCGGGAAAGGATGGGGGGGAGCACAAAGACCGGGGTTGCACGGGGGGCAGAAAGGACACAGAGATCGGGGATGGGACACAAAGACCAGTGGTTTGGACCAAAACCTTTGACTGTGACATCACAGGAGCAGGAGTCCTTCCCGACATCGTTGGTGGCGTGGCAGGA
The DNA here is from genome assembly GCA_026261675.1 of Hippocampus mohnikei. Taxonomy (NCBI): domain Eukaryota; kingdom Metazoa; phylum Chordata; class Actinopteri; order Syngnathiformes; family Syngnathidae; genus Hippocampus; species Hippocampus mohnikei. The sequence continues at coordinate 316,076 of JAKGUB010000106.1, read as the reverse complement.
GTATCTTCCCGTGTCGCCTTTGTCGGCCTTGACAATGCTGAGCTGGGCGGTGTTATCCTCTGTGCGGATCCTGTAATTCCCGCCGCTGCGGATGTCCTTGTGGTCCTTCGACCAGGTCACCTTCATGGGCATCGAGCCGGTCAGGTGACACTCCAGCTCCACGCTTTCGCCCACCGTCACCGCCTGCGTCGCCAACAACTTCCTGTCGAAGACGGGCGGATACCGCGGTTCTGCGAAGAGAGGGAGGATTATTTTTCTTTGCTTATTTGTTTCGTTTCTTTAACTTTGCAGATCTTTTCTGGCACCGACCTAGCAGGGTGAGCTTTGCTCTGCACGACGCTGAGCCGACACTGTTGGTGGCCACGCAGGCGTATTCCCCGGCGTGCCTCATCTCACTGCGGTTAATGGTAAGCGCGGCTGTGTTATCGTGGTAGAGCGCCGAAAATTCATCCCCGTCCCGCACCGGCTCGCCATCCTTCAGCCAGGAAACCTCCAGAGGGGACGAGCCTGCCACGCGGCACTCGAAACGGACCGTAGAGCCCAACGTCTGCTGGAGGCTCACGATCTTCTTCGGGAAGCTCGGCGGGGTCTTGGCCTCTGAGGAAGGGAAGCCAACGTCAGTCAACCATCCTGACCCTGTGCTCAAAGTGCCCATCAGTAAGCCACCATTCAGACACTCTTGTGTGGTCCTCGCACCACTCGTAGAAGCGTGGAGAATTCACAAAATTAAACCTACAAATTGCGCTAAATCTGGCACAGGTGACGGCGTGACCGACCTTGAACGCTGAGGCGACACATGGAGGCGGCCGTCCCGATCTTGTTCTCGGCCTTGCAGGTGTACTCGCCCACGTCGGCCTTGGTAGCCTTGCTGAGTTTGAGGCAGGCCACGCCTTTGCTGTACTCCAACCTACAGGTGGCACTGGAGCGCACCTTGCCATCGCCCTTGAACCAGGACACTTTGACCTCGGGGGTGCCCGCCACGTGACACTTGAGGCAGACGGCGTCGCCGGACGTCACCTCCATGGGCTCCAGGGGCTCCAGGAAGTACGGCGGCTCTGCGAGGAGACAAAGTCAAAATCCTGGTTTGACCTGTACAGTGAAACTCCTCTACAACGAAATCATGTTTGCAGCAAGACATTTTTCACAAAAGGGGGTTTTTCACTGGAGCAAATTTGATCTCAGATGTAAGCACACACACACACACAAACATTGTGTACACGCACACACAAATTTTGTGTACTCTATTTTTAGAGTAAGTCTCTCTTATTAGCGCTCCAGTTAGCATAAGGTTTTTAGCATTATAAGTAAAGCATTCGAGGAAACGTTTATTTGAATGTCCGTCGAGCCACACTGAGCAGCTAATCGGATGCATTCAACTTCTTCTTCTATGGACCTAGCTTCAGTATCTACACACATAGACAGCGAGGTCCCTCTTGGCCAATTGGAGGCCAGGATGATGCTCGATAAGCCAATGGCAGAGCAGCTATGCGTATGTTGCGTTCAGGAAACTCGCAGCTGTGATCGAAACATCGTTCACTATGTAAACCAGTGTGGTGGTTGCTGTTGCCATTTCCGAATGAAGCAGTAGAGGTCGCTGTTGGATTAGACTTCGTTGTAGTGAATGTCTTTGCGAGGCTGGAGCAGAGAAAATGATTTCGTATAGCGCAAAAGGGTTTTTTTTTTCCGTCATATGGGGGGCAGGAGAATGGGAATGGTGTTAATGCATGAAGATTTTTGTCACATTTTTTCGCCCATGTAGGTTTCGTTCTAGAGGAGTTTCACTGTGCCATCACCATTCTCAATGGGTATTGCGATTCGCGTACTTACCCAGAATGGTGACGGCGGCCTGGCATTCATCTTTGCCGGCATCGTTGGCCACGCGGCAGGCGTACTTTCCGGCGGCGTCCTTGTCCTCTGTGCTGAGGCACTCCAGGATGCAGGCGCTCTCCGTCGTGCTCAGGTTGTATTTGTACGACGCAAACACCGGCTGCTCGTCCTTGAACCAGCTCACCGAGATCTCGGGCGTCCCCGAGTACGTACACTCCAGCCTCAGAGGTTTGCCTTTCTCCACAGACACGTCCTTCAGCTTCTTCACGAACAAAGCCGGCTCTGGAAGAGGGACACGAGGGGAGGCCGGGTGTCGGTCACAATCCACTCGGTCCGTGGTGACACGCACACAGACGCAAAACTCCTTTTTTGAATTGAAACCTCAAAGTATGAGACACACAAGAAATTCAGGTGAACCTGCACTACTCATTGGCTGATTCATCGTTATCGATGATTTTTTTCTGCGAAAAATGGACATCAGTCAGGCCCAAGGGCCAACACGCTGCTCCCTTCCATAGATGACTGATACACGCAACACGGCTTCAACGTCAAAGACACTGTCAATGCATGAAAAAGCCACCATTTCAAGCATGAAAGGCAGGCCCGGCCGCACCTTTGAGCAGGAGGTTGACGGGGCAGCTCTCTTGGCCCACGTCATTGATGACCTGGCACGTGTACTCCCCGGCGTGACTCCTGTCCACCCGGTAGAGCTGCAGGAGGACCCGGTTGTCCTTCAGCGAGAAGTCGCAGTTGCGCCCGGCTTCCAGCTCCGCGGTCCCCCTGAACCACTTCACCCTGAGGGGGGCGCTGCCCTTTACGATGGCCGAGAAGGCGACATCCGACCCCGGCGTGACCTCGGCCGGCTCCGGCGCAACCACGAAAGACGGCGGCTCTGCCGACAAGAACAAGTCACGATGAATGAAATCCAGCCGAGGGGGGGGGGGGCTGGATGAACCCAAGGACCCGTCTTACTCAGATTCTCATTCATTTTAACGCATGGACAAATATAATGATGGTAACAAAAGAATGGAAGAACTCATGTCGGGCCATCACCAAAGTCAATCTCTTCGGGCATTGAACTGGCCAAACCGGGCGGGCTCTTTACGGCGTTGCATGTTTGCTTGTCTGTCGTTCAGTCACACGATACACCTCACGCGGTGGCAAATGAACGAGAAATGGTGAACCTCGAACGCCTGCATTGCCTGCACGGCAGACTCCGCTTACCTTTGACATCCAAGGTGGCGCTTGTTTCGCTGGATCCCGCCTCATTGATGGCCTTACACCTGTAGCGTCCCGAGTCGGACAGCTTGAGGGTCGGTACCCTGAGGGTGCAGCTGTTGTCACTGAAGGAGATGTCGCAGGCGGGCCCGCTGTGGAGTTCCTCGTTGTCGCGGTACCAGGAAATGGTGAATGGGGTCGAGCCCGACACCTTGCACTCCATCTCGCCGGCTTTGCCCACCACCGTGTTACAGTCCTTCAGTTTTCTCGTGAAGGAAGGCGGCACAATTTTGTCTGTCGGGAGGGAAGGGCGAGACAAAGGTGGGATACGGCCAGGCTCACTTTCTCTCTCAGTTTGTGACAACAGTCAAAAAAGAAGACCCCGATCTAGGCAGCGAGTCTACAAACTGTGTAACATGAGCTGAAACATAAAAGGAAGTGCCACCAACCTAAAACAGTCAGATTAATTTTGCTCAGGTCCTTCCCGACCTCGTTCATGACCTGAAATGTGTATTCTCCAGAATCCAGTTTCTCCGCAGCCAGCACGTTCAGGCTGGATATCATCCGGGAGAAAGAAATGGTGTATTTCCTGCCAGAGGCCAGTTCCACGCCATCCTTGAACCACTTGGGCACCAGCTCTGGGGTGCCGCACACTTTGACTTCCAGGGCGGCAACGTCGCCAGCTGTCACGCTCAGACTTTCGGGCTTATCCACAATCTTGGCAGGTTCTGCAAGTGACAAACACGGAGCACAAGGTCTTTAAAACCAGTCCCGCTTTCGGAGAATGAAGAGAAAGGGAGAGAGAATTATTCGGTCACCAACCTAGAACAGTCACGTTTGCAAAACACTCTGTACTCCCGGCGTCATTGCGCAGCTGACAGGTGTACCGGCCCGCTGCGGCTGCGTCAGCCGAAAAGACTTTGAGAGACACCCGCTGGTTCTCAAAGCTGATTTTTCTGTTGTCGTCGTCCCTAAGAATGTGGTCCTTGTCCAGAACCCAGGACACGGCGATGGGCTCGGAGCCTCTGACGGTGGCCAAGAGACTCACCTCCTGTCCCAGAACCACCATCGCATTGGACAGTTTCTCCATGAAGGACGGAGGCTCTGGAGAAGACCAACAAACCAGTCAGCAAGGGAAAGCAATCCAACCTTGGTTCCGCACCCAATCCTTTGAAGTCCACAGACCTCTGAGTTTAACTGATGCTTGGCAGGTGTCACTGCCGACAGGGTTTGATGCCTTGCACTCATAGCGGCCGGCGTCGGCGGGTTCAAGCCCAATGATGTGCAGTGTGGCCGAGTTGCCCACGCTCAGCATCTTGTGCTTTCTGCTCTGCATCAGGGGCTTGCCCTCCTTGAACCAGGCAGTCTGGAAGGGGGATGTGCCGCTCATCTCGCAGTAGAGACTCACGTCCTTCCCCTTCAGCCCCTCTACCGGTTCCGGTAGTTTCATGAATGATGGTGGGTCTACGGGAACACCAACACATCATTACAGAGGCGCAAGAGGCATACGGGTGGTGTAAAGTCTTAAAGCTGAAATCCGAAAAGCTATGGCGTTTGCATGTTCTTCCCGTGGTTGCGTGGGTTTTCTCTGGATACTCTAGCTTCGTCCCATGTACCATCGAAGACAAAATTAGATGCGAATGCTTGTTTGCCTATATTTGTCCTGGCGATTGACTGGCGACCAGTTCAGAGTGTTCCATTCCTCTGCTCAAAGTCAGCTGGGGTGAATGCCAGCCCAGTCGCAACCCTCGAGTGGGGATAGGTGCGATAAGAAATGGATGGAAGGAATTTGAAAAAATTTAATTTGGACTACATGTCCTGTGATTGACTGGTCCCAGATGTGGTCCACCCTTCACCCGATGCCAACTTGGATCGAATCCACTTACCCCCATAACCCTGACGAGTGAAGCGGTATTGAAAAAAAACCCCAAAACAAAGTATTAGGAAGATGGTGGTCTGCAACCTTCAAGCAGTAAAGGTCAAGTTCAAGTCAAACGAACGCAGAGTTGTTTGGCTGTGCAAAACAGAGCACTACGTAATAGACGACAGCTTTCAGCTCTGCGATCAGCTGACAGGAAGTCAGTGAAAAACCAACCTTTCACAGTCACAGTGGCGCTAGAGCTGACGCTGCCGGCGTCGCTCTGAGCTTCGCACGTGTACACTCCGTCATCGTCAAAGCCAGCGCTGTGCAGCTCCAGGGTGGCCACTGAGTCAACGAACGACGTGCTACAGTTGCCTCTGTCCATTAGCTTGGTGTCCTGCTTGTACCAGGTCACCTTGATGGGTCCGGTACCGGTGACCCTGCACTCCAGGCGCAGTGGCTCGCCCCGCTTCACACACTTAATGGCTGGGAGTTTCAACACAAACTCAGGTGGTTCTGGAAAGGCCAAAACATTTGCATTAGCCGACGGAATGTCTGTGGAGATTCAGGTCATGGCAATCCGAAAAGTGGACGGGAGGCAAACGGACTCTTGATTGTGTGCCACACTTCAGACTCAGCAACACTGTCACACAAAAGCTTGTTTGCTCCAATGACAAACTTCTTCGAACAACAGTGCGGAGTTTTCTGCACTGTTGTTGATCCAGCGTAGTGCGGAGTGACTCTAACCGATGAAGAAAGCAGTTGAACTTACACGTCGTTTGCATCGCAGAGAAAAAAAGGGGGCATTCCTTTGAGGACAATTACGCCCAAATTCTGGACTGAGAAGACGAATTTAAACGAGGTGTGAAAGAGGCCACCTGTGTCAAACTTGAAGGGCCCGGGAGGTTCGCGCAATCTCTCCCCCAAAGATTGTCTCCCCACATGGGAAAGTTGGCCGCAAAGTCGCTTTCGCCAGGCAGGTGAGCCAGACATACCGGGTGACAATAATCCTACTGGGATGAGCCCCAGGGCACACATTCACCAAAGGCCTAACTAGGGGTACTCCAAACATCAAAGTGAAGAAGCCTTTGAAGCAAAGGCAAATAGTCGAGTTGCCTCCATTCAACTTTGAAGGATATAAGGCGCTGAAGCGAGCGAGGGGAGTTGCAGGGCACCGCGGAAATGATGTCGTGTGGAGTGGGGGATGGTCGACTCATGTGCAAGACAGAAGAAAGAGACCCGCATGACGGCAAAGCTGCGCCAACGCCAACACTGACGACGCCACACAAAACATAGCGACGAGACGATTGTCCAACCTTTGACCGTCAAGTCTGCGCTGGAGTGCACGGAACCGGCATCGTTGCTGACTTGACATGAGTAGACCCCGCTCCGGGTGACCCCCACGGAGTAGAGCTCCAGGAAGCAGGAGAGCCCCTCCAGCCCCATGAGACAAGTGGGCCCCGTCATCAGCTCCAAATCATCCTTGAACCACTTGACACTGAAGGGTGGCGTCCCCTTGAACGTCCCTTTGAAACGCACGGTTGCATTGGGTACGGTCGCCTGGGACTCAGGCAGGGTGACAAAGCTCGGGGGTTCTGCACATGAGGAAATGGAACAGGCTCTCAAAGCGGTCCTCAAGTTGAGGATCAAGTTAGCAATCCAAAAGTGGGTTTAACCTTTGACTTTTAATGTTGCGACGCACTGGCAGCTTCCCGCAGAGTTGCTGAGTTTGCAGGAGTAGGAACCTGCATCTAAAACCTCTAAGTGCTCAATCTCCATGCTCACAGTGTTCTCTTGCTGAATCAGCTTGTGTTTGACGCCGCTGGCGATCTTGGCGCCGTCTTTCTGCCATTCTACGGAGATGGGAATGGACCCGGATATCTTGCAAACCATCTGGACAAAAGAGCCCAGAATCTCCCGCATGTCTCGTAGGGGTTTGATGAAGCTCGGCGGGATGACTTGTTCTGTCGCCAGGAGAACAAACACAAAGTGATGATCTGGTTCAGACGTCAGGGTGTTCTTCATTCACCATCCTCTTCACACCAACCTGACACAACCACTTTGACCGTGCAACTGCAGCTGCTGATGTGGTTGGACACCTTGAACACATAGTCTCCTTCGTCCTCTCTCTGCACTGACTTAATCTTCAGGCTGCTGATGTTGTTCTCAAAGCTTAGCTTGTGTTGCCTGATAGACTGAAGCTCCTTGCCCTCCTTGAGCCAGCGCACTTTGAGCTCTGGTGAGCCAGTTACCTTACAGTCCAGACTGACCGGATCTCCAGACGTCACCTTCACCAACTCAGGTTTCTCTGAGATCTGAGGAGGTTCTGCAAGTCAGTAAAGTCACAAAGTTACGGTAGGTCCAGCATCAGACCAGGGTCGCAAAGGAGAGGTCGGTCGGTGAAGGGTGAGCACCTTGGATGGCCAGGGTGGCGACACACCTATCCTGGCCGGCGTCATTCATGGCCTGGCAAGTATAAGACCCGCTGTGACCCGCTTCACACTCAGGGATCCTGAGCATGGCCACATTGTTCTCAAATGTTCTCTCAATCTTTGGATCGTCCAAAATCCAGTTTCCATCCTTTTGCCATTGTACAGAAATGGTTGGAGAACCGTCCACCACGCACTCAAAGACCACCTTCTTTCCCACAACGCAGGTGGCATTTTGCATTCTTTTGGTTAAGGTTGGTGGTTCTGTTTGAGAAAAACGGACATGAATTCTGCCCGTCGACGAGAACCTGAGAACATTTCAACTCTAAAGGGACCAACCTTTGAGGCTCAGTGCGGCCTTACAACTGCAGCTTCCGACCTCATTGGCGACAGTGCACTGGTATTCCCCAACATCGCCGGTGTCACATTTGTTTATCTCCAGGCCCACCGTGTCGTTGACCAGGGAGAGGGCATGTTTAGCACTAGCTTTCAGCTCCTTGCCGTCTTTGTGCCACGTGATCTTAAAGGGAGCGGTGCCGGTGAGTTGACAGTTCAGCCAGGCACCGCAGCCCGTCACAACGCTAGTTGGCGTCAGCTCTCGCAGAAACACGGGTGGCTCTGACGTCAGGAAACAACACGGTCATCCTCTCAGGACTTGCAACTCTACAGCAGCCACTGAGACGTGCGACTGAACTGACCTTTGACCTGCAGTTCCATGCTGCAGCTTTCGCTTCCCGCTTCATTGCGAGCTTCGCAGAAGTACATTCCACTGTCATTGACGGTGGTTCTGCACAACTCCAGGGTGGCCGAGGAGTTGACGAAGGCCATCTGGTGCTGATTGTCGGGGCTGATCTCGGAGCCCTCCCTGAACCAGTAGATGTCTATCTCGGGTGTGCCGCTCACTTGGCACTCAAACATTTGAGTCTGACCCGGTCGGATCACAGACAAGCGCGCTGGCGTACGTGTGAACTTTGGAGGTTCTGTGAGGGGAAGCAATCACATGCATGTCTGTCAGAGATACCTCAAAAGGAAGACTCGAGTTTGCCTTTCAACCCTACAAATCTCACGTTTGTGCAGTTTGGTCTATCAGCTAAGACTTTTAAGCCTTGTGAACCATCGGTTCACCTATGCATTTGAACATAAAACAATTCTCTGTTGTCAATATTTTAGAACTTTGGCTGTTTCTTTTTTATTTAAATGACTGACACAATGTGGGAACCGACAGACAGAAGAGGAAGTAGCTCTGATGAGAAACCTTTGACAAAGAGGGTGGCCTGGCAGGAGATGGAGCCCACATCGTTGTGAACCTCACAGACATAGTCACCGGAGTCGGAAGTCTTAACAAAGAAGAGCTCCAAAGAAGTCGATGCATTGTCCTTTGTCACCAGGCAGTCGGCGCTGGACAAGATCTCTTTCTGGTTCTGAAACCATTTTATGGTCAGTGGTGGCGTGCCTGAGACCAAAGCACTGAAATGGACCTTTGAGCCGGGCAGAACGTTCATAGATTCTGGTGGTTCAATAATGCAGGGAGGCTCTGGAAAAGTAGAGAATCCATAATTGTGAACCGGCTCAGCGTGGTTCTAAAACTCTCAACAAAAGACTCTCAAACCTTTGACAAACAAGGTGCCCGAGCACTGGGCGCTTCCCGCCTTGTTCTTAGCGATGCAGGCATAGCTTCCGCTATCTTTGCTATTCAGATTGGAGATTTCCAGGAAAGCCACATTCTCAAAGAAGGTGCACTTGTGTTTGTCGTCCGTCTGGATCTGGTTTTCGTTTTTGTACCACTGGATGCTGAGGGGCAGGGAGCCCGACACCACACACTCTAGATGTGCAAAGGAGCCTTTGATACCTTCGCTTTGCTCCAGCTTCCTCGTGAATGCCGGCGCAATGATTTGATCTGATGTGGAGAAAGAAAAAGAGGTTAGCAATAGGGCGCGCATCCAGGCCGAACCCCGTGATAAGAGATCTCGCACACGTTGTCAACGGACCCAAAATGGTGAGTGTCGCCTTGCAAGAACTCCAACCAACATCGTTGGAGACCTCCAAGGTGTAGTCGCCGTCATCACGTTTGTCTGTTTTGTTGATTTTTAGCACAGAGCTGGAGTCTGTGCTTTGTACTTTGTATCTCTGGTCGGAGACCAGCTCTTTGCCGGCCTTCAGCCAGCGCACCTTCAGTGGCTTGGTGCCCGAGAACCTGGCCGCCAAGGTAGCCAGATCTCCCTGAGTCACACTGATGGACTTTGCCTCCTCTGTGACCTTAGCCGGTTCTAAGATGTTGAAAAACAATAAGTCAGCAAAGTTTCCACAGACTCATAGACGCTACAACGTCGGAGCAGATGAAGAGGTCTTGTGACTGCGCTGCTACCAAGGGACGCCGGAGTCAGTTTTTGAACTACCCTCCAGACAAAGGCCTTCCAACGAGTTAACTCGCTAGGAACTAGGCACGAACAGACTGTAGGGGTCCACATAACACAAACACAACTTAGAACTTGACTCTGATCCTCGCTGGCTAACTAGCTTATTCCCTTCAGTCTACAGGTACGTACGTGATATTGCACCAGGGACCTTCTCGACACATTGACCAATATTTATAGATACTTGCGTGGCACAATTTGCCATCATTTCAAATTCTATATTTACACGTGCTGCATCCAAAAAGTTCCAGGACTGATTTGAAATCCAAATGACAAACATGAAACTTCCCATTAAAGTCAATCCCCTGGAATCTAACACACTTATGCCCATATACACTCCTCCTACGTTGAGCCACGTTGGAGGGGAGATTTCCATTTGTGTTGAAAAGAAATCCTTTCTGACACCAGTCCTGGAAATTTTCTGAGACGCCTTTGGGGACAATCAAATGCTTGGGCAAGTGAGTATATCACAAATAATAATATGAGGAGGTAACTATGCATATAAATGGTTTTCAAAGTCACAACTAAATGAGTTTGCCAATGCTGGATGTGGTCTGGCGAACCCGGTTGGAGCTGCATTGACTGCTTGAGGTTCAGGCAACAGTTTGGATGTGGAGAACTACTGACCTTTCACGGTCAGAACGGCAGAGCAGGTCTGACTCCCCGCCTGATTCTGGGCCTGACATGAGAATTTGCCGCCATGCTTGCTGTGGAGCTCGGTGATCTGCAGCACGGCAGTCTGGTGCTCATACCGAATCTGAACATTTTCGGCCTCTTTCAGCTCATAGTTGTCTTTGAGCCAGGTGACGGTTATGGGCTCCGAGCCCTTCAGGGTGCACTGCAAGGACACTTGGCTGCCAACTAAGCCACTGACATTATCCAGCTTTTGCAAAAACGAAGGAGGTTCTACAACAGAATTAATCATCATGCCTTGTGTTAGATCATTAAAAAAAAACAAAAAGACAAGTTCTCAAGTAAAATGACAATGGAGTGTCAAAGCAGAATAAGCAAAGATATTCAAAAGAGTGTCTGACAGGTCTTGCACGACAGGTGCAGTAAAAGTTTTGATCCTGTGCACAAAGTCGATGCGAGATCATCTGAACTGACCTTTAAGAGTGACTTGACATTCACAAGTGGCCTTCCCCACTTCGTTCTCCACCGCACACTGGTACAAGCCCACGTCTCCAACCTCCAAAGCCAGCACCTGAAGGGCGACTAGGTCCTGCTCCACAGTGATCCTGTGTCTCTTGTCGTTCCTCACCAGCTTTGTGTTTTTGTAAAAGGACACAGTGAATGGAGCCGAACCAGAGACTTGGGCCTCCAGAATCATTTCAGAACCCTTCACCACATCCTTGGGCTCCAAGAAGCGAGCGAACACCGGGGGCTCTAGAGAGGAACACAACGGAGCAGCCGACATGTTCAATCGAACTGCGCAAAACACACCACCAGAACTGGTGTTGGCTTACTCCTGCTTCATCAGAGCACCTCAACACCATAAAAGTCTGTCCGGAACGGCGGGTAAAGTGCTACCGAAAAGAGGACGAACCTTTGACCGTGACCGTGCTACCGCAAGAGTCGCTGCCAGCCTCGCTGGTAGCAATGCACACGTAGTCTCCGCTGTCCTCAACAGCGCACTTGACTATCTCCAGAGAGGCCACCAAATCCAAAGAGGTCACTGTGTATTTAGGACCGTGGCTGATCTCCATGCCATCCTTCAGCCACCGGAAACCTATGACAGGACTGCCCGTCACTTTGCACTGCAACTTGACTGGGCTGCCGCTGACCACCAGCCTGGTGGCCTCGGGCTTCATCACAAAGGCAGGAGGTTCTGAGAGAAGAGGTGAATGGGGATTAGTACTCAGGCTAGGGTGAAACAGGGATGTTCGCGCGTACGACGGCGGGCACCTTTTACAAAGAGGACTGCGGTGCAGTCCACCTTGCCGGCGTCATTGGACACCTGGCACGTATATTTAGCAGAGTCGCCGGGCTTAACGGAGGAAAGCTCCAGAGTGCTCCCGGAGGCTTCTTTCTTGATGAAACAAGAGCCTCCACTGCTCATTTCTCTGTCTTCCCTGAACCACTTCACAGACAGAGGAGGGGTTCCGGTGAAAGCAGTCTGTAGGCAAACTGTCGTTCCAGGTACAACATCCTGGTCGTCGGGTGTCGCTGTGAACACCGGCGGCTCTGGAGGCCACAAGCGAGACGGAAACATGCACTTTACATTCGCATTGAACCAATAACAAGGCAGCGCAAGACACAATCACACCTTTGACGTAAAGTATGCCGCTGGTTTCTTTCATGCCGGCCGAGTTGGTGGCTCTGCATTTATAAACGCCAGAGTCGGATTTCTCCAGCTGGCCGATGCCGAGTGTGGCACAGCTCTCCTTGAAGTCTAGCCGGAATCTGGCTCCGGACTCAATTTCACGTTCATCTTTGAACCAAGCGACGGCGATGGGCTGGGACCCGGACACCTTACACTCCAGTGAGACGTCGCTGCCAATGTTACCATCGACCCGTTTTAGGACCTTGGTGAAGGTTGGTGGCATTATGCGGTCTGCATGTCGAAGAGAAGGTATTGTGGGTGTTAGTGGTCATAAGAAGAACGAAAAACTGACCGCTCTCCATCAAAGTCCCTCACACACAATCACACTGAAGAGGTTACGGCAAAGCAAACCTAGAACTGTCACAGAGCATGTGCACTGGTCTTTCCCAACTTTGTTGGTGAGCTCCATCTTGTACACGGACGTGTCCCCCTTTTCTGCTTTGAGAATCTTCAAGGAGACAACATTGTCCTTCTGGCCCATCTTATATTTACGCCCACTGATCATCTCCTTGCCATCTCTGAACCATTTGACTTTAAGGTCTGGGCTTCCGGCAACGGTGCACTCCAGCGTGGCCGAATCACCTGCCGTCACGCTGATGGACTCTGCTGGTTCTACAATTCTGGCGGGTTCTGAGATAAGATTGGCACAAGAGGAGAGACGTTCAGCACTTCCAATTGAGAAGACAAGAAGAACAAAGGAGACCGTGCGGGGGATGTCATCTGACCGTGGACTGTCAGAGCAGCTTCACATTTCTGTTGACCGGCTTCGTTCTCGGCATGGCACAGGTATTTGCCGGCGTGGCTGCTGGACACGACTGCTATGGACAAGCTCGCGACGTTGTTCTCAAACGACATGGTGATGTTTGGATCATCGTTTCTCATTATTTCAGAGTCTTTCATCCACTTGACTGCGATGGGGGCCGACCCCTTGACGGTTCCCTGAAGCTTCAATGCATTTCCCAGCACCGCCGTCACACTTTCGACCCTCTTTGTGAAGGTCGGTGGCTCTACAGAAAGATCAAAGCCACTGGGAGCTAAGCGAGAGGCCAAAGAGTGAAGGTCAACAGACGTTATTGTTTTACCAACCTTTAAGTTTGACTAAGCCCTTGGTGGTGACTTTGCCCACAGAGTTGGAAATGACACACTGATATTCTCCCATATCTGCACTTTCAAAGGACTGGATCTCCAACCTCAACACGGGCTCTTGGGAGATGACCTTGTATTTGTGGTCACCACGGATGGGCCTCTTATTTTTGGACCAAGTGATCTCAAAGGGAGCACTTCCTGCGACTTCACACTCCAGCCCAGCGCTGGCGCCCTTCACCGCCTCCACCATCTGCAGCTCTTTCTTAATGGATGGCGGCTCTGTTATCAGAACAAGTCGAGAGCATAAGTACAATGTTCCCCGCCGCATTGCAGGTCATCATCCACACCGCCGTGATATCACGGCCCCTTTTTATTTGATTAATTTGTTTATGGGGGGGTGTTTGTTTGTTTTACAGTGTACGGGCAAGTGCCAATTTATAGTTGCACGGCTTCGCTGCGGTGCCACTTTGCGCCATAAGATGCCAGGCAGCAACGAGCTCGACCGGAGGAGATGCAGCATGAACAGCAAGAAGTCCCAACTCATGACCCCCAACACAATTACAACAGTTGTAGTGTTTTATGTGCCAGTGTTACAGGGAAAAATAAGCAGCATGGATGGCCTCTAATGGTGACAGGCCTGGAACATCTCCCCGGTGATCAATGGGGTCTCACTGAACAGGTCCACGCAGATGCAATCGCAAAAGAAATGGCGACGAAGGCGACGTCTCAGACAAACCTTTGACGGCCACGGCCGCACTGCAGCTCTCGCTGCCGGCATTGTTTGACACCTCACAGGTGTAGCGGCCACTGTCAGTGACGAGGACGTTGATGATCTCCAAAGTGGCCGTGCCATTTGTTAAAGACATTTTGTGTTTGTCTCCAGGGCTCAGCTCTCGCTCATTCCAGAACCAGTGGATGTGGAGCTCTGGGGAACCTTTCATGGTGCAATGCAAGCGAGCAGCTATCCCTTGCTTCCACGTGACACTCGGATCCATTTTCTTAACAAAGCGAGGAGGCTCTGCGGGGAGTGGTTGTTTTCAAAACATTTGTTCGGGGAGAAGAAGCAACGCAAAGTGGGAGCGTTGGCTAACAAGTCAGTCAAGTCTTACCTTGAACCGTCACCAGAGCCTCGCAGGAGGAGCTCCCGGCCTCGTTGGAGGCGGTGCACACATACGCACCAGAGTCCTTCACTTTGGACTTGGCAATTTCGAGAACCGCCACCTTGTCATCAAAGGACTGCTTACACTCCAGGCTCTGGTGGACCTTTTTACCATCCCGGGTCCAGATGACCGTCACACCAGTGTCCTCATTCACCTCGCACTCCAGCCTCAGCATCTCATTAATGGCGGCGGACATTGGCTCAAAGGTCTTCACGAATTTGGGCTTGTTGATCACTTGGAGTTCTGTGCTAAAAGTAGCGGCGCCAACGCTGTTGGACGCCTTGCATAGGTACACTCCCTGATGGCCGGGCTCAAGGTTGGAGATTTGCAGGGAGTACTTGTTCTTGTCGCACCTCATAGCATAGTGGTCTGAGGGTGAGATGGCGATGTTGTCTTTGTGCCAGACCACCTCTATGGGTGCCGAGCCAGTGAGCGAGCACTGGAACACGGCCGTTTTTCCCACATAAGATGTCACGGGTTCTGGTTCTGATACAAAAATCGGCGGGTACATTTCTATGGAAAGCAGGTAGAAAATGTCTTAGAAAGCAGAAGCACGAAAACCAGACCTGGCAGCTCACCACTGTAAGAGGCCATTTCTGTCTTGACTACATTTATAGGTCCAAGGTTGCCCTCCCCCCCAAAAAGAAAAAAAAATCACACACGCTGATTTTTTTTTCTTTTCTTTCACAGTTTCACAGCATAAGGAAGCTTGCAACAGGAAGACTTACCAGTGACTGCCAGAGAGGCGCTGCAACTGGCGGCGCCGTGCTGGTTGGTGGCCTTGCAGCTGAATTCTCCGCTGTCGGCTTTGGCAGGGTTCAAGACTTCCAGGCAAGACCCATCGTCTCGGGTGATGATGCGGTACTTCTCGCTTTGCTTGATCTCCACACCGGACTTGTACCACTTGAAGGTCACGCTGGGGGCCTCCTCGATCTCGCACTCAAATATGGCATGGCTGCCGACGTTTATCTCCAGAGGGGCGATTCTCTGCTTAAAGATGGGTGGCACTGAGGCGCACATGGACAAAGAAGAAGATGAATGTCAGTGAACTTGTGGCTGGATAGATTTCATGAACAACACAGACAGACAGAAGGGAGACAGATGGTGGATGTTATTTCATTCTCTGAAAAGAAAACGGATAGCAAGAACACATGCCCTGGAATTGTGAAACCGGATTTCAGATGGTTTTCCTTGGGCTTGGGTTCAGGCTACCGATGGAAAAAAAGGAGGTTGAAGGCTTGAAAGCGTGCAGACACATGGAGAATGGACCAAGACAGACCATGAAGGTGGCCTGAAAGCCAGCGCCAGGCACCCAGTGAGTGCTGCTTCTGATCTTCAGACAGTTAAGTGCAAAAATACGAGATGAGGTGAGTTGAGTGAAATGGGAACGTTTGAAAGACAAATGAAATACATGTGCGTGAATTATGAGGCACTCTCACGGAAAGAAACGACAAAGGAAATGGATGAAATGGCAAGGGATGAAAAAATGGAACATGGATTTTTCTTGAAGTCAAACCTCTTGAGACCACTGTGAGTCTGGAAGATGTTGTTGCTCGGCCAGCTTCATTCTCAGCCTCACAAACATATTCTCCTTCGTGTTTCTCCTTGACAATTTTTCTGATAACTAGAGAGTGCGTGTCGAGCTCCGTGAAACACTTGAACTCATTGCCAGATTGCAGCAGTTGCCCATTGAGGAACCACTTGACCTGGGTGACATATTTGATGCTAGTTCTCAGCGTTACGGCCGTGTCCTCCTCAACCGTTACATCTTCCAGACTGGCAACTATCAGGGGACGCTCTCTCGGTCCTGGGCTAGAGACTGAAATCTCCTCTTTGAAAACCTGCTCCGTCCTATCCTCCACGATGCTAACGCCCTCAACCTTTACATCTTCCAGACTGGCAACTGTCGGGGGACGCTCTCTCAGTCCTGGGCTAGGGACTGAAATCTCTTCTTTGAAAACCTGCTCCATCCTATCCTCCATGATGCTAACGCCCTCAACCTTTACATCTTCCAGACTGGCAACTGTCGGGGGACGCTCTCTCGGTCCTGGGCTAGAGACTGAAATCTCCTCTTTGAAAACCTGCTCCATCCTATCCTCCACGATGCTAACGACTTGAGGCTGTTCGGAGGGAGCTGAGGTGGGAGGCAGGGTGGCGGTAAGCACCGCGGTCCCTTCGGCTTTGCGTTGCCTCTTTATTGCGGACTTCACCTCCTGTCTGGACACCACCGCCGACTGCTCAAAAGCCACATGGGCCTCGGTAGAAACTTGGACCTGCGATAAAAAGGGCCGGTCCCCCTTCGCTTCCATGGATTCCTGGACTACAACCTGCTGTTGAGCTGAGGCGCACTTCAGCGCCATTTTGGACTCGTTCTTGACGGTTGCTGCTTGAGATTCAACGGCAGTAAAGTCCACCGAGCTCTCTGCCACACTCACCGTCTGCACAACGGAGGAACTGACTTGTTTCGAGCGGGCCGAAGAGACCTGCGCCCTCTGAGGCTTGTCTAGCTGCATGGTGCCGGGCTGATCTAAAGTCAGAACATGAGCCTCCTGGTGTACCATGGAATGGAAAGCTGCCTGAAGCTCACTTCTGAGGTCAGCTGTGCGAGGATATTCACCCTGGAAAGCCAGTGTGATTTCCATAGGTGTGTCTGTTGATGTGATCAGGTACGTAAACAGTGTGTGCCTGGGTTCTCTTTGAACTTTGACTTCCTGTACTTCGGCCGCCTGGAGCCCTCCGACGACATCGGCCAGCAACACGGGTTGCTCACTGGCTACCGCAGACTGAAGAGCATTCCTGAGCTGACGACGTATGCTGACACTGGATGCTTTTGGCATCTGAAGCACAAACATCATCTCTTTGGGAAGAGTTGTGCTGTCTTTGGACTCTGACGCAAGCAGAGACAGCTGGGCCTGCTTCGCAGCTGTGACTCTAGCAGACTCTGGTTTGATAATCTCTCGAGAGAGGAGCTCACCCGTTAGGACTTGCTTCTCATCCATCATTATCGACTGCCTAACAAACTGGCCTTCCTGGATCTGGACTGCAAAGTCCTGCTCTGCCGCTTGGAGGATTTCACTGCTCTCAGTGCATATCTCCTTCTCCTCAACCTGGACAGGCTCTGCGGGGACCTTTGGCTCTACGGCGGTCTCGCAGGTGACTTGGTCCACAGCCACCAGGCTCTCCGTATGTCCCGCCTCAATCGCCTGACTCTCCGCTACGCTGGTGAGGTGTATCACATTCCAATGATCCTCCTTCTGCACCAGCGCTCGCTGCTGCTTAGCGTCAGAAGTGACTGGTATCTCCTTGGGCAATTGAATGGGCTGAAAAGACAGCTGGAGAATTTTCTGAGGTCTGGGCTCAGTTCGAAGTTGAGACTGAACTCCAGTCACAGACAAATCTAGCTCTGAGTGCTGATCTGCAGTCAGCTGGAGTTTCTCCTCAGAGATAGCTGCGTGACTACGAACCTTTTCGGCTTTCTGTGTAGCTGTCTGTTGTTCGGGCTTCTCAGTCACAAGAATATCTTCTTTGGGAAGCACATCAACAGTCTGGCTTGACTGGAGATGAAGCAGGGGGGGGGACTCTTTACTCGGCTGAACAGCAACAGTACTCGTCCTGGTCTCAAACGCAGATGTGTCCTCACAAACCACTGTCCTCTGCTCATCCTGGCTGACTGAGTGCAACACAGTCGGACTTTTCCTGGTCCCCGCCTGCTCTGCGTTGGGTTTCTGGCAAGTGAAACTGGTTTCAGAGGGGAGCAGGTTTTGATCGGTGATAACCTGCAAGTGTAACAGCTGCTCGCCTTCTAACTGGGACTGAATGGATCTGGCGCTGTCCAGAGACGGCAATTGCTGGGAGGACTCAGCCCGGAGCAGGTACTTTTCCTGCGCAGATAGACTGACTTTCATCATGCGGTCCTTACAGAGGAGGGCTGTCTCCTCCGCTGGTGTCTGCACGGGGAAGTCCGTCTCCTTGGCCAGAGTGTGTTTGGATTCACTTACTGAGGCCAGAACTAGGCGATGTTGCTCTTGCTTGACAGAAGTCTTAACGGCAGAGTCGGCTGTCGCTAGCTCGGCCGTGTGACCCTCTGGAAGAGCATACTTCTCTGCAGATTGGGCGGAGTACAGGATTTTAACCCCCTCTTTCACCTTGTAACCTTTCTCTTCCTGTGCCCCAGAAAGCTCTTGGGACTGTTCTTTCATAACAGCCATCTGTGATTCCACCTGATGCCCGCTAACTAGATGCATGGGCTCCGATCTCGGCTTGACCGACGCGGCCTTTCTGTCAGCCAGCGGCTTGGTGCTGGTGGTCGAAAGAGTGGTAAGCTCCTCGGCGACAGCCGACATCACATGCAACCTCTCCTCCCTACTTGCCTGGAGCTCAATCACCTCGGGGCTCTGAATGCGGTCACAGTGCTGCTCTGTAAGGCCCTGACTCTCCTCAATAGATGATGTGAAAGCAGCCGTGTGAAGCTGCTTTTGAGGAACAGCTGAAACTTGGGCCGGGCGGGTGGACACCTCGGAAACTCTCTCCTCTACCTCGAGACACTGAAGCACTGCTGCCTGATGGGTCACCTTCTCGCGGTGAATGGTGGCGGCAGAGATATCCAGCTCCGTGAGGGAGCCCACTTGCTCGCTGGGAATAACCCGCCGGTCTTCAGTCCCGATTGTATACACCATCTGATCCGAGCTGACCCCATCCTGGCCTGGGAGGCTGACCTGGTAAAGGCGAGACTCCGTAGCCTGTTCTGTCTTGGAAACTTTATAACTTTTTTTCTGGACCTCAACCTGCTGTTTGTGAGACACAGAACGAGATTCTCGGAGCACAACCAGCTCCGCTCCACTAGATGCCTCCCCAAACTGGTTAGAAGCTTTGCATGTGTACATGCCACTGTCTTCCTGTGTGACATCCTTGACGGTAATAAAGCCAGACCCGTCTGGATTAGTGGTAACGGCACGCTTGGGACTAGACTGGATCTCAACTGTACCTTTGAACCACTGAACTTTGGGGACCGGATCCCCAACAACTTGGTAATGAAAACGAACCTCTGTCCCTGCTGAGCAGCTCACGGGTTGGATCTGCGTTAAGAAGGTGGGAGGTTTGCCCGTGTACTGAAACATTTTCTCGACCCACTTCTCTGCCTGGCTAAGGTCTTCCTTTTTCACCTCCAGGTACGTGGAGCACGTGGTCTGGCCAAACCTGTTGGAGGCGGTGCAGGAATATTCGCCTTCGTGCTCCGATGTGACGCGATTGATAATTAAGGTAAACTCTTCCTTCATCTCGACAAGCTTATACACGGAAGAACTCTTGATCACTTTCCCATCGCGAGACCACTGAACGGTGGGCTTTGGGGTGCCAGACACTTTGACACTAAAGGTGGCGCTCTCTCCGGCGATCACTGCCACTGACGAGAGCTGAGTGAGAAACACCGGCTTTTCCTTTTTCTTCTCTATAGCGGAAGAGTAACGTTTGGGCTCTGGCATGAGTTCAAGTGTTTTTGTTTTGTGAGGCAACTCGACACCGGTGTAGTAGGTCTCCTCTTGCTCCTCCACGGTGGTGACGGTGGTGCGAGAACGTTCTGTCGGAAAACATCGAGCAAGACCGATAAGAAAAATTGTCATCTCAGCCACACAAAAAGAGGACAAAATGCATCCTGCAACAAGAGAAATATTGTCACGCCGTTCTTTCCATGGGGTAGAATTAAGTTGAAGACTAAGATGTTTGTCAAGGCCCTGTCCCCAAACTGACAAAATAGGACTACTAGTACCCTTTTCCATCAGTGTTTATCTTTCTTTGGCAGTCTTAGTTCTTTTTTTATTTCTCATCTTCTTTGTATAAGAGGAGGGAGACGAGCAAAACAAAAATCTCATTACACAGTGCAACCGTTTTGTTTTCACTGACAACCATCTTGAATAGCACAAAACATTCTTGAGATATTTGTGGCATTCTCCATACAACAAGCCAGGGTATCCGAAGTCAAATTCTGTACAAAGCTTTCCAAGGAAAAGATCAGGATGCTGTTGGCGAGAGAGGTCAAACTTGGAGTACCTCTGAATGGCTGACTTTTGTCATGTTCTTTTTATGAGGAACGAAAGTTAATTCAGAGTTTTGGAGAATCTATGGACACCCGCCCATCCATTTTAGAATCCCCTTCTCGTCACGAGAGTCGCGGGCGTATCGTAGCCCATCCCAGCCATTTTCAGGCAGTTGGCAGTGTACACCCTGAACCGGTTGGAGGGGGCGGGGGGTTGTAATGGTGGTAGTGGCAGCAGTAGAAGGTGTCGTCTTAGACGGCGTAAGTGATAAGGGTGCTGGTGTTAGCAGGAGTGGTAGCCTTAGCTTCATCAACCTGCCGGACTGGTTCTAGCTTCATTTAACATCCAAATCATATAAGCATTGGTGACTTGCCACCAAGACAAAGGCCTTATCACGGCTCACAAATAATCCCTGACTCAGGATCATCTGTGGAGACCTCTAAGGGCCATTGCTGACTTTGATTAGAAGCGGTGAATTGGGGTTCCAAATCGGCCCGATTGGCCTAAAGCGCGTTGCATACTGGCCGTAATGTAGGCCGCAAGAATCAGCGGCTTCTATCTCATCACTCCGTGCTTCAGTTATTCACGCATTACATTCACACATTTGACAAGTTACATGCTTTTCTGTGAGATCACAGAAAAAAAAAAAGACTGATTGCGGTTCAACTTTTATTGTATAAACTCTAAGACAAACAACACATTTGTACATGTCAAAGATCTCTGTTGTGTTCACCAAACCAAAAAGATGAGGGCATATTTACAAGTCCAGAAGCACTCTGACCTTTTGAGAAGCATCGCGGGGGGCCGGACGACAAACCACGCAAGCATCTCACATACGTCTACAAGTCAACAATGGTCTGTCACCGCCAAAAAAAAAAAGGATGTTTCTTGAACTGTTTTCGAACTACATGCCAATAAAATGCAAGGAACGGGTCGTGTTTGTGCTTTGAGAAGACAAGTGACTTTTCCAGTCCACTTTCTCTCCTGTTTTCAATGACTTTGGCCTTACAGCAAATCTCAAGCAGCTTCTTTTTTAAAATCCTCAACACGACGACAAGAATGAGACATTTTGGGGTGAGAGTCCTAAACTAACTTACCTTAACAGCCCAAAACTAAAGAGAAGTATGCAGGCGACTTGAAGAACTCCTGATGTGTGTAAAGCTTCTATTATTATTATTATTATTATTATTATTATTATTATTATTATTATTATTATTATTATGCTATTCTGGATATCCGATCAAGTTCAACAATACCGAATGGACTCTTGTTGATTGTCCAGAACGTTTCAACTTTAATCCGAGTGACTTCATCGCTACTTCACTGAACACGCTTGAGAGTCTCCCCTGTTGAGGCATCTGGTGGGTGTGGTTATATGAGGGCGGTTGTTGTGAACGGACGTCTGGTCAAATGATTCATGAGTGGCCACTTCTCAACTGGGATCTTTGTTTCTTTTTTTCGTTTTCTTTCATGTTCAGGATACAACGATATGCAGAGCTGTACTTGCTTCATTTTTCTCGTCAAGTGGTATCCTTTATGGTCATGGAGGAGAGTTGAGGGGGAGATGGGGTGGGGCACGATATTTTCTTATTCCTGGGGTGGTTGGCATCACAGAAAATAAACGAGAACCACTGGTTTAAGACAACAGTAAGTGGCCGCACAATTTGGATATTGTTGTCCTGGAAGGAATTCGAAAGTTATGGACACCGCTGGTTTCAAAGAGAGTGTGAAAGAGGCCATCTATGTCAAACTGCAAAGAGCCTTACTAAACAGAGACCAAAGACAAAGACCCCTTCCGGTTTCGAGGTAAAACGTCTTCAACAACCAAGAGTCCAACTGCTTCGCTTCAACCTATCGGACCGAGAATCTGCACAGACACGTTTCTCTAAAAGACCTTCAGCAGCGCTGAAGTTTCAATCCATCCGGCTGCGTTCTGGATCAAGCATCGGTATTCGCCAGCGTCGCCCTGGCTGGCATTGGTAATGAGAAGGTTAAAGTGGCCTGCGTTTTTTTCCTGAATGATGTGCCTGCAGTCTGTGATGCGCTCCCCATCTTTGTACCACTCAGCTGTGGGCTTTGGCTTCCCACTAACCAGACATTGCAGGATGACCGGCGCACCAACGGAGGCAGTCACATCCGTCAAGGGAATGACACACCTCGGGGCCATCTCGGTCACCTGGAACTCAAAGCTACACAAGTCGGTGGACTTTCCCTTGAAATCCACCTTGTCCTCTTTGGCGGACTCGGCAAACACGTCAAAGTTGATGCTCATGTACCGGTCTTCGCTCATCTCCCCATCCGCGTTGGCCACCAGCCTGACAGCATGCTGAGACTCATCGGCCTCCCGCTGAAACTCAAACTCAAGTTCAATCTCTGACATCTGTCCGCCGTCCGCCGCTGAGTTTCCGACGAGCAAGTCAAACGTCTGTGGCTGGACTTTGGCGCTGCCAAGAGACACGGCTGTCAGCTCCCTGCCTCTGGCCAGTCCAGAGTATTCCTTGGTGCTGAGCAGCACCAGCGAGGCTCTGCACAGTGTTTCGCCAACAACATTGACAGCGCTGCAAGTGTACATGCCGCCGTCCTGCGCTGCAACATTACAGATCTTCAGGAAATGGTTGTCACCCTCGGATGAGTGCAGGTACCGTCTGTCGTTGTGAGGAATTTTTTTGTCCCCTTTGAACCAGGACACGACGGGAGACGGAATTCCCATCAGCGAACATTCAAACATGACGGTGGAACCCTGTGAGCTTTGCACGTCACAGATGGGATTGATAAACCGTGGCGGCATCTCGGTCACCTCAAAAGCTATTTTCAGATTTTCGTGCTCCTGGGTTACAAAGCCCACGGTGCCCTCCTCGTAAATGCTTGGAATGACATCCAGGGATACAATCATGCTCTTGCTATCGGCTGTGTACTCGGGAATGGTGATGATCTTCACCCGTTTCTCAAATTCCTTCACCTGACTTTCATCCAGTTCCACCTCCAACAAGATCTCCTGGGGAGAAGGTGAGCGAGAAGAGTCATCCTTCTCCACGTCAAACTCCATCACGTGCTGATGGGTAACTGCGGGCAGGGCGCGCGTGAGCCTCTCTTCCTGCGACACCACGACCACGAAGGCAACGCTTCGGGCCTCGCCAACATCATTGACGGCGTGGCAGATGTATTCTCCCTGGTCAGCTTTGGTGACAGGGCGGATCGTGAGAGAGATGCTGTCGCCATCTCGCTCCATAAAGATCCGCTTGTCAGCCAACAGCCGGCTTTTGTTGCAGAACCATTTCACCTCAGGCGATGGGTGGCCAAATACCTCAGCAAGAAAGGTCAGAGAGTCATTTTCAAAGACTCTTTTCTTAGTGAGAGGTTTAAGGAAGGCAGGCGGGATTCCGTGCACCTTCTCCTGATGGGCGGCGGGACCAAAAGAGCCGCTCCTCCCAGAAAGCAACCACGGCTCATCTACATTCACCTCAGCTGCTACACTTGCCATGCCCTTATCCGCAGGAGATGCGAAGAACTGGACGGGTGAGAAAAACCTGTCCCTGGAGTCTGACGACGGTCTCATTTGTGTGGGGGGGCATGGAAACTCTGGAGGGGTCTCAAAACCACCTGCTGTATCAGAACTAGGAGTATGGAAGGAATTGGTAGAATTAGGGGTATGGAAGGAATTGGGAGAACTGATGGAATGGAAGGAACTCGGAGACTTGGGTGTATGGAAAGTCGGCTGAGAGACCTCTGTGGATGAGCGCGGTGTGTAGAAGCTCTCAGCGACCTCTCCTACCTCCTCACTAACTGTGCTGCCGATCTCTATCGACATCTCAGACTCGGGGGAGAGTGGCCGTCCCCAGTCTGTCGGAGGGTTGTAATAGTCAAACACTGCACCAAACGTCACCTCCTCTTCCTCCATGACACCAAATGCAGCTCCCCCTGCTTGTCCACCCTCAGAGATTCTAGAACAATGGCTCTTGGATGTGACATGTTCGGGACCCTCGACATTTGGTTGCGCAACGAGTGATTCCAGGTTTTCCACAACATCAAGTTCATCGGGACCTTTCTCGGCCACGACTGCATCGGCAGCAGTTAATTGCACTGCCGGCATCAGACTGACCTGGGAAGCCGGCCCACTGAACGATGGCTCAGGGAGAGAAACGCTCTCCACCTCCAACTGCCCGCTGCTACCTGTCTTAACCTCTTGCATCGGGTCTCTCACAACATCAGTGGACTTCTCCTCGATGACATAACCCTGCACCTCTGGAACGCCTTCAGACTTCAAGGCTTCACTTGGTTTTTCAGACTTTGGTGATTCAGGCAATTTCTCTGCTTGGTCGGTTGGATCTAGCGTCTTAAATGAAACTTTATCAGACTGGTATGGAACGAAGCCGCCAGTTTTGTCGAACCCATGCGCCTTTTTCTCCTCGCCTACCATCCTTACTTGGCCTTCTGTCAGGGGTTGTGGAACGCAAGCTGATTTTTGGGGTGTTGGCCAGTCACGCTCCAAAGACTCGCGTTCTCCCTCCACAAATTGTTTGACGGCTACCTCCTCGATATTTGCGGCTACCGGACTGGTTTCAGAGACTTTCTCCATCGAGGTGGCTGAATGAACAGTTAGGGATAGGCATGGCAAGTGGGTTACAACCAAAGGATCAGTAGGGACACTGCCATGATCAGGTGTGACTGGGTGCCCCTGTATTTCCTCACGAGGACTGGTCACTGCAGATATGAACGCCACGGGGGAAAGTACTTCCTCTCGCTGCGTCTGAAAGGAAGTAGGAGCCGAGTTTGACTCAAAGGCTTGTTTAATCTGACATACTTTTATCACAGCAGCTGACTGTTGCAGCCCACATCCAGAGATAAGTGGGGGCTCCCTGTATCCACCCGATGTGGATTTCGATGGCACCTGGGGCGCGGGTGTTTCTTCTTTGTCTCCATGCCACCTTTGTCTTCGATGAAGCCAACAAGCTTTACATCTTGACAGAACACATCACAGGTGCACGAGACCTCCCCGACCTTATTTTTTGCGACACATTTGTACACACCGACGTCAGTCTGAGTAAAAGAGCTAACGTAAAGCTTGTGTACCCGACCATCAACTTCTGCCCTGTATTTTCCTGCCGTTGTTTCGAGAGGAATATCGTTGCAAAACCATGTGACCTCCGGCGGGGAAGGTTCAGCCGTGACAACACATTCCAACATGGCCGTCTGACCCTCTGGGCAATTGAGGCTCTCCAACGCTTTGACCACACGAGGACTTTGAGCAAGCGCATCGAAGGAGGAAGTAAATTTGTGCTTCCCAGTCTGACTGATTCGCCTGTCTGAAGTCAGCTCGGGGCAGTCCTGAGGTCGACCTTCACCGCACTCCTCCATCCTTGCAGGGTCAGGGGTGGAGGCGTCAATTCTGATGTCCACAGGAGGTGAATGATCCGCATCTGAGGTACTGAGGTACTGCTGGCTGAATGTTTCAGTGCAAGCTTCTCCTTGACTGTCGTGAGGTTCCTCTCCCCTCCCGAACTCCCCTGCAAATGCCTCCTGTGAGAGAATCTTTTTTCCTGAGAGCTCCACATTGGCACAGCAGATTGCCTTTCCATGTTTGTTACTGATGACGCACTCGTACATCCCTTCATGGTTTGCAGTCGGATAGAAGATGGTCAGCGTTGACTTGTCAGACTTGACTGTAATGTCATAGTCGGGGTTGTGGGCCAAAGCGTGTCCATCCCTGAGCCACGTGACTTGAGGCAGAGGGTCACCTCGAAACTGGCAGCTCAACTCTGACATCTCGCCGACTGCAACTTGAAATGAGGAGATTTCTTTTACAAATATCGGATAACAACCCTCAGCACTTGGTTCCTGGGGCATCACGGATGCTGGAGTTGGGTTAGCACCCACGGAAATGTCCTGCTCGTGGCTTCTCATCTTGATCTTTGCTACAGTCCCGTGTTCCGACAAGGCCTGATGGCTTTCATCTTTGACTGTTGAGAACTTCTTGCTGACTTGTTTACCCACAGCCACCAGATCGGCGTGTGGTTTCTCTTGGCTGTTTTCCACAAATGTTCCCATGCTCCTCTCCTCCTGGTTCCTGGATGCTGACGAAGGATACGCCTCCTTCGTTAGCATGTGTTCAGACTCAATTCTCTGAGGACAGTGTGATGGGGAATGTCTGCCATCTAATGACTCTTCGTGAGTACCCGGCAATGGGGAGCAAAGTCTACATCTTACTGGAAAGACAACGGGAGGTGGTGAGGGTGAATATCTCTGAAACGGTGAAACATCACCAGCATCTTCTTTTGTCTCAGTCATGTATTCCACCTGCTTTGGTACAAGTGGATGCTGAGGATCCAATGGTGTAGATGGCTTATAATCAACATGGCGAAGAATTGAATGGGTCACGCGAGCTTCGGCTCCATCCGCAGTCAGATGCACCTCATTTTGTCCAGAAATGGGTGAAGGTCTCGTTGGAGCCTCCATATGTGGAAGAGAGACGTCATCAGGTAAGGATTTAGCCGGTAAACCAAAAGCCCAGTCAGACTCCAGGTCAGCTACTCCCCCTGGTTTGACCACATCTGGTGGCCATCGAAGGAGATGCTGGGCCTGAGCCACTTCTTCACTGACTAAGTACTCATTGTCCCTCTGTAGTCTGACCTCACGGCCCTCGGTCGCCAACATGCCAACAGGTGAACACGGCCCACCCTCACCCTGTGGATTGGGGTCCGAATGACTCATGAACCTCTCCTCCGACGTTCTTCCAAAGGAGGTTTTCTTTCCGGGGACCGTCTCGTGTGGCCGAAGAGGTTCTAGGGCGATCATTCTGTTCACTCCTCTTTCTTCCTTGGCGCTCCTCTCTGGCTGAATAGGGGGATGGGCATGTGTCCGCTCACATTCCGGCATATTGACCTCTTCTTGTTCGATCAGAACATCTTGCTGCCATTTCATGATGCGCTGAGCCAGGGCTTCCTCTTCACTTTCAAACTGTTCACACTTCTTCAGCTCGGAGATATTTTCCATTGACAGCTGAAGTTCTTGATCCTTACTTGTTTTCTGAAACAAAAACTTTTCCTCTACATCTTCGGCCCTGGAGGGCAATTTCATTTGTCCATGCAGTACAGATAGCGTTTCCAGTCCCTTTGGCTGCCTTTTCCTTCTGGGTTTCAGTGCGGGAGGAGTTTCTGCTTCAGTGGACTTTTCTGTTAGCTCCATCGCAGGCTGATTTAGCCTTGCTCGATATGGGTCGCTCTTATTGTCAATGTCAACTGGTACTCCCGATTCCGTGTAGGGTATTTCCTCGGGCTTAGACGGTACGGTTGCATGTTGAGAGGGTTCCTCCTGCGTTATGCTTTGCAGCCACTTCCTGATTTGTGGAGCCAAGTGTTTTGTCTGAAACTCACTCTGTTCAACTTCCAGGTTTTTCTCATCCTGCGCCCTCAAGCACTCTCCGGACCATTTGTCCATGGCTGGCTCGACCATTTTTGCTGGCTTTTCTCTACCTTTGATTTTAGGTTGCGTCTCTGATCGCACTGTGACTCCGGGATATGCCTGTGGCTGCACAAGCAGGGCAGTGTCTTCCATTTCCTCTGCCTTGACTTCTACTTGAGGGGATTTATTGGTTGAAGGTGTGGCAGCTTTCGGATCAGTTCTCTTGGGCTTCAATCTAGGATATTGGTGGAAACACGGGGGGATGGCTTTGGGGCCTTCCCAAGTTACCTCTCTTTCCTCTTCATGCTGGCTGGAAATATGCTCCTCTGGCTCCATGAGCAGGCCAGTCTCAGGTGGAAATGTATCCTCCTGTGTCGTCTGCATACCTTGCCGCCAATTCCTGAATTGTAGATTTTCCTCACACTCTCGATGCTTAGCTTCCAGACTTTTCTCAAACTGCTCCTTCAAAGACTCTCCAGACCATGTGACCTCAGCTGGCTCAATTATTTTCGCTGCCTCTGCTCTTGCTTTAGTTTGCTGGCATGCCTCTAGGTGTACAATGACCGGAGGCGACATCTGTTGTCTCTCGTCTTTGGTTTCCTCCGCTATGACTTCAGATGATTTGTGTGCTGAAACTGTTGCGGTTTCAGTATCGGATTCCTCGACCTTCGCTCCAGAAGATTCGGTGGGGCAGGACATGGCTTTGGCCCCTTCAGGAGTGACCTGTCTTACCTCCTCCTGGGTGTAAATGTGTTCTTCGGGCTCCATAGAGGGCATCTCCCTGGGCTTTGGCATGTCAGTTTCAGATTCAGATTTAAATCTTCCATCTTCTGACTCCACATCCGGTGTTGCTTTTGGCAATGGCAGGCCAGCTCCCAGTTGAGATGTTTCCTCCCCTGCCATACCTTGCTGCCACTTCATGATCCGCAGTGCCAGGAGTTTTCCCTCACAATCCATGCGCTCAGCTTCTAGGCTCCTCACGTACTGTTCCCTCAAGGACTCTCCGCACCGCTTGTTCTCAGCTGGCTCAACTCTTTTTAGCGCCTTCCCTCGAGCTTTAGTTTTAAGGCGTCGCTCCGTTTGTGCTTTGACTTGAGGCGACAACAGTCCACCGTCTTCTATGTCCTCTGGTCGGACGTCTATTTCCAATACATTGTGGGTTGAAAGTACTGCAGCGGCTCGGGTTTCTCCAGGAGCTACCACTCTGACATCTCTATGGCTGTAGGTACGCTCTTTTGGCGTTGTGTACAATATTTCTTCAGGTTTTGGCCGGCCAGTCTCAGGTTGAGAAGCTTCCTTCTCTGTGATTTGCTGAACTTGCTGCTGCTTCCCAATGCCTCGGGCCAGGGGTTTCTCCTCACACTCAACATGCTCAGCTCTCAATCTCTTTTCATTCTGTGACTCTCCAGCATATTTGTCCCTGGGTGGCACAACTGTTTTTGCTCCCTCTCCTCTCCCTTTAGTTTTGAGGTGTGGCTGAGTTTGTACTTTGTCTTTGGGAGAAGTCTGTGGCCCCGTAAACAATTCCTCATTTTCTATTTCAACTGCTATGTCTTCCAAATTTGGTAAATTCCGCATCAAAACTGTTGCAACCTCAGGATGGGTCTCCTGGGCCTTCATTCTGGGAAATTTGAGAAAACGCAACATGGCTTTGGGCTCCAAAAGAGTTATTTCTCTTGCTTCCTGCTGGGTGTAAATGTGCTCTTTGGGCTCTGTGTATGGTGTCTCTCTGGATTCAGATTCAAATGCTTCGGCTTCTGACATCCAACTGCCCTTCCTAATATGAAGGGAAAGACCATTTCCCTCATGTACCACTTGACCATCCAGACTCTGACATGAGACTTTTTGGGACGGTTCGTTACCTACTGTTGTTGCAACCTGTTCCCATTCTTCAGGTGAGACGCGGTTCATATCAGACTCGACCAAATTTAGGTTTTGAGATTCTGACAGTGAAAAATCATCTTCAGCTTGCTCAGTTACTGCCAATTCTGCAATGGCAGTGATTGAGCAAGGTTCCCCAGAGGCTAATGGTTTTGAGAATTGTGGGGTTTTAGGGAGATACGGGGGTTCATGGTGGTATGGGTTTCCGAGGAGGTATGTCATCTCCGGGCATTCCTTGTGGTATGTGCGTTGAGGGTGGTGTGGGGGGTCCAAGTGACATGTGGATTTAGAATGGAATGGGATTTTAGGGCGGTACTGGGATTCCGGGTAGTCTGGGGTTTCCTCATAGTATGTGGAGTCAGAGTGGTGTGGGGGTTCGTGGCGGGATGTGGGTTCAGGCTGGCATGGTGATTCCGCATGCTTTGGGATTTTGGGGAGGTATGTGGGTTCAGGGAAGTTCGGGTCCACCTCCTCTGTCTGACACTCCACTTTGAAGTTGCTGACCCTGACTTGAAGCTCACTCATTTCTGCCTGAACCTGATCAAAATCTCCAGATTTGTTTTGTTCATCTTTATCTGCACACAATTCTGTCTGGCTCCGACTTTGTGGCACCACCACATCAACCAGCTCACCTCTCATTATGCTCATGGCTTTGCTTCTGGACTGAGGCTCAAATGAATGTCTCACATGAGCCCGAGAGGTCTCCTGGCTCACCTCCGAGCCTCGACACTCACCCAGAACTTCGTCCAAGTCAAACGCTCGCTTAAAATGCTCAACGTTCACCCTGACTCGCTCCGCGTAATCCGGATAGCTCAAATCACTGGCTACCGACTCACAGTCAATTTCAGAGGAAGACATGGTGGACATAGAAAGCCTCTTTCTTTGGCGGACAGCTTTTTGCAGCGTACTGAGTTTAGTTCTAACCTCATTGCGAAGACTCTCTGTGTCACTAAACCTTTCGCTGTAGCGGTCACTGCATCGGTCGTTAAACTTATCACTGAAGTGAGTTCCGGTGCGCCGGTCACAGTAGATGTCACTCAAACTGTCGTGAAGGCGATCGGACCGACTAAACATGGGCTGTGGGGACAGGGCGCGTTCTGAGGCCGTCTCCAAACCCTTAGACTCATTAAGAGACTCTTTCTCATGCAAATAAGAAGTTGAGTGAAAGAAAACGGTACGCACCAAAGCGCTCTTGGACTGAGTTTGCCGCTGGCGGACCTTGGACATCTTGTCAAATGGAGATCCTACATATCTGAGGTCCACTCTAATCTTCCGGCCCTTCCTCTGCTCAGCCATATCGGCTACACTCTTGCGGATTTCCGCGGAGCGACGGACAAAGCCGAGGCAGTTGGCCGAGTGCTCTTCCCTCAGCGAGACCAGAAGAGAGGCCGTGGACTCGGCAGAACCTTCCGAGTTTATTGCCATGACCTTGTAACTGCCAGAATCCTTTTCCCCGACACTATCGATGAGCAAGCTGCTTGTGTGTACGTGCATTGCGCTCTCGGTGCAGATCCTACGCCTGCATGCTTTGGGTACAGACCTATTGTTATGAAACCAGAGAATAGTGGGTGGAGGGCAAGCCAGAAGTTTACACTTGAATACAACCGGCTCCCCCTCCAGGACAGACTGGAACTTGATTTTCTTGGTGAAGGACGGCTTCATGTTGTCGGTCGGGGAGCTGATGGAGGAGGTCCTGCTGGGGCAGGGCTTGGCGGAGACCATAGCATGGTCCAAGAAGTCCTCGGAGCCGGAGAAAGCTCCTCCGAGCAACCGGGTTGCTCCCAGGGAGCCCGGCTCTGCGGAGAGAATGCAAGGACTAAGGCGGCGGCATAAAAACCCACAGATATTATTGGAATGAATTAATGGGAAAAAAATTGAATGCATGCGATCACACTGCAAGAAGAAATAATTGCACTCACCATATTTGTTCGAATAAACGCAAGACTTGATTCTTTTTATTAGAAACCTGCAGGAAGATTTGATCCTTCTTCTGTGGAAATTTCTTGAAGAAAAATTATTACTTGGGAGACTTTAAAAAAGCAAAATTCAGAGTGGGGCTGCTCGGGAAAATAAGTAAATCAATAAATCTCTTTCTGGTGGAGTACTTCTTATCTGACTTGCAGACAGGAGAATAAACGCCCTTTCTAGTCCTTGACAGCAAAAGGAATGAAACGCTCGCACAAAATGTCTCAAAGCAAAGCGTTAGCGTAGCGACTGAAGTGCTAAATTTGGTGAGAAGGCGTTTATTCGAACTAATATAGTTTGACTGGGGTTATGATGACTGCAAACCACAGGAGTCACATCATCGCTATCTGCAAGCCAGCATAAGAAATGTCCATTTCGGTTCAAATCAACCTTGATGTTGAACATCAGATCGGAGATCTACCTTGGAAACAAAAACCGAAAAAACTAACTTTTCTTCTCGCAAGAAACTTCATGCCATGAAAGGAACCGCTGGATGCAAATAGACAAGAGTCGTCCGGACGGAATCATTAACATTTTTTCGCGGCACGATGACATGCAAAGTCCAACGGGAACATTTGGAACATTTGGTACTCTGCTCGGTGTCTGCGGAGGCGGCCTGAAAGCCGCCCGACCGCCCGCAGAGTGCCGTCGGAGTGAAAGAGGGATCGATCTAGCGATCATGTAACTGGGAACAGATGATGAGGACCAGCTACACAGTACACTGTGTACAGTTCTCTCTAAAACATTTATTTTTGTGCATGCAAACACTTTATTTTTCTGCTTTCTACCCCCCAATTTTGCTGCTGTAGACTGTAAATTTCCCCAGTGTGGGCCAAATATAGGATATCTTATCTTACCTTTCACCTCCTGCTTAATGGTGGTCTCGATCTCTTCTCGCTCTTGAGTCACTGTGGACAAAAGAGACTGATGTTAGATTGGGCCTGAAAACCAGATTCTCAAACGGTGGAAAAGGAGTGAGGTGCATGCAAACCAGTCTGGGCGGAGGTCAAGAGGTGAGGTTTTGTTTTTTGTTTTTTCTGTTGGGTATTGAGAAGAAATGAAGACTAGGTCTTGATCGTTAGTTTGTGACTTGGACTCGGGGAGCTTGGAGCCGGTGGTGGGTAAATAAAGAAGTGTTCGCCAAAAGTTGAGAAGAAATGAAGACCCACAGGAGCTGGCAAGTCCAAAGTGGACTGGGCCGCCAACATGAGTGGGACAACTAGGACTTTCTGCGATTTCTTTCAACATTTGGTTAGTGACTCTGCTTGAGGGAAGATGGAGCCGAGGAAGGTGACAGGGAAGTTTCCCAAAACAGCGTTAACATGAAATGCAGAGGGGACAGGAGCAAGCAGCTCAAGTCCAAAGTGAGAGTGAGAGCAGGACTTGGGCGGTAGCTCAGTTTGTGACTCGGGTCGGGGATCTCGACGCAGACATTTCCGGAAGTTACCTTCTTCTTCCCGGCGCTCTTCGGTGATGTCGAGCGTGGCCGAGCACACGGCCTCTCCTGCGAGATTGGTGGCCCTGCAGGTGTACTGGCCGGCGTGCTCCAGGAAGGCATCCACTATGATGAGGGTGGCGGTGCTCGTCAGCTCGTCGTAATGGAACACCACATTCTTGGTGGGCAGCACCGGCTGCCGGTTGTGGAACCAGCTTATCTCCGGCGTGGGGGTGCCGGACACCAGCGCGTGAAAGCGGGCCACCTCCCCGTGCGGCACCGAGCAACTCGTGAGCGGCTGCAGAAAAACTGGCTTCTGTCTGGGGGCGGCTTTCTTTCGACTGCTGAGTGTGGTGGAGACGTACTGCTCGGCGGGAGGCTCCTCAGATTGTTTTTGCCCTGAAAGGAAGCGAGTTCGGCGGTCTTAGGGCCAAAGTCGACTCACTTTGGTGGATTTCTACTTGAGGGGCCTGCGGCGTGACCTTGGCCCCCTGTTGGTTTCTTATTCACAGTCGCTGTCTTGTTTAGAGATGACGTGAATACCCGCATTACGTGGACTTCCAGCTTATTGAATTTGTTTCATAAATACGAATGGAAGTAATTTACTTGTTCCTTCCATGTTTCTGTATGTGGCCCTCAGTGGAGGGGGCAGAGGAGAACACAACTTTGGACCAAGTTTGCTTGTTCCCAAAATACTGGTGGAGTTTGGAAGAGCCGAGACAATTTACTGTGTGCGTATTTTACAGACGCGGCCAATAAATTCTGATTCTGATTCAAATCGAGTCTTACCGTCCAGCGTGAGGGTTGCGCAGCAGGATGCGGTCCCGCCGCTGTTGACGGCCACGCAGGCATACTCGCCCTCGTCCTCCAGGTAAACTTTGGAGATCTCCAGCTGACAGCTGTCATCAAACTGAGAGATCCTGAAGAATTCCGACTGCTTGATCTCCTTGTCCTTGTGGAACCAGCTGACCTTGACATCTGGACAAGGAACAACATTCAGTCTACCGCCGGTTGCGGTCACACAGTCGGCTCTAAAGAACTTAGTACCGTCTCCGCCAATTCTGCACTGGAAGAGAGCTGGTTGTCCCTCCAAAGTGGACGTGCTGGCCATGGGTGAGATGACAACGGGTGGGGCAACAATCTCAGGCAACTGCGGGGAAGCCACCTCCGGCACTGTCACACAAACACGAGCTGAAAACCAGCACCTGTATCTGGAGTTAGACTACGATGTAGACACGCGGCATCGTCCTTCGACATCGCCCATTCTCAAGTCAACATGTTTGTCACGGGTCTTTCCGGTACGCTGGCACTGCCTTTCTTTGGAACTTTCCAGATACACAAAAACTCCAGTGTTCGCGACTTGCTCGCTTTCGAGCGGTGGCCCGCTATTAGTGGGTGACAGGGACCAGAGTGGCTCGACGGCAGCCAAAGTACGCGTATGATTGACTTTCATTGAAATGCAATTTTCACCAGCTTTTAACTTGTCCAAATGGCAGTCGACTCTTTTCTACTAAACTTCCTGCGGCTTCCATCCCTCATTTGAAAGCCGAAGCCTCATTTAAAATTGTCAGCCCGGCCGGCAACGCGGATGAACAACTTTGAGCGGACGAGTGTGGTGTGGTAGCGTTGCCCTCTAACCTTCCACAGTGAGCGTGGCGGTGCTGGTGGCCACGCCGTAGTCGTTTTTGGCCTCGCAGTTGTAGATGGCGGCATCCTCCGTAAAAACCTCAATGAGCAGAAGGGTGTGCTCTTGGGCATCACGCAAGAACTTGCACTTGAAGCCCGGCGACAGCGCCTGAGAGTCCTTGTACCAAAAGACCCGAGGCTGAGGGACGCCGCTCACGGCCACAGAGAAGCGAGCGGGCTTGCCCGCCTCCACCGATTGGGCCTCCATGTGGCGCAGGATTTGAGGTGCTTCTGGGACTGCGCGAGATACAAAATAGCTTGGTCATCCTTTGTAAGCTGGGAAGCGCAGTAACAACAAACACAGTCGCCAGTCTCATCAGTCATTGGTCACTTTGTCCATGGAAAGGAGTGCAGACATGACGTTTTGGCCAAGAAATGTCTTTTCACTGACGAAATGAGACACGGCACAATGGCTGGACTTACTGTTGACTCTCAAGGTGACAGTGCTGGTGTTCTTGCCGGCGACAAAGGCGTACTCGCCGGCATCGCTCCGAAAAGTTTCCGAGATGGTGAGGCGGTGGAGCCTCCTGATGGCCACGTAGCTGAAGCGCTCCTCCTCCGACAAGTGGATCTCCACGCCGTTCCGCAGCCAGCGCCCTTCCACCTCGTCCTCGTTCACCTCAAACTCCAAAGTGGCACGGTGTTTCTCCAGAACCTAGCGCCGCGCACAGTGACGGGCGGGCTTTAGCTTCCCTGCCATCTGCGCCTTCCGCTTCATAAGGGCAGCAGCGGAAACGGTCGCGCGAGAAAGGTCAGTCACCGTGATGTGTCGCTCGGCGGGCTCCGAAATGCGAATGTCGCGGCCTTCCACGGTGAGTCGGGCCTTGGACACGCTGGAGCCGGCCACCACCGAAAACTCGCCGGCGTCCGACATGCGCACCGTCTGGATCAGGAGGCGGTGGACGTACTTCTCGGCCGTCACCACGAACCTGCGGCGGCACAGCTGCGACTTGAGCTACGCCTGCGTTGAACGGCCTTCGCAATCGCTCGACCCCTGAAAGTTTTGCGCCACGGGCTCAGACTGCCTTGCGCCTTCATCTACTCTGCTACTTTTGGTATTCGACAGCCTGTTTCTAATCGACGGCTGCAAAGAGCAAAAACAAAAGAGGAAGAAATCGTGTGCTTTCCTCGTAATCGCTTCTAGTTTTTCCCGTATTATTTCCTTGGAGCATTTCAACTGAATTGGTTGTTTGAAGATTAATAATTCAAATGCGGCAACGGCTAAATATCGCCACTTGTCACTGACATGTAGATGGCAACCAACCGCCCCCCTACGCCACCACCCACTTCCCTCCCAGAAAAGCGAAGGGTACAGTCATGGCCTGAAACCCGAAACGCCGTTTGGAACGAGCCTTGATTTTGAGACCAATGGATGAAGTGATTCCGATGACTTTCTGCGTGCAACTTAAAAACGCTCCTCCAAGTTGGCGGGCGTTGGCGGTGTCGCAATATGCGCTTTGGCTTCGGATCTTAGCGAGAAAGATGCAGAAGACAAATGAGATTTGCTTGAGAGGGCCCCCAAAGTGACACTCACGCTTCACGTCCCCGACACCCCGCCGGGATCCGGAACCTTCGACAGCGGCTCACCTCTCCTGGGACGTGTCGAGCTCCAGGCCGTCCTTCATCCACACGACCTGGACGTTGGGCTCCGAAAGCTCGCATTCAAACACGGCCTTCTTCTTCTCCGTGATCTTGATGTCTTTGATTTTCTTGGTGAACTCGATGACACGAGCTGGCCACAGGAAGAGAGGCAGGCATTCAGTCCATGTGCAACAGGGGGCCAAAAGGTGCTCACAGTCAGTACTCGAGAGCCCCTTGAGCGATCTGTTCACCAGGCTTCAGATCGGGATTCGGCGATCGATGAAGCGCTCAAAACCTTTTGAGGCAGCTCTTCCCGTGAGCTTCTTCACCATACATTTTCGCCAGTCAATTGGCAACGTCGGCAAAGCGACGGTCATCCGCGGAGATTCCCAAAAAGTAACAGGCCCATTTTGACAAAAGAAGGAGAAGAAAGCACACGTAGCTGCTTTCAACCGCATGCAGTCCAAGTGCAAGTTGTCGGGAAAATAAACAGCCCAGTCGAGACGGCTCGATCGATCGATCGATCGATCCGGGGCTCGCTCGAGGAAGCTGGATGCGCAATTCACTCCGAAAGTCAAGTACAGATCAAGCGAAAAATTATCAGAGAGGAACCCGAAAGGCCGAAAGGTGAAGGCACGTACCTTCAACAAAAAGGTTGGCGGCGCTGGCCGCAGAGCCGGCCACAAACTGGTACTCTCCGCCGTCTCCGAAGTGAACGTTGCGAACGGTCAGCGTGTGGGTCAGCTGCCGGCTTCGGACCTGGCACCTCTCAGAC
Source organism: Hippocampus mohnikei (assembly GCA_026261675.1). NCBI lineage: Eukaryota > Metazoa > Chordata > Actinopteri > Syngnathiformes > Syngnathidae > Hippocampus > Hippocampus mohnikei. Next base: position 279,005 of record JAKGUB010000106.1, on the reverse strand, counting down.
GACTTGATCTCCACGCCGTTCTTCAGCCATTTGTAGGTGATGCCCTCGTAGTTGACGGTGACCTCGAAGGTGATGGTGTCCCGCTCCTGAGCGTTCAGGTCTTTCAGCATGGAGGTGACCAGGACGGCTAGATGCAGACAACGATCGCCAGGTTAGCCGGCGCTTCGACAAGGACCGTCAAACTGCCAAGCGCTTTCCGGGAGGCCGCCAAGACGGCCTCATAGGACCGCCCGAAACACAAATCCCGTTTTTGGCACGACGACCGTTCAATTTAGACCTTTGGGTTCTGACGAAAATGCGTGAAAGCGCGAGCGAGTCGGGGTCTTACGGCTGACGGTGAGCGTGGCGGACACGCGGTCGTTGCCGCACACAAAGGTGTACTCGGCCGCGTCGGCCCTGCTGGTGTTCATGATCTTCAGCTGGTGCAGCTTGCCCTGCACCACCACGCGGAACTTGTCGCTCATCTGGATCTCCACGCCGTTCTTCAGCCAGGTGGATGGCACGTTGAAGTGGGACACCTCGCACTCGAAGCTGGCTGCCTGCGTCTCGGCCACCGTCACGCTCTTCAGGGGTTTGGTCACGCGCAGAGCTGGAAAGAGAAATTGCAAACGGCGGTGATCTCACCGAGACCGGCCCGAGTTTTCTCCTGCGAGCGTCCAAAGAGTACCTTGCACGGTGAGGTTGGCGGCGCACCGGAGATGTCCCGCCACGGCCGTGTACTCCCCCTGGCTGGCGCCGTCCACGTTCTGCAGAACCAGCTTGTGGGATTTGCGCTCCACCAGAATCTTGCAAGAGTCGCCGGGCATCAGCTCGGCGCCGTTGAACATCCAGCGGACCGGGACGTTGTCGTGAGATAGGCTCATCTCGAAGGACGCAGTGGCGCCCTCCAACGACGTCACGTCTTTCATCTTCTTCACGATCTTGATGGCTGCACGCAAACGCCGCACCGTCAAGGTTAGTGCTCGTTGACAGCCTGACTGTTTAAAACCACGAATTGGGGACCTTGCCTGGACTGGACTCAAATCACACACGCAAGGTCACTTGCGAGCGACATTCCGGCGCCCAAACAATGACAAACCAAAAAACTCTATCTAGATGTATATATATATCTCTACCAAGCAAACACTGGAATCTCGGGCACCGCCGCCACACTCGAACGAAATCTCTGCGGTTTCGAAATGTGTGTGTGGGGCGGGTTTGTTTGGGTTTTTCCCCAAGCGTCGCCCAGGACAAGGACCCCATGTGCAAATGGAGCGCGGCCACTCACTCTCAACGTTGAGGCGAGCGCTGGCCGTCAGCTTGCCCAGTTTGAAGGAGTAGACATCCTCGTCTTGCGAGCGGCAGGCCCGGACGCGCAGCACGTGGACGCCGCCTTGGGCGCTCACGCCGTACTTGTCGCCGTTGCTCACTTCCACGCCGTTGCGGAACCAGCGAGCGCCTTTGACGTCGCTGTGCGTCAGCTCCAGCGTGAAGAGCGCCTCCTGCATCTCCGTCACCGTCTGGTTGCGCAGAGTCTTCTTGATCTTCACCGCTGCATCCCACACAGACCACCAATTACTCGCTTAGCCTCGCGCCCGTAATTCATTCTTAGTTTTCACTCAGTGAAAGTTGAAAAGGACAAATTGCCCCGCCACTTGATTCAGAGCAAGTACTTTTCTGAAGTCTGTCCTTCCAGTATCCGCTTACGTGCACACGTGCAAAGTTGATACTTTTCAGGAGAGTGACTTTTCACAGTCTGTACTTGGACTTCATCTGTACTTTTCACACGAGTAGCCGGGCGGGCTTTTGCCACTGAGGAGATGGAGAGAAGCTGAAACGTACCCTCCACCCGCAGGTTGGCCGAGGTTTTGGAGTTGGCCACTTGGTAGGTGTACTCGGCGGCGTCCTGCGGTCGAGTGACCGCGATGACGAGGCGACGGACAGCTCCCTTGGCCACGCTCTTGATGTTCTTGCCCAGGTCCAGCGGCTTGCCGTCCTTCAGCCACTTGCCCTCGGCGTCGGCGTTGGCCACCTGACACTCCAGTTCTGCCGTCTGCGACTCGGCCACCGTCACGTCCGTCAGAGGTCGTGTGATGGCGCCGCCTGTTGGGGAGCGCAAAGGCGCGCGAGCACGGGTTACGTGACCGCGCGACCGCCTCGCGAATCGGAGTGGCGAGCGGACGCCGAACTGAATTCACCGGGGCAAAACGTACCGGAGACGGTGAGGGTGGCGCCGGACGTCTTCTGTCCGGCGTGGAAGCCGTACTCTCCCTCCTCGTCCTTCATGGTGTCGATGACAGTCAGAGAGTGAGTCTTGTCCTTGGACTCCATCTTGTACTTGGGACCAGGCTTAAGATGGTGGCCTCTGAAGGTCCAGACCGGGTCAATGCCGGCATGGGACACTTGAACTTGAAAGGTGACATTTTGGGACTCGGAGCACACTTTGTCCTCCATGTGTTTGACAATTTCAACCGCTGCAAATGAAACCGTCACAGACAAGAAGGTGAGGGCAAATTTAGGGTGGCGATTATGCGCCAAGATTGAACGGAGGCACCCGGACTCTCTTTGCCGATTTGGAGACGTTTCACCTTCACCTCGGAAAACGCTTTCTTTCGGTAGCTGTGTGGCAATTGCGGCTCTGTCTGCACCATTTGCGCGATTCAAATGACGGCGGAGATGATGTTGCCTCGTGGCTTTGGACGGGAACTCTTAATTGCCCTTGGAGGGGCCTGCCTCAAAACCCAATCGGAGACCTCATTTTACTCAAGTGGACCAGAGACCGAGCTTTTCTCAAATCTACCTTAGACAGACCTTGAGTGCAGCCTCCCAGAGGAAAAATCCTTCCATAAATCGAACTCACCTCTTACCTCCCAGCTACTGGAGGGTTAGGGACACCAAACTTAGTTTGTCATATGGTGAACTGCTGGACAAACGCCCCCAGGAGATTCTTTTGAACACACTTGGCCAAGAAGGACAATGTGGATTTTGTGATGGGGGTTTTTTCCCCCCCTCCAGACACCTCATACATAAGCAATACCAAAGTCATGCCTTGACAGATTCTTTTTAGCGTGTTTAGTATGTTCAAGTTCAAAGTTATCCTTGCGCCGTTCGGTCCGCGGCACTCACAGGAAAAAAATTGGGGAAATGTCCGCATGCCTCCGCCCGCCTCCCTTTCAAGAAGATGAAATGAGCTTCGTCTTACGTTCCACGGTGAGAACGCAGCTGGTGGACACCTTCCCGACCAGCAGCTTGTAGCGTCCCTCATCCGAGGCGAAGGTTCTGCTGAAGACGAGCCGCTGCTTGGCGCCTTTGGCCACGATCTGCACGCGCTCGCCGGCCATCAGCAGCTTGTCGTTGTGGTACCACTTGACCGAGGCCACGTTCTGAGCAGAGATCTTGGCTTCCAGAACCGCCTTGGTGCCTTCCACCGAAGTCACGTCTTTCAGCGGCGCCACGATTTCAATGGCTGCAAAGACACAAATGGTCACCAACCCTAAATCAAAATGCCGACGGGGCGAATCGTTGAGGCGCCGCGTCGTGCCGACTCTTTCGGGAAAAGAACGTTCATCCGGCCCGACCTTACTGACCAACCTGCTCCTAGTCGCCATGTTTCAACTTGGCTTCCAACGACCACTTGTGACCGATTGAATTTGAACTTTGGCACACGTTTGTCTTCCCGCCCCTTCCCTTCCTCAACTCGGCGATTGACGGTACCATATCAAGTCGGTGCGCGGCGGATCGGTGGCCTTACTCTGAACGTTGAGTTTGCAGGAAGTGCTGATGAAGTGGCCGGGAACCTCAAAGGAATACGAGGCGGCGTCTTCCGGCCCGGCGTTCTCCACCAGGAGCTTGTGGACGGCTTTGTCCACGACCAGGTGGACGCGGTCCGAGGCGGAGACGGCCTGGCCGTTCTTCATCCAGGTTCCCTCCACGTTCTCCTGGGAGAACCTGACCTCCAGCTGAGCGATGTCGCCCTCGCAGACGGTCAGATCGGACAGAGGCTGCATCAGGGTCACCGGACGCACTGCGGACGCACAGCCCAGCGGTTAGCGCGCGATCCAGACGACGGCGCTCGATGCAAATTGCCCTCGGGCCCGGAATGCCATCTTAGCGGTTACTCCCCATCCTTGAGGTACGAGCACACTCTTAGTGCTCACCACTTTGCCCGACTAGTTCACGGTCGGGCGCGAGTGTCTGCGAACGGAAAAGGACGACGGTCCGAGCTCCTTACGTTTCATCCTCAGTGAGGCGCTGGTCTTCAAGTCTCCGCAGACAAAAGTGTATTTGCCCTGGTCCTCCTTCTTGACGTCCTTGACGGTCAGGGTGTGCCTTCCGCGCCGGGAGGACAGAACGTGCTTGCTGCCGGCAGACAGCTCCCTGTCTCCGAAGAACCAGCTGCCCTTGGCGTCCTCGCGAGACAACTCCACCTCAAACTCGCCGGCGTAGCTCTCGGGAACCTCGATGTTCTCCAGAGCTTTGAGCAGCTCCAGCGCGGCACCTGAAGTCAGACACACCCACGTCAAGTGGCGACACTGCGATGACTTTCATCAAAGACCGAGGTGTCGGTAATTTTCACACTTTCCTCCGCTTCGGTTTTCCTCAAAGAAACACTCTCCCGAAACAGAAACAAAGGTCCGATCAAATAAATGAAGGGGGAAAGGGATGGAATTTTGCTTTGTTTGTTTGTTTTTGGGCCCATTGTCCAGTGTGGCACTGCTGCGCTGTTGACATTTTATATTCACTTCTCCTGTGGCTGCTTCGGGTTACGTTCGCTTCAAGTACGCCATCACTCCCAAGTTGTAGGTGCCGATTTTCCAAACGTTTGAGGCTAAGCGCTTCGACTCGGCGGCATTGTATATGGCGGGGCTCAGTTGGAGAGGGCGTGACATCGCCATGACCTTTTTGTCGTCACTTGATAGACTGCACATTGGAAGGAACTTGGCAGGACTGGAAATGTGCCCTCAAAGATACTTCTCGCCAAGATAAGACTATTTTTTAAAAATGCAACGCTTTGATGATTGGACGCACTGTTAAAGATTTTTTAAAAACACAGAAAAGAAATCCAGTTTTCCTGTTGTATGGGCAGATGGAATAGCGCATTGCTCATTGCGGGGCGTTTTTCTCTTTTTTGCGACGGCGCCACGTAGGACGTTCCGAATCGGCAGGCAAGATCACCTTGGACATGAAGTCTCGCCACGGTGCGGATGCCGTCGTCGTCCGCGAGGACGCACGCGTACTCGCCGTCGTCGCTCACTTCGATCATCAGCACGGACAGGAAGTGCACCTTCCGATCAGAGTGCATTCTGTACTTGTCTCCGGAGAAGATCTCCACGTTGTTCTTCAGCCATTTGACTTTGACGAAAGGTTCGTTGGTTTCACACTCAAAGGTCACCATGGTGTCCTTCTCTTGGGCGTCAGCGTCCTCCAGATTTTGGGTGAAGATCACGGCGGCCTTAGCTACAAAGACAAAGCAAAGCCATGACTGCCGGAAAGCAGCTCGTCGCATCACCGCCCGCAACTGACCGCTGGTCCGGGACCGGTCTTGGAAAGGGATGATTATTTTTACCTGAACATTCTACGGGAACATTTTTCAAAGTAGAATGAATCAAATTGTCTTTGCATTTGCATCACATTGTGGTAAATCCGCATCCATATCATCTGGGTGCGCGACGTTTTTACACATCTTTCCAAAATCCATCCCAAAGAGCGAAAAGGTGACGATACCTTGCACCAGCAGGAAGGCGTGGCTGGAGGCCTCCCCGGCGACGTTGACCGCTTTGACCATGACGCTGGCCGAGTCTTCCGGGGTGACGTCTCGGATGACCAGCTCGCACAAATGGTCTTCGGGCCAGTACCAGTAGACGCGGTCCGACTTCTCCAGCTCTATGCCGTTCTTGAACCACTGGCACTCGGGCTCTGGTCGGCCCACCACCCGGAGTCGAAAGCGAACCTCGTCCATCGGGTTGACCGTCTTGCTGGTGATGCGTTCGAGGATCTTGGGGGCTTCCATGCTGGGGGACAACTGGATCCTCTCGGGTTTGATTGTGGGGATGGTGACCTTGCCCTGCTCCTCCAGCTTCTTCCTCTCCGCCTCCTCTTTCTCTTTCAGGTGGTGGAGCAACTCATCCTTGGTCTTCCTCAACAAGTCCTCGTAGGAGTCATCCCTCCGATGAGCCTTGAATTCCACCGCAGAGATGGACTCGTAGAAGCCTTCTTCCGTCCTGCGCTTGAACTTGCTCTTAAGCTCTTCGGACTCCTCTGAGGTTTTCTCATGAACGATCCTCTGCGTCTTCCTGAGTTTCACGACCTCTTTTTCCGGCGAGGCCTCGGCAGGTCGGTCCACCTTGGCGACGCCGAAGCCGACTCTGCCGGAGTCGTGCGGTGACTCCGACGCCCTGGCTTCCGGAGCCCGACGCAGGACGGCCCTGAAGTCCTCCCTCTGCGTGACTTCCAGCTTGACGACGTACTCCGTCGTTCCCAAAGGGTTATCGGCGACCAGTCGGACTTCGCCCGTGTCGTAGGACTTGATGTCCACAATCTCCAGGTAGTAGATGCCGTCGTAGCGCAGTCGGTAGCGCTTGCTCTTGCGGATGAGCTGTCCGTTGAGGTACCAGTTGACCTTGGGCGCGGGGTAACCGGTCACTCTGCAGCGGAATCGGGCGATGTCGCCTTCCAGCACTCGGGCCGGCTCGGGAAGCAGGACGATTTCAGGTTTGGTCTTTTCGGTCCGCTCGTCGGCGGTCACCCCCGCGGGCGCGCCCTCGTGAGCCATACGCTCCATCTCCTCGATCCTGTGCGCGCCGATCCTTCCTTCGGGCAGCTGGCTCTCCTCCACCAGGCCCTTCTCGTCCTTGACGATGAGGGTGGCCGAGTTCTGGTCGGCTCCGAACTTGTTGCTGGCCCTGCAGGTGATGACGCCGCTGTCTCGCGCGTACGCCACCTCGTAGTCCAGACTGCAGTAGCCAAATTCGTTGACCATGCGCAGGCGGTTGGCAGCCTCCAGGGGCTTGCCGTCGTGGAGCCACTCCACCGCCATGGTGGGGTCGCCGATGGGGGTCAGTCTGCACTCAAAGTGAGCGGGGCCGAACTTCTTCATGCGAACGGACGTCAGCTTCTTCTTGAATTGCGGCTTCTGCTGCTTCTCTTTGTCGTAAAGGTCTCCCTCCTCCCACTGCTCCTGGCCGTAGCGCAGATGCAGGGGCTCCAGCTCGGGGGCGGCGATCTCTTTGGCCTTGTAGGTTCCTTTGGTGATGATCAGCTTCCTCTCGGCTAGCGGTGCGGCAAAGTCCATTTCCACGTTGACTCTGCAGCGGGTGGTGTCCCGGCCAGCTCGGTTGATGGCCGTGGCCGTGTACCAGGCGCTGTCTGAGCCCGACGCTGACGGGATCTGAAACTTGGCCTCTCCCTTAGTGCCCTCAATCCTGGCAAATCACATGAAGAAGGAACCTTAATCGGCGTAGAACGGCACTCATCCGGGAAATAATCATCACAAAACATTGAACGGAGTCCACTGGAATCTTCTCGCTTGCGAGGGACATTTCACCTTGAATCCAAGAGACACCTCGGGTTCTGAGGTTTCGGCGCGGAGTCGGCGGTGGATGCGTCATGCACGTTATAACGTACCGCACTGGCGGCCACTTTCCTCGCGAATCTTTTGGGGAGCGAAAAAGCGATCGCGTAAGACTCCCCCTTCCGAATTTGACAGTGAGGGCTGCGAGTTTTGGGCATATCGTCTGTTTACAACAGGGCTCTCAAACCCGTGGCCTGTGGTACGTGTGCAGCCCTAACTGACATCAAACGTTTTGCTTTTGCCCTATGCATTGTGCATGTGTGTGTTTTTGGAAACACTTTGAGGCTACCTTAGCTCAGGCTAATGATCGCTTTTGGCAAAGCATAATTCTGACCTGACAGCAAGTGGAAGGGCTAGCTATCCTGTCACCGGGTCCCGGCGGCGGCCTTCTCAAAAGCCGCCACGAAGAGAAGGGCCAATTTTCGAGAACAAGACGGCAATGCTTCTTTTGCTGAGCACAGGGCCACTGCGGCGCTGCTCAAGAAATCAGATGTCATGAATCAACATGACATTGAGAGACGCGACGCGACCGGCTCAGCGGCCTTCTTCGCGTCCCGAAGAGCCGTTGCAGTTGCCGTTATTAGTCAAGATCGAGAAGGCCGGAAGAGTTATTTCGAATCCCCCGTTTTTGATGCGGCCCAGACCCAGCCAGACTCCCACAGAAGTTGCGTTTGCGAGTCCTGCTTCGCAATGAGGTCCTGACAGCTCCACCCCAAAGATCGTCCCGCCAACGTTCCCCTTTGTGGGAAGGGGCCGTTCGCTCGTCACACCTGACAATGACGTTTGGAAGGAAAGCGGCCTTTTGGATCGGAGGTGGAATGTTCCGACGAAGCGAGACGCGTCGGACGCTGAAGAAGCCTACTTGATTTGAGGGTGCTTGTGCGGGGTGACAATGTCACTGTTCTTCAGCCACACGATGTCCGGCACCGGGTTTCCGATGGCCTTCACGGCCAACTCCACCAGGGTTCCCTGTTTGACCGTGATGTTCTTCAGCTTTTCCACGAAACAGGGACGCGTCGAGCTCTCTTGGGCTGCGGGCGGAGAGGCCGCAAATGGTCAAGGGGGCGAAACAAAGGCGGGCCCGCGAGGGACGCTTACCTTCCACGGTCAGAGTCACCGTGATGGTGGTGCGGCCGGCGCGGTTGTGAGCGACAACCGTCCACTCTCCCGAGTCCTGCGGCATGGCGGGGACGATGATCATGGACTGAACGCCGTCCTCCTTCACCACGATCTTGTGCGTGTAGTCATTGACGACTTGTTGTCCTGGAAGAACGCGGACGGGGGAGGCCAGTCGTCAAGCGCTGAGCCTTTGGTACTCTACTTTCAAGGGACAGTTTCTACATTCGTTGAAAATGTTTTCCCTTGACTCGTTTCTCAATAAAAATAAGAGACTGATTCTCTGATTGACCCCCCGCGGAGGATGAGAGAGAGATGGAGAGGACAAGTCGAGATGGATTTTCTTCACTTGGTAGCCTTAGCTTGGTTAGCATGCGATGTTTGTCAATTCACCATGGCATTTCGAGAGTGTACCCGCTGACTTTTTTTTCCTTTTTTTGTTTTCACATGACGCCATTTTTTGGGGGGGTTGACTTGGGCATACTGCGGGTATACTATACCAAAAAAAGGTGACTCAAGAAGCGCGCGACGCTCACCGTTGTGGAACCAGTACGTGTCCGGCATGGGTCTGCCAACCACCTTCAAGTCAAATCTGGCGGTTTGCCCCTCGGAGCATTTGAGCGAGGTGGGCTTCATGACAAAGACGGGCTTGTAGAGTCTCTCCAGCTGAGCCTCGTCCGTGTCGTCCAGTCTTCGGGCAGGAGAAAGTCCGGGAGAACGACTGGGAGAGCGGCTGGCGGAGCGGCCCGGGGAGCGGCTCGGCGAGCGGCTCGCGAAGCGCGGCGATTCCGACCTGTGGACAGACAAAGGCCCCCACCGTCAGGCCAGCTGGCTTCGATGCGCCCGAAACATTTGGGGTTGCTCCGCTACGTACTGGATCCTCTGCATGGCCGGCTGCGGCGTGTATCTGCGAGGCGAGGCGCTTCCGGAAGGCTCCACGTAGAGCTTCCCCGAGCTGACGGCGTTTCCCTTCACGTTGCTGCCGAAGGCCGTGTACACGCCCTCGTCCTCGGGCAGAACAGCGGGCAGTCGCAGGACGGCGTGCCCGTCTTGAAGAACCTCCAGCTGGTAGCGCCCGCCGGCGCGGATGCGCTTGCCATCTTTGTACCAGGCCATCTGTCGGGAGCCATGCAAGGACTTGACGCTCGATGCCGCGTTGACGTCAAGCAAAATGACAATGCGCCAAACTTGTCCGGGAAGATTTGTGGCAATCGGCCTCAAAACTCGGCGCTCGTGCTCGGATGGTTCGGAAGGCGTTTTCTTTTGGTGTCAAAGGCCGAAGCGAATGGCAGAGCACGCGGGCATCTCGTCCTCACCTTGGGCAGTGGCACGCCGGCGATCCTGCAGTGGAAGGTGACGCCCATTCCCTCCATGATGCGGTAGTTCTTCACCAGCGTGTCAAAGGTGGGCGCCATGGCCTCGCCGTCGGGCGCGCTCGCCATCTCCTCACCGTCCTCCCGAAGCAGTTCCGTGTAAGTAATCCTCAGGATGCGGATCTCAATCTCCTGGATGATCCGCTCTTCAAAGGCCGAAATGAGGAACTCCTGCAGGACCAGCCCCCCCAAATAAACACCCCCCACGAATAAATGCTCGCTCGGGTTCTGCTCAGACGGCGGCGGCGGTGAAAGCGCTCTTTGAGAGCGAGACCAAGAGGCCAAGATCAAAAGGAGGCATGTCGAGCCCGAGACCGAGACGAGGCCGACGTGGGAAAAATCCCTTTGCCAAAGCAAGCCGAAGAGGATTCCGTCTGGAATTTGACTTCTCTTTGACAGACATGCGACAGCCTGATGCACGCACGCGCGCTGCCTGCAACGCTTTCATGTGAAACTCTCCAACTCGTCTCCAGCTAAATTCTGGCAAACAATGAATGCGAGCGAAGGGAGACTCAGCCGCAGCATCGCGGGAGCGTAACGCGGCCGAGTCCGTTGAGGAATTGACTCGAGCGGAATCGGTCGGCAAGGGCTTCCGAAGCCACGCCCATGTGGGCCCAGCGAGTACCGTTTCGGAGGTGAAGCTCATCGGGTGGGCTCCTCTCTTGTAGCCGCTCACAAGGGCGGACGGCTCCTCGAACGTCGTCGTCGTCGTCGTCATCGTCATCGCCTCCTCCTCCTCCTCCTCCGCCACGGTTGCGACCGTCGTGGTCGTCGTGGTCACTTGGCTTTTGTACGCCGCCTCGTGCAGCGCCACGTAGGCTTGGTAGTCCTCTGTGGACGAAGGCAAAAAGAGCGCTTGAACGGCCGCTCGGCCTGGCTGGCGGGCGCGGCCCAGTCGGGCGTTACCTTCCTCCAGAAGGCTGATGGAGGCCGAGGCTTCTCCGTGAGAATTCTTGGCAAAGACAGAATATTCGCCGGCGTCGTCGGCAAACGTCATGGAGATCTCCAGCTGGCTTTCGCCCGTCTCTTTCTTGTAGGTCACTTTATATCTGAAAAGCAGCAAAAGTCACCTTCCATCTGCCCGTCCCGCCGCCTTTGCGTCGCCGCCTTTGCGTCGCCGCCTTTGCGTCGCCGCCTTTGCGTCGCCGCCTTTGCGTTGCCTTGGCGTTGTACCGGTATCCGGTGGAGAGCAGAACGCCGTTCTTCTTCCAGACGACGTGCGGTCTGGGGCTGCCCCCCACTTGGCAGCAGAAGGCCACGGCGGCGCCCTCCACCAGCTTCTGCACCGTCGGCTTGCGGATGAAGAAGGGGGCGGCGGCCTCTCCGACGCTCGCCTCTGCGGCAACACTGGCGCAAGGACACGGTGGGTCAGGAACCGAACGCCCGCACAGGACTTGACGCTAACGAGCTTCCAAAACGCGGCGGGCGGGCTCGTGCGGCGCTCACCTCTTGACGGCCGTGGTCTCCTCTCGGCTCTCGGCTTCCTCGGAAACTGCAAGAGACGCGCGAGACGTTGAAGGAACCGCGTGGGCGGGGTCACCAATACAACCCCAAATTGCGTCGCTTGTTGTGCTCGGACTCATTTGGCCGCGGGTGTTCATTCATTTGGTCTCGGCCCAGAAACAAATCAGCAGGAAAGTCAGCAGATAGGAATTCGGAGGAAAAAAAAACAAAACTGGAGATTTGCTTGACGGATTCCGATGAATGAAAAGAGTTTCCGATCAAATCAAGAAGCTGACAATTGCATTGGACTCCATGAACTAAATGAAGGTTCAGATTTTAGCCGCCACCAAATCCAAACGCTTGGGAACACTGAAAGGAAAGTAAATGCTGCTTTCGTGAGCCGCCAAAAACAAACGTCCTTCTGAGTTTGAAAGCGCGAGGAACAAGAAGAAACAATTTGACATCAAATATCAAGGAGCAGCTCCAGTTCAAAGTTTTTCAAGACTGGATTTCAAGAAGCCCCCGCACCCCAAAAAAAACGCATTCAATTGACAAGATGACCAACGTTGCCGATTTAGCAAAAGGGCCCGACGACCAGCTCGTTTTTCGCCAGAGGGCTCACCTTTGACGAGCAGGTAGCAGGAAGTGGTGACGGCGCCGGCCGGGCCGGCGGCGGCGCACGTGAAGCGGCCGCTGTCCTCGGCGAAGGCCTCGCGGATGAGCAGCCGCGCGCGGCCGTCCTCGTAGCTGATCTGGAAGTCGATGGAGCTCTCCATCCTGTAGTCCTCGCGGAACCACGCCACCTCGGGGGCCGGGCGCCCGCCGAAGCGGCACTCCAGTGTCACCGACTCGCCTTCCGTCACCGTCGCGTCCTTCAGGCCCTGAGGGAACACGTGCGCACGCTCACGCTGGGGTCCCAAAGGCCCGTTGCCGACCGCTCTTGGGTAGTACTTACTGCAAGCAGCGTGGGTGGCACCACCGCCTCCTGCTGGTCACCGGGGGGCACCACCGCCGCCTCCTGAGACACAAAAACAAGGTCGTGCTCAAGGTCGTGCTTTGATTCATTCATCCCACTGGTGAAAATGCCACGGCGTGCAACGTGAACGGCCGCAGAACGCAAAAGAACGGCCCTCTTTGAGCACTTCCCGCAAACGAAGGGACGGCCGCGGGGCGGCTGATGGACGGAAACCAACCTGAGGCTCCCAGTCTTCAAACTCTTCCTCGGCCTCGAGGCGCGTCACCCGCGTCTCCACCCGACTCTGATACGGCGGCGCCTTGAAGGGGGGCGCCACGCGGACCTCCGTCGCGGTCGCGGCCGCGGCCCGGCGGACCGGACTGGGCGACTGGACGGGCTTGATGACCTTTCTGGGCGCGGATGGGGACGACAGCTCTTTGTGCAGGGCGGCCATGGCCGAGCCCGCCATCGACACCTGGCCCAGAAACGACAACAAGACGTTTGCGGGGGCGGGGGAACCCGCGGGCCTGGGGGGCTTTCAAAGCTGCCGCTCAGAAACATGAAAGGCCGCCACTCGTTCACTCAGCAAGTCTGGGCCGCAAGTCGGCTGAAAAACGTGCATTCTGAAGACGGTCGCCTTTGCCAAATAGGAAGCGGCAAAAAGCAGCCGTTTCGCCCGCAGATGACATCGCGATGCCCAAAGCCGCGAGCTCGCCGAGCGGCGAATGCTTGCCGACATAGCCGACTTGGGGTTTGCCCGATCCCGGTCCGTCAAAGCGGGCCGAGACGTTGCGGGCGGGAGATTTGGTGACGCATTGTTCAAACGGTCCCGGGTGTTTTGGGGGGCTTTTGCCGCATCGGCAAGCGCTCACAAGCTTTCGCCGCTGGGTGAGAAAGCGGCTGAGGGCGGAGTTTGGACCCCTGCGCTCATTTCGGCCACGTCGCCTCCGTCGGCGTGTGAGTGGGCCTCCTTACCTCGCGGGTGACCTCAACTTTGGGGACGGCGACTTTGGCCACGGTGAAATGCGGAAGCGGGGCCGGGGGCGCGCCGGCGTCCGGGCGGGAGGAGGCGGCCGTCAAGGCGATCTGGGGTGAGTCACACAGTGAGCTGACGTGGCAAATGCGCGACGTGCCGACACCGCGTCGCTCGACCGTCCTGACCGCCGTGGTCTCGGTTCTCTCAGTGGTCTCGGTGGCCGCGGCGATGGCCACTTGGGTGCTGACAACGTGCGTGGTGACGGCGGCAGCAGCAGTGGCGGCAGCGGCGGGTTCGGGTGGCACGGTTTTGAAATGCTTCTCAACGGTGAGCCGCTTCTTCACCTCCACCGTTGCGGCAGCGTCCCGCGTGGGCGTCTCCACCGCAGCCGGCACCTCCGTGACGGCCATTTGCACTTGCTGGCCGGTCTGCACCTGTCGACGCAACACGCAGGGGAAGCTGAGAAAAATGGCCTTTCCGCAGCGGCCCCGACGACCAGTTGGACGCGCAGAAACGGTGCAAGTCAAGCAAAGTGGATGAAAAAAGACAAAGAAACACACAAGGCGAGTACCGCCGCAACGCACGGATACGGCCACCTGTTCGGCGGCATCCGGCGGGCCCCGGCGGACGCGGGCCTGATCCACGGCGGCCACCACCGTCGCCACGGCGACGCTGCGACCAGCCTGGGACGCTTGCTCGGCCTGAGGAAACAAGGCAAGTCGGCGGATAGCTTCGGAGACGCTTCGCCCGAGTCGGCGAGGGAAGCCGGCCAAAGTCCACGCGCCCCCCTTCGAAGGCCTGACCTCTCTGACGACGGTGCTGACTTGTTGCTCCCACTGCTGGTCCACCCGCAGCCCGCCGGCGACGGCGTAGCCCACTAGGGCGGAGTAGTCGGCGCGCTTCCAGGGCGGAGGCACCTCGGGCGACGCCGACACCTGCGACCGCACAGCAGCGTCAAACTCCAAAACTCGGCCTCGCTTGTCACGTTGAACCGCGATTGCTGAAAGCGTTTTGTGGCTTTTCAAAGCCGGCGTGTTTGCGTAAGGAAGGTTCCGGGGTTTGCGCTTCCAGTTCTTTCCAAACATCTTTTCTTTTGGCTGTTTTTTCTCTGCTCTTTATCGCAGTCTGACTTCGTTTCGGACCAAACGGCATTCCTGCGATGAGGTGGGCTCGCGCATTCGGCCAATGGTGGCATTTGCTTCAGAACCGCGCGCAGAAACCTTTCCCGGATGCGCCCTTCTCACCTGCTTCCGGGTGACGACGGGCGACTTGACATGTCTGATGGGTGAGACGGACGGTCGGGCGGAGGGCGACACGGATCTGCAGGCGTAACGACAAAGAGGCGGAGTCAGAAAGCGACAAGAAGGCGAAGATGGAGAAGAAGTTGCGGGGCGTACGACACCAGCGACTTGGGGGAACCCCCCCGCCCCCAAAAAACCTGGCAGCCACGGCAATGGCCACAATTTGTCAATTCCTTGGTGCACCACTAGAGGGAGTCAAGGTAGCACAAGCACCCGACGTACCTGACGGGCGCAGGCGCGGGTCCTTTCACGTGGCGGACGGGCGACGGCGACTGCTGGCGTCCGCCGGTCACCTTGCTCAAGTAGGAGGGCGGCGATCTGGAAGTGGGTTTCGGGGGCACACTCGGGGGGGTCCTGCGAGCCAGGTGCTGGCTCATCATGGCGCCTTCCGCCTGCATCTCCATCACGCTGCTCTGAAAGCTGCTCTGGAAGCTGCTCTCAATCTTTGCAGCAAAGGGGTCGCCATTAGACCAAGCCCGGTCGGCAAACCTTTGCAAAAATCGAATCCAAACGAAGCGGATGCCGGGGAGCAAACACGGACGGCCGGCCAGCGCGCAAAGCGGGCGGGGCTCACCTTGCGCACTCCGGTCTGGGAGGCGGCAACGATGACAGTCTTGGTTTTCTTGGCGGGAACGGCTTCTTCGCCCTGCACCAGCAGCTCGGCGGTGGACGTGGCGCGGCCACTGGCGTTGCTGGCCGTCGCAGAGTACGTGCCCGAGTCTTCCGGGAAGGCCTCGGCGATCAGCAGGCTGTAGCGGTCTCCATCTTGGACGATCCTGAAGTCGGCCGAGCTCTGGATCTCGGCCCCCTCGCGGTAGAACTTGACCTCGGGCGGCGGGATGCCTGTCACCTGGACGCTGAGTCGCACCTGGCTGCCCTGCCGCACCGAGGCGCTCTGAAGTCTCTGAAGGAAGTTGGGTGGCGCCATCTCGGCTGCGAGGGGGGACACACACGAGCCGCCGAGGGCGTTTGTCAAAAGGCCAAAACATTCCTGAGGAATATCGTCGGCGTTCAAGAAGCGGGGAAGGTCATGTTTGCTACTTCCACCATGTGTCCTTCGCTGCTGTCTCGCGCCACCTACGGGGCCATTATTTACTCGCGGCCGTTAGCTAGTCGCCAACCGAGGCGTCGGGACCGGCCCGGGCTCTCACCTGTGACGAGGAGTTCGGCGGTGCTGGTGGCTTGTCCGGTTCCGTTGGTGGCCCGGACGGAAAACCTGCCGCTGTGCGCGGGCGTCACGGCGTCGATGCTCAGAACAGCGCGGCCGTCGCTGAACGAGATATGGACGCCGGGCAGGGCGGCGGCAGATAGAACCTGGCCGTCGCGGAACCACGACACCTCGGGAACCGGAACGCCTGGAGGGCGGACAGGAAAGGGTTGGGGGCGCCGGACTTTGACGCAGGACGGACGGGTCCCGGGCGACTCTTACCGCTCACTTGCGCCTGGAACGTGGCGGCACTACCCTCTAGTGCCACGACGCTCTGCAGCGGCTGCGTGAAGGTCGGCGCTTGCGTCGACATGCTGGCTCACTCAGTCGGCTCCCTGACCAAAACGGCGGCGACAGAACAATTGGACCGCGTTTGAGCTTTTGGCTTTTCAGCGATTCCGGTGGCCGGGCTTGGAGCGCAGGGCCCCTTTGGGCACTTTTCAAAAATAATCCCAAAGCCCAAAATCTTGCCCAACGTTCATGAGGCGTTTTCCACGCCCAAAAGGGGCCGAACAAAAACCAAAGCCACACCATCAACATAAATCAAGTGTAAGCCTGCCACTTTGCAGTGGCTGAGCGGCGCCGATATGGCCGTCCGCTGTCCTGACAAAACGATGGAAATGAGCGGCCATCAAATGACACACTCCCTGAAAGCAAGGCAAGCATGTTCAACACTAGCTTCTTTTTTTTTTTTTTAACCTCCTGACTACCAGGAAAAAAAATGTTGTCTGAGGACATTTATTTTGAAATTCCCCAATCGATGTGAAGACATTGGACTGCTCCAAAAGACATTTTTTGGAAATTCCACTCTTTTTTTTAAACACTCGCATACTCGGCTCAAATCCACTGAAAACAACTCAAACGACACGTTAACGTGCTCGGAAGAGTCTTGGAAATAAAATGGCAACAGCATTTCAAGACAAAATGCGTTTGATAAAAAGTCGGACTTTTGCTCTTGCACTGAGGGAAGCCATTTTCTTCTATTGAGAAGTCAAAGTCACAAAGCCCCCCCTCCCCCACTTCAAATTTGGGATCATTGGAAAGCACCGAATGTCCTCTTTAGAGCAACAAAAGGAGTTCATGCGATTGGATGTACTACGTGGGAGATATTTAGCTTCACCAATGTGAACGACTGGTAGTCAGGAGGTTCATTCATGAGAATGATGCCAGATTGATTGGAAGAAAAAAAATCGTATGGTGCGTGTGTCGTCGGACTTGCTTGGGCCACTCCATGCAGGGGTGTCAACGTCAGGTCCCGGAGGGCCGCCGCCACGCACGTTTTCAAAGCGTTCCTGTTGCAACGCACCCGATTGAAATGAACAACCGGACCAGATCGGAGCAGAGCGGTTTGAGACTCGACTCGGACGGACTGCTTTTTTTTTCCCCCACCCGTTTTGTTCTTCCTCTCGAAATGGCGACCTGTGACAACGACGAGCGCATCAACGCCCTCGTTGGGATGGGGAAGTTCTGCGCTCAGTTCTCGTCAGGTTTTCTTTTCCTCAAATGTTCCGGCAGCTCTTCAATGGAAGCGCGTCATGACGATGAGCAACGGAGCTTGTCAGAGAAGCCACATTTGGCATTCATTCATTCAATTCGTTCACATTTGGATTTCTTCATTAAAATAAAATAAAAAACAACGGCTTCATCACCTGAACGTATTCGTCTCTCACACCATTTTAGTTTTCTTTTTTTTTTTAATACTCGACTCTTTTCAAGAGCTCAACCTTTTTGTTTGGTTTCTCCAAAAGTAAAGTGAAAAAAAAGGTGGGCAAGGTGGTTTTGTCCTGCAGCCCACCTCGGCTATAAATAACTTTTCTGTCCCC
This sequence comes from Hippocampus mohnikei, assembly GCA_026261675.1. Taxonomy (NCBI): domain Eukaryota; kingdom Metazoa; phylum Chordata; class Actinopteri; order Syngnathiformes; family Syngnathidae; genus Hippocampus; species Hippocampus mohnikei. The sequence goes on along the minus strand of JAKGUB010000106.1, from coordinate 261,262 downwards.
CCAAATAAAATCTGTCGCAGCTGTTCATGAAAATAAACCCCCTCCTGCCGCATGTGGCGGGGGCGCTGGGGTGGGGGGTGTCGGGGTAGGGTGTCTCCGCACAGGACACCAGGCCCTAAAAATAACCCCCCGCCCTCCCCCCCCACACCTCAGTGTGATTGACAGGCGGCATGTGCGCTCAGCCATTCCCTTAAAAAGTCATCCCACTCCTCACCGGCGACCGATCTATTCTGGGAAGGAGTCGTCACCGCGCCCAACCGGCGACCGGTCCGGCAAGTCAAATAGGGTCACTTACTTGTTAGAGCAAGGGTGCCGGCTGGGGTGATGGGGGGGACGGGATGGGGGGGGGGTTGGGGGTCGCGTCCTTCTCCCGGTTGATTTCCCTTCACTCGGAAGCTCCTCCAAGCAATCCAAAGTCCCCCAAAACAAAACTACCGGCCCTGCACGGCGAGTAGTTTTGTCGACGGCGTCCCAACCCGGAACGCTGACCCTGCTCAGAGGGGCCGGCTGCCCGAGCGGGGGGCTATATACCCCTGTGACGTCAAACGGAGCCCGCACCCCATTGGTCAGCCTTGTGGTGGGGGGCGGGGGGGCAAGGATTTTTATACAAGTGGTCCACATGACAGCTGTTCCTATCTGTAAACTGATTGCATGACCCCCCTTCCCCAGTCCCCGCAACCAACCCCCGACACCTACTTCCGAGGCCGGCACGTGCGCACTGGGCAAAGGAGACCCCTATAGTGGGGCCTTATGTACACCGGAGTCCTCGCTGGACTCGAGCGGACTGAAGGCTGGTCTTTGCTTGACTCTCAAGGACTCTCAAGCGCTGGACTGCGCTCCAAAGTGGTCTTTGCGCAACTCTTTTGGACCGCACCGCCTTCCGATGGGCTGTTGTACGCTGCACACGAGACTTTGCTCGACTTGCTTGACTCCTTGATACTCTGCTGTGCTTTACTGTATTCGAGCGACTTAGCTTGACCCCACCGAGCTCTGCTGTCCTTTGCTTGAGTCCACCGGACTCCTTTAGATCCCAGCTGACTTTATTCAAGTCCACAGGATTCTGTTGTTGTCTACCGAAGTCTTCTAGAGGTGGACGAGACTTTGCTTGGCTCCAGTGGACTGCACTCGACGCCACGGTGCTGGACGAGACTTTGCTCAATGGAATCGGGCTTTGTTGTCAAACGCCGAGATGAAGAATATTCTCCACATGCAGTCTACATCCGGCGGCCACGTTCCCGGCGGCCACTCAACGTTCACTGGCG